>VDFB02353493.1:288599825-289149680 GCA_007258455.2 Sequoia sempervirens | reverse complement strand
GACTATGAGATTGCATGTTGGGCTTCCTTTAAAATTGTGGATAGAGATTGTAAACACTGTCGTTTATTTAATTAATAGAGGTCCCTCTAATCTTTTGGGTTGTGGTATTCTAGAGGAAGCATGGAAAGGTAAGAAGGTGAGTTATTCTTTTCTCAAAACCTTCAGTTGTGAAGCATTTGCACATGTAGATTAGAAAATAGAACCAAGCTTGATGAAAAATCAAAAAATGTGTATTTGTTGGATATGGAATTGATGGAATTTGGTTTATAGGCTTTTGAGATTTTGAAAATCAAAAATTGTGAGAAGCGAGGATGTCATATTCAATGAAAAAGTGTTGTACAAAGATCTATTGTTGCAACATGAAAGAAATAAAATGATTATGTAGTGTTGGATGAAGTATTCCCAACAATGATGTTTGATGTGGTTCTTCATCACGAGAACATAACGGCGACAACAAATACCACAAACTCTTTGTTAGGCGATCTTTAAAGGTTAAGTAGACCTCCAGAAAGATTCTCTCCCTCTTTGTATACTATTCTATTAACTGATGCTGGTGAACCAGAATATTATGATGAAGCTATGCAGGTGGATACCAAGGTTCAGTGGGAGCATGGAATGAAAGAAGAAATGGACTCCTTGCTAGAAAATCAGACTTGGGATTTATGCAAGTTGCCTGCAGGTAAAAAGGCTTTACCAAATAAATGGATTTATAGGCTGAAAGAGGAGGATGGAGGTAAGAAAAGATTTAAAGCCAGATTAGTTGTAAAGGGATTTGCACAGAAAAAGGGTATTGATTTTGATGAGATTTTTTCCCCTATTGTTAAAATGACTTCTATTCGTATTGTTTTAAGTATTGTGGCTTCTGAAGATTTGCATTTAGAACAACTTGATGTTAAAACAACGCCTTTCTCAGCAGTGATTTAGAGAGGGAAATATATATGGACTAGCCACAAGGTTGAGGTCAAAGGTAAGGAGAAACTAGTGTGTAGATTGAAGGAAAAGTTTATATGGCTTGAAGCAATCACCTCGGCAATGGTATTTGAAATTTGACAATTTTATGGCTGAGCAAGGTTCTATAGGTGTAATTCTGACCATTGTGTTTATTTTAAGAGGTTGGATAATGACAACTACATTATTTTGTGTTTATATGTTGATGACATGCTTGTAGCTGGGTCTAACATGGATCACATAAGAGAGTTGAAACAACAGTTAGCAAAGTCTTTTGCTATGAAGGATTTAGGGGCAGCAAACAAATCCTTGGTATGAAAATTTGTAGAGATAGGAAAAATTGAAAGTTGTTTTATCTCAAGCTAATTATGTTAAAAAGGTGTTGCAGAGATTTCATATGGAGAATGCAAAAGCTGTCAGCACACTTTTGCCCAGTCATGTTAAATTGACTAAGGATATGTGTCCAAAGACACAAGAGGAGGAAAAAAAAATGTCCAAGGTACCATATGCTTCAGCTGTAGGTAGTTTGATGTATGCCATGGTATGCACGAGACCAGATATTGCACATTTTGTAGTTGTTAGTAGGTATTTGAGTCATCCCGGAGTTGAGCATTGGAATGCGGTAAAATGGATTCTCAGGTATTTGAGAGGTACATCCAATAATTGTTTATGTTTTGGGGGCTCTAATACTGATTAAAAAGGCTATGTTGACTCAGATTTAGCAAGGGATATAGATACCAGGTGGAGTACCATAGGTTATGTATTTACAGTTGGTGGGATAGTAGTGAGTTAGATTTCTCGCTTGCAGAAAGTGGTTGCTTTATCCACCACAGAGACAGAGTATGTTGCTGTAACAAAGGCGGCAAAGGAGATGATATGGCTGCAACTTTTCATGGAGGAGTTGGGAAAACAACAGGCTAGAAATTACTTGTTTATAGACAGTCAAAGTGCTATACATCTTGCAAAGAATTCTGCCTTGCATTCTAAAACAAAACACATACAGTTGAGATATCATTTCATTCAGTTAGTGTTGGAGGATGGATAGGTTAAGCTGGACAAGATACATATAGATGTCAATCCAACAGATATGTTTACGAAGGTGGTGACTAGGGAGAAGCTGAGCTCCTCTTCAGCTTTGGTTGGTCTTCAAGGTTGAATTCAAGTATAACAGAGCAACAAGGTCCAAGGTACTTATTTCCAGTGGGAGTTGTAATTGCAGCAGTGTTGTCTAAGATCAGTCTCCAAGTGGGAGATTGTGTTGGTATGGAGTCTGATCAGTCTCTAAGTGGGATATTGTTGGTATGTGGCGACTGATGATGCTATACTGTATAGCCCATGGTATAATGTACACCCTTACCCCTATCCTTGCCGGGGTCTGAGGCCGAGCTAGGCCCCGGGCGGGGGTTCGGGGGTGGCAGCCCCCGAGAAAAATTTCCCTCCTACTTTTTCGTGTGATCACCGAAAAAGGGAAAAATCAATGGAAAAAGAAAAATCCGATTTTGTAGAACCCAAAAATCTGGAAGCTTTTAAGCTTGGTAAAAAGGGGTTCGGATGGGTATTACTGTATGATGAAAAATGCTATTATTCACAAGATTGTAACAGGTTTTACACTGGATAATAAAAGTATTAGATGGCTACGGTTTGGTGGATGTAGCCTAGATTGGGTGAACCACGTTAAATTCTTTGTGTTATGATTTATTTCGTGTATGTTTTAGTTACTCTGTTTATTAATTAAAATCTGCATTTAATTGTTAGATATCTGCCATCTCTAACCCTAACAGGAAAGAGATAATATTTAAATATTTTATATATTAGTAATATATATATTTAAATATTTATACATTAACAAAAATATTGAAATATTAAACATAATAATATAATATATTATATATTAAATACATAATTTGGTAAGAGATTATCATAAATTGTATATTATATTTTACATTATAAACTACATTGTATATTATATACTAAATTATAAACTTTATTGCATTTTTTAACTCATATATTATAAATTGTATAACATTTTTGCAACTCTATATAGAACATATCGGATATCATATTCAAGTTGGATATCCGATTTGAATCGGATATTCGATATTTTTGACACAAAATTAATGCCTAGGGATTAGGCTCAGGCTTGCTTTGGATTTTGGTTCAGATATGCCAATTGTAAGAAGTCAACACAAAAAATGTGTTTAACAATTTACCTTGCTTTTCCAGACTTCGTGCATATGGCTGATGACTTTTGTTTTACCCAAAATTGATGAAACAAAAAGGTTTTGTAAAGGATCTTCTCAGCTTTCCGCCAATATAAATTATACTTTACTTTTAATCTAATAAATAATTATTATTCATTTTCTATTAGAATTATGACTAAAGTCCTGATTGATAAATTAATTGAAATTTTTTTATAACTTTCAAACGGTATCACATTTTTTGAATCCAAAGCATATTTCACATTCTATGCTTCACATGCTATAGGATTAAAAAAAAATGAATTTCATGAAGTTTTGACTAGGTTAAGGTGGTCAGCCATACGAATTTTTATAGTTTTTAAAAGTTGTAATTAAAAATTCATAATTAATTATTTACAAGGAAAAAAATACAAAAAAATATGCATCACATCCATACATGAGTCCTCTACTTATATCTAAAATCTTATAAAAAAAATATTATTATTTTATTATGGTTAGGGTGGTCAGACAGACACCTACTTCTTATTTTTTCCCTAAAATTTAAGTACTACTACATTGAAATTTCAATTTTTCACCAAATAATTTTTTTTTTTTAGAAAAATAAACTTAGTAGTTTAGAAACTACATTCAATTTTCCATGGATTCCATTCTTACATATTTTTGAAATTATATAGATAACTTATTCAGATTTTTACGTCAAGTTGCATAACTCTAATTTTTCTAAATTTTCATTGCCACTTAAGGGCTTATTTTTTCCATGATGATCCTGCACATACCCATGATGACTCCCTATGAAGCTCCAAGTACACTTGCACCAACCTTCTGACCTCCTCATCCAAGATTTCCTATAATGCTTGCCTTAGAGAAATGGTTTCCAACATCCTCTGTAGAGAATCCAGGGTTGTCCTCTTTGACCTCATCCTAGATCACTCTGTAAGATTTGTGTAGCTACCAATGTCAAATTTAGATTGTTGACTTGTGCAATTCTGATCTCAACTATTGAAAAGGTCTTTCAAGGATTTAGCATCTAGCTTTGCAACAATGCAACCTTCACTTCTTCTAAGTTAGTCATAGAACTCCCTCTTGATCCTTGCCTCATAGATTGCAAAGAAGTCTTCTAGAAGTGAACTCCCTTCCAATGACTGATCTTAGAACCGTAATCCTATTCCAAGACATGCTCACAACTCAAGCCTTGAATCCTCAAAATTTGACTCCCTATGAATGTCATTTCCTCCTCTTTGAAATAATTGATCACAATGACAATCTGTAGTGGTTCTTTTAGTGTCTTCACCTTTCTCAATCTTCTTTGCTAATGCAAAATCTCCATCCAAGGCTGACCCAACCTTGTTTCCTCAAGAAAATTCTATAGTTATGTGTCACCAACTCAGTCTCATGGTTGCAAGCTAATAATTCCTCACATGATGCCTCAATCTCTTCCTACCTTGAAATCTTTCTCCATCCTATAAACTATCTTCTCACGTTATTCAGATAATTAATTCATCATTTATTTGATTCTCATTCCAACCTACAATTTAAAAGGATTAATAATAGTTTTTTATATATAAAAAATAAAACTACAAGTGAAGCATGTAGCAAATATCATTAGAAAGATCAATTAAAGAAATAATAGGACTTATCTTTGTTGATTTTGATATATCTTTCTTTCATCTTTACTGCTCTCGGAAGTGCTAATCTCAGCACAACAAAAGACAATCTACTCAACACAGATTTCTTAGATACATTATGCAGCCAACATATAGAATCAGACCTCTCAAGGAATCAAGGCTCTATCATAGTTCATGCATATAGAGAATGATATCGATGTGACCAACCAATCACAATCGAAATTGCAGTTCTCCTTTTATTTCAGAGTCACACTCAAAAATATTCATAACTAGCATGTAACAACTTGCAATGAATAATAGGTATCTCCAAAGGATCTTATGTCAGTGATCACTATTCAAGAGAAACCACGATCTTTACTAATCACACACAATCCAAATAAACGATGTTAGACTTGCACAACTCAGTAGACCAAATTTTACCCTAGATTTCAAAAGTATAAACAAAAAGAATACTTATCTTGCTGAAATCAGAATCTCCTTAAGTGTTGCACTTAAATCCTATTCAAGTCTACACTTATCTTTCCTAAGATTTGTATTAATTTTGTTCCTGAATGTCGACTCGGCTTAGTACAACCTACATAAATGACAGTTCCTTCTCACATATCCCTTGTGGAGAAGTCCTATTCTAGATATGCCTTCAAGATTTCACGAGTTTTTCATTGTAGACTCCTATAGACCATACCTCTATAGAATTCAAGGACCCAACATTGCAGTCACTGCCAAATCCTGATTTTAGAATCCTTTGAATAGGAGAATAGGAGGGCTACAAGCAGGTCTCTGGATAGGCTTCTAGCACAATATCGATAGCAATCCTCCAAGCAATCTAATACCTCATCCACACCCAGAAAGTGCAATGAATAGTAGTGTTTACTAACAAGCAAGACGTGACCCAGGTTATCATGCACAAGACCAATACCAAAATTAATCTTAGCATATTTTTAGGTACTTCATCTTATACTCAGCTTCCTAGATTAGTCTCCAACTTACAACCCATACCAAACTCAATGTTCAAATGATGTAACAACAACAGGCCTCAGCCCATAAATTCCATGATACAATGGTTGTTAATTCCTAAGGAAAACTTAATACTCAAGAACAACTGAGACATGTCGAATAGTTCATTTTGATCTACCTCAGAAAATTTCTTCATCTCCATAGGATTCCAAATTAGGAATTCACTCTTCTAAACTCTGAAAGAGTCCCACACCAAGCTCCATTCTGAAACATGTCGGCCTTAGACGCAACTGAAGAATTGTAGGCTATTGTAAGAGACTCAACTATCTCATAGTAATCTCATATATATTACTTGCTAGTTGATCAATACAATAGATTTCATCAATCTCCAATACAATTAGGCTATAGGCTTATCAAGTTGATCTTACAATGAAAGGCATCTGATGGATACTAGTCGCTAAACACAAATTCATGTATGCTTTTTTTTCATTCCTTCTATAGCTATAGACCCACCTGTATGCCACCAATACTCTGTTGTGTCCTCAGGTAACCACACTCATGATTGGTGCTCAGTGATACTATGATGAGGTAACCTGGAGATGATGTCATGAATTCTTTAATTGTAATCACGTTTCTCTATTGAAAATGCTCATTCTTCAAGGATTATTGATGTGAAGTGGCACCAAAGAAGTTGAAACATCTCCTATAGATTATGTATCAATGCTTCCATAAGTGGAAACTTCTTAAAAACAATAATTATCGACTCCTTAAAAATATGAATCGAAACAATATAAAATCATGACTCTTCATTCATCAAGCCTTCTGAGAAATTCTACCACATGCTCAGTTATCTGCTAAACCTTGAAACTAAGATTCCAAAGACATTCACATTTGACTTCAATCTACTATGAGTTGAAATGCATAGACAAATCTAATTAGATGTTTTCTAAACCTTCTATGATACCATGTTATTTTTAGGATCATAAATTAAATAAGTAGTTATAGAACAATTTTAAACAATTTGACACAATATATACCTTGGGATAACCCTCCAACTTGAGGGAGAAAAACCCGACAATAATATATCACATATATTGAATAATAACCAACAATTCACTTTACAATGAAGCCAATCACAAGGCCAAATTTTCAGCACCACACTTGATGCAAATTCAAGATAAATAATATTGAACTCCTTGTATGATAATATTGACCTTCTTGAAGAATGACTTCGATCTCTATGAAGAATAATAATGAACACAATATCAAACTCTTGTTGATGATGAACTCGCACTTGTCTTGAATCTAATGTAATGGATATTGCCTCCTTATATACAATTCGATGGGATATCTCCAAACAAACGTGACTCTTCAAGATGTAAAGTTGGCCTCTAATGAAATATTGTGTCTCACACAAAGGGTGGAGGATATTAAGATAAAGTTAGCCAAAATAAATAAAATTATTTAATATTCAAGTGAAGCACCTCTTCACAAAATCATTATCAATAAATAAATAGCCAATGGCTATATTTCATTTATTGTTTATTAAATAAATTGCAGGAAGTATGGAGCCCACGGCTATAACATCAACACTTTATTCATTTTAATCATTTTCCTCTAAAAAAGGTTTATTTAGCTAACCTTTCTAGTTGGCCTCATACTCCTCACTTAAATCAAAAGAGGAAATGCATGTATTTAGTTTTAAATTTTGATCTAAAATGAGTACTTAAATATGGAGATCTAAAGTTGACTTTGATACTCAAGTGTTGGCTTTGAAAATTCTACATTGCAAACTACCCATTGGGGATAGGTTGAAACTTATAATGGTTTATCTAGCCAAGTGTCCTTTTTTCCAACATGATGAAAATATGAAACATATCTTCTAGGATTGCATACATGCCAGGAAACAATAGTTTGTTTTCTTTAGAGACTT
The DNA here is from genome assembly GCA_007258455.2 of Sequoia sempervirens. Taxonomy (NCBI): domain Eukaryota; kingdom Viridiplantae; phylum Streptophyta; class Pinopsida; order Cupressales; family Cupressaceae; genus Sequoia; species Sequoia sempervirens. Next base: position 289,142,022 of record VDFB02353493.1, on the reverse strand, counting down.
TTGTATGATCTTTAATCATGACTTAATCTAGAAGGAAGTTATTTTAGGTTTTGGTATACAAAATGATATGATTTTTAATTCTATTAGACAAGTCATTCTAAAGCATATATGGAAGAAAAGATGAGTTTTTTTTTCTAACAATTATCATCAAATAACTGGCACTCTAAGGCTTTACTCCAACATATTTCTTCAAGTGGTTTTCTTGCATTCATAGTTCCATGTTTTGTGTAAGAAGAATGCTAAAGTCATAGATCATTTTCATCAAGTTAAAGAAAAAATCTTGAAGTTCCAGGTCAACAACAAGCTTAACCAATGTAATATTATTTTGAAGCTCATTTAATTTTTTTTTTGCAACCTCTCGAGTTGTGCTTTTATTGACTATGTAGTCGGCTTCATGTTCAATTGATGTAATGTTTTTTTGCAGCTCTTACATAATCTTTTTTTCAGCTACCTAGGGGAGAAGGGCCAGTAGTCATGTGAGCTAACTTTGTCAGCATGTAGTGATTGACTGGAATATCATAGGGCCTTCATTTTTATTTTAAATATGGACTAGCCTCTTATCTATCTATAACTAAGGTTTGGAGGTGTGACTCATCATGCAACTTTCCAGATCAGCACATCTACTTAGAAGTGTCCAAATTTTGACCTTTTAAAGATTTGACTAAAACTTAATCATGGTACCCCCAATAGTTGAAAAAAAAAATCATTTGTTGCTTGTAGAATATCATATTTTTATTTAAAATAAAACTTATATGCAACCTAAATGGAGCAAATATCTATTGGTAACCATAAATCTTTGTTATCTCTAACTTTTATATTCAACACAAATGGACCAATAATTGAACACATAAAAACTATTTGTTATTATAAAAACAACACATAATTATTCAAGTTACAACTTATATCAAACAAAAATGGACCAATAGTTGAACATTTTATTTTTTTTAAATCCTTTGCATTTAATGAAAAAATACATGGTATTTATTGTGCTCACCTTTTATATTTGTGATAGGACAAACTATTAATATGAAATACTCTAATGCTTATACATTTCTACCCCAATAGTTATATGCATAAGAATAATATTTTTAAGAATAATATTTTTCATTTGATAACAATAATTATTTAAATTGTGCTAGCTTTTGGTTTAACTGTGTATATTTTTTTAACAATGTTTTGGATCGCACTCAGTGATCCATCAGGAAGAAGAAAAGTGAGAAAAATAATATAATACTTTGATTCAATAAAAAAAATTAAAAAAAATTAACACTACACAGCAATCCAGCTTAGCAAACTTTAAAATTTTAGTTGAAAAATTTCCATGTTAATGATGATTAAAGGAGCATTTTCTGCCTAAATTTAGGGACAGCTTATGGATTGAACCTATTCCTACCATGTTTGACTATTTATGTAGCTTTAATTGCATATTGTACTCTATTCAAGACCTTGAAGCCTCACACAACTCATTCTCTCTCTATCTGCCCAAGGCTCATTGCATAGTGCACTGTTGATTCTTAAGGCTTACATGCAAATCGTACAGTGATGTCGAACTACAATTACATCACGTTGTAATAGGTAGGGGAAAAGAAACAATAGTGAATGAATGAAATATTTTAATGACGTCCACGAGACTAAACAGTCTATGGGACCAAGACAAAACATGCCTAATTTGTCTTCATGCTCTTTTCCAAGTCAAATCTCCTGCCATTAATTTTGACTAGAAGGCTAGTCGTTTGATTAATCTTATCTTCCTCAAATAGCTGGTGCATATTTTCAACTTTCAAACAACTTCCATGTTGAGTGTGGATATCCATGTAAGCAGTGTAGTCCATGACAAAGTGCCATTCCATTTTCACAGCCCCCTTATTGTAGAAAATACAAGTTCTTTCTTCCCAAGTTTCCCTGGGTATCTTCCACCTACCGATCTCACACCTAAGGTGATGCGATCCCATCCTTAATCGAGCCACTAACATCCTCACTTTCCCTTTAATAGCTGCACCTAAATAGGTTTTTTCACCATGATCTTTTTTTGGATTAAATTCTTTGATGTAATAGGCTTTTTTTCACCCAATCTAATTTTTCCACATGGCAGTTATGAATTTTTCAGTCACATAGCTTTTTATTTTACTATTGGTGCTAGGAGGGTCATGCAGATTGATGTCCCACTTGTTCATCCACTTGTGGTTTTGTTTCATCCAAGTTCTCTTCCTACGATCTTGAGTCTCCTTCATAACCATTTTAGGCCACCAGTGGTTATCCATGTTTTCAACCTTCTTTAAATAGCTTATCAACCGGATAAGCGTTGACGCTTCCAATGGAAAAGTCCTCGTTTTAGCTAAAAGAATTTCATATGGGATTATGGTTTTAATTATGAGACTGCTTGCTATTAAATTCTTCTGGATTCTTTCTAGTTGTCTCCAACTACACTTTGACATACTGCTCCCCCACACTTCACACCCATACAGTACAACTGGCATAATAAGCAAACCAAAAAGTGTTTTCTTGGTTTTCCAATCCCAAAGCTTGGATTTTCTACACCTATTTTGTAGAAGGTAAGAGGATTTCCAACCTCCTAGTATCATTTTCATATGACACATCTCCCAACGGAGCTTATAATGAAAGTCAATCCCAAGATACTTGTATTCTTTCACAATTTCAATTAGGCTTCCTTCAAAAAGAAAGGTATTTTGCTTATCTTTTCTAATCAATGAGAAAATCATGATTTTGGTCTTGGTGATATTCACTTGCATCCCAACCTCATGACAAAAGAGTTCAAGAGCTTTCAAATGTTATCTTAACCCATGAGCTATTTTTGAAATTAGGATAAGATCATCAGCATATAAAATTAGCTTCACCACATAACCTGCCAATTGAATACCGTCCCTGTCTATCTTGCTTAACCAAGCTTCCAACTTATCAATGTATAGCCCAAAAATCATGGGAGATAGAGGGATGCCTTGTTTAACTCCAATGTTGCTATCAAAATATTCTGACATACCTTCACTTGTTCTAATTTTAGCTCTAATCTTCTCATACAATCTATGAACAACTGCTCTATACACGTTTTGGATGCCTAATTCCTCCATTCTATTCCATAGTTTGTCTCTAGGTATTGTGTCAAAAGCTTTCTTAAAGTTTGCAAAACAGCAGTAAGCTTCCTCACCTTGAGTGTTCCAAATTTTTTCAATCAAATTTCTAAGGGTGATGTAGTGATCAATGGTAGAGTGTCTTGACCTAAAGCCTGCCTGCCCCTTTTCTCTTTTGCTCTAATTTTCTGCCCAAGTTATGATCCTTCATTCAATCATGCTCCCAAAGAGCTTTCCAAAGATAGGGTTGACCATAATCATGTGGTAGTTAGATGGGTTATTGATATCACCACTTTTAAATAAAGGAATGACCACACTAGTAGTCCACTCCATAGGAAAACTCTCTTGATTGACATTATTGAAAATTTGTTTTATGTGAGGGGCAAGACTGTTGATCCCCCACTTTAAAAATTCATCATGTAACCCATCTATGTCTTGTGCTTTACCACTTACCAAATTCTTTATTCCTTGTTTAATATCATCCATAGTGAATATTTCCATTGATGTGTTAATAACAGGTGGATGGTCTTTCTCGTGAACCCGCTCATAAAGAAGCCTAGCATAATCTAGCCATTAGATATCTGTAATATTATTTTTAGTCTTCATTTCTTTTGCTGAAATTCTCTCCAAAAACCTTTAGGGTTTTGTTTTCCAAGTGAGATTAGCTCCTTCCTTCTTTCATTTACATAATCATATTTTTTAGACTGCACCAATTTTTCATATTTTTTCTTGTATTCTTTATCCATTCCTTTCTTTTTTAGTGATATCTTGGTTTCCTTACATTCTTCATCGCACCATGGATTTTCTAGGAAAGTGTTTGCATCATTCACCTTGGTGTGAGACCTTTTGCATGCATTTAAAGCCTTGTGAATTATTTGGATCAACGAATTGCTATGAATGTGGACATTTGGGCCTCTTTTTTTGTTTTGACCTCTCTGTTGTTTTTTAAGAACATCATTAAATATTTCTCTATTTTCCTTATTAAAAAGAGGATTTTACCCTTTGGGAGGGTTTTTTTGTGCATGTGTTGATCCTGTTTGATGTGTTGGCTGATTGAAGACATGTTGAGCTTAACCAGAAGAGGTAAGCGGTCAGATTTCATCCCAATAGGGCAGTCCTAAATGTCAAACACCAATAGCCTAGAGACAAAACCTTGAGAGAAAATTGTGTAGTCCACCACGCTTTGACCATTATAAGTTTTACAAGTGATACCCCAAAATTTGGCCAATCTCTCATCCCATTGCAAATAACCATGCCAAACAAACTACAAAGCCCAAGTAATTCTGCCCCAAATGGAGTGACATCACCATTACCATCTTGAGATGTTCTTTCCCACTTTTGATCTCCACCTTCCTCCAACCATAAAAAATTGTTCTCCCCTTTTTCTTCCCTACTCAACTGAAGAGATTGATTATTTGTTTTTCTAGCATTAAATTTTCCCATTAAGACATCTCCAAGTGTGCTAAAAATAGATATATCTCTTTTTAGTGGATATAGCTAATTTCGCACATCCACACATTCTGAACGACTTTTGAATAATAATGACACATGTTGTGGAATCCATTTGTTTCACTTTCTTCTATTTGTATGCTCGGGGATCAAGACCAAGACTCATGATAGGTTTCCAGCATACAATCTATGCGATGCAATAGGAAGAACTTGAATCTTGTTCACATTTGGGCCTTAAGCCCACGCAGGAATTCTACTCTATATTCTCACAAAATAGACTTAAAACTCATTGTTATACCAATGGTGGGTCGTTTAATTTTCTTTCATTTTATCCATACAAACTGGCTCTCCCTTTACTAGTCCATCTCAAAGGAAAGTGTCCTTGCTTATCAGGCACTACCTTAACCATATTAAATTCTCCATTAGAAATGCTATAGATTTCCAAATAGTTCATATCCAAGCCACCCCAAAACAAGGTCCTTTCAATCACATCATGCATAGACATTATCAAATGTCAAGGTTTTATTGACAATGTTAAAAGATGACTCAAAGGTCATGTTAGAAGGTTTGTAACCATGCATACCATAGTGAGAGTGTTTATTGATATTTATTAAAATTAGCATATCTTTGAGTAATTTGTGTTCATGAGTATAAAGACATTAATTGGATATACGACATAGTGTATAGTTGAAAATGCAAATCAATATTTAGAAGAGACAATTTCTAGTAAAAAAATGCATTAAAAATTTGCAATGTAGGTTTGTTAGACTCCTAAAATTACATTAGATATAATTCATGAAGAATGAAGGTTTAGGGAATTTTCCTTGGAGTCCAACAGTTATAACTTACATAATTTTTTTTACATAATCTAACTTTCATTTTCTAGAGAAAATTCTCCAAATTGTATGCGACTTTTTTTAGTGATAACTTCTCATTCCACCACCCCATAAGGAGGCTTTTGTGAATACCTAGCGCTCTCTAGTGGAGAAGTAGTTTGAATCACCAAACTTGTAGAGGATAAAACACTTACAGAAAATCTAATCATGAAATAATGTAGCTAACATTGCTTACTAATCTATTTGGAATGTTTTATCCAAGGACAATTAGGCTCTAGCTAATTTACTACCACCTAGTTGGCTTTGTTACTAGCATTAGGCCAAGAAGGAATTGCTTGAGTTGAGGCTTTGGAACCCAAACCATTGATATTTCCAAGATTGTTAGGCTAGAGCATTTATTGGACAATCATGACTACTTTGTATTTACCAACATTAGTCCAAGTATCCTCATTTTTGCTTCAAATGGAGTGATGAGAAGATAATTACTAAATTTATGTTTTGAGTGTTGGTCCTCAAATTTGTGGACTCCCAAATCTGTAAAGATAAATTATAATCTATGTGCGAAGAATGTCAAAATTAGGATAAATAAATTGGAACTTATAATTAGGTAGGGCCAATAATAGATCAACTAATAAGGATGATAATTTTTACCTTCTTTTGCTTTAGGTTAGATTAGGTATAAGGGGAAACTCCTTGAGGTATTCTCTTCTAGAATAATTAAAGAGAAATTTAATGGGAAAATAGACATTAAGGAAAATCATATGCAATGCACAAGAGAAATATAAATTTACACCTCTATAAGAAAATATGAAAACCATGCAAATACTATTTTTATTTTTCTTTCTTGACATTATAAGACAATCAATCTCAAATCTCATGGATGCAGGAAGAACACCACTATTTTATAAGATGTTTATTCACTTTATTCAATAAATGTGATGGTGTGATGGAAGGTTGGGCATATAGTAGGTGGGTTTCTTATAATTAAATAAAAACTGATAAAGATAGAAATAAGAACTGATCCTTATAATCCCACACATATGATATATGTGTGTAGAAAAAAATAAAATAGAATTACAATATAACTAACTAATAATATATAAGTGATCCACAAACAAACACATAAACTTCATATAGTGCATTGATAACATAACTTACAAAGGCTTTGCAAGAATTTTAAAAGTCTTTTAGTTGAAAAATTGATCAAATGCAATATTTAATTTAGTAAATGTAATTAATAATATTGAGAGTTCATTAAAAAGAATATATTCAAGGAGGCATCCAATTATCTATCAATTATATATTAAATATGATTATGAATAGATACACAAAGGGAATAGTGAATCTATCAATTGCTTCGAACCCATAAAACTTAAAGCCATAAATTAGCTCTACTCATTAGATAGTATGTACCAACCTATCATTCTCTAGAATTTGTATTGTATATGCACTCAATAGCTTCATAATTATGAAGTTTTATTAATATATCCTTCTCATAAATATGACTCAAAGAAACATAGAAAATTAGAAAATAAACTACACTATATACACATAACTTAACCAAACACATAAACTATATTATCCCATATCACATAATAATTAAAATATTAACACCTTGTGTAACCAATCTATAAAATCTTATAACATTGATAGTAGTTTGCAACATGATAATCCACTCATAGGGGGAGCCACCAACTACTAGTCATTAACAAAATTAGATTTACCATTTCTAGATATTGCTCCTAGCTTCATAGAGGGCATAATTGAACCTATAAGTTCCTCCAAGCCATAAATATCTCTCATTACATAGCATGTGAATCATATACCCATTGAACCACTCCATAACACCTTTGTCCAGGGTAATCACTATACTTTTAAACACTAGATACAGATCTTCACATAACCTCTTAAAATTCTATTATAGACACTCCAAAATTGACTCTTTTTTTAATTTATAATTAATTAAGTAAATCCCCAATCCACCTCCTTCCCATAAATCACATAATTAATTAATAGTTTTTATTATTTAATTAATTTTCATATATCCTCATAATTAATTAAATGTTATTTAATTAATTATATTTTATTTTCTTCTAAGGTTGATTAATTAATTTTAATTCAACTATAGATCTCACTCTATAGTTTATCTAATTCCAATTAATCAATTAATCCATTATTAAAGTTATTTGATCCCATATGCAAGCTCACTAATAATTCTTCACCTCACCATTCATAAATCCATTAAAGACAAATGCCACTTTTTAGTTTGACGTTACATGGGGCTATCTAGTGTAGAAAAATGCATACCTTTCCATTTTCACACTTAATTTGGACCTATTTTGGCACCCCTTGCATTAAATCCCCTTTAGGTCACTTGTTATGGGCCCCTAAGAGCCCCTTTTTATGCATCCCGAGGCATATTTCAACCGTAAACCTGACTAAAATCAATAAAAAATCGTTAATCTTGGTAGCCCACCTTTCAAAGTTGTAATTTAGCCTTGCGGGACCAAGACGCCACCTAGGGCGTCTTAGTCTCGAGTGCTTTATTTTCGGGAATTAAGAGCAGGAAATGAAAATATTTGAATTTATTTGACATTTTATTAGCCTTTGGGATTTAATAATCAGGTTATTAGATAGGAGTTCCTATAAAAGTAAGATTTACATGGGTATGTGCAACATCATCATGGGAAAAATAGGCCCTTGAGTGGCCAAAAATTTAGAAAAATCAGAGTTAGGCAACTTGACGTAAAAATTTGAATAAGTTATCTACATTATTTAAAAAAATATGTAAGAATAGAATCTGTATAAAATTGAATGTAGTTTCTAAACTACTAGGTTTATTCTTTTTTTAAAAATCTGTTTGGTGAAAATTTGAAATTTCAATGTAGTAGTACTTAAATTTTAGAGAAAAAATAGGTAGGTGTCTGTCTAACCACCCTAACCACAATAAGATGATAATATTTTTTTTATAAGATTTTAGACATAAGTAGAGGACTCATGTCTAGATGCGATGCATATTTTTTTGTAATAATATAGATAACTTATTCATGTGATGCATGTTTTGGATTCCAAAAATGTGATACCATTTGAAAGCTATACATGTTTTTTAATCAGCCTATCAATCAGGACTTTAGTCATAATTCAAATAGAAAATGAATAATAATTATTTATTAAATTAAAAGTAAAGCATAATTTATATTGGTAGAAAGCTAAGAATCTCATTTAAAAATTCTTTTCATTTCATCAATTTTGGGTAAAAAAAGGTTGTCAACCACATACCCTACAAATACCCATCATATTGCCACTTTTTGGCCCATCATGATCCTGCACATACCCACACCCCATTTTTCACATAAGAGACATAAGTTCAAAGAAGCAAGTGTTAAGTTGAAGAAAATGAGGGAGAGTTTCAAGTCTTGGAGCAGCCTTCTATTGTTTTTACAGGTTTTTCAAGTCAAGATCTAGCATTGCTAAAGATTAATAATGGATGCCTACGGAAGATCATGAGATATTCTAGGTTGGAGATCTATAATTAGCCATTCTTCCAAGCCTAAGGACTTTTTTCTTGATTGATTCCATCTTCCATTATTGTTCTATTTTCTACCTAAGGTAGATTTCATGTTCATAGCCTATTAGGGTGATTAGAGATCTCCTTTATAGGCCATTTTCATTTGCATTCTAGGAATCCTATTCCAACACATTTGAATAGGGTGTCTCCATGTTCTAGCTTGCATAATATTAGAAAAACTTAAGATTAGGGCACACATACATTTCGAGTTTTAGATCTATGCTTTTTCATCAAGGTTTAATTACCAAACAAGGGGTTTGACCAAGTTAAACCCCCATAAACAATCAATCCAATTTCCTTTGTTTTTTAGGTCATTTTATAGGTTCAGATCTGGAAACTTGGTGGAGAAGGAAGTATAGACCTTGAATCTCAGGATCAAACTCAGAAATTTTAGAATTTCCAAAGGGGACTAAGATATGTTTAGTAAAGGCGTCTTAGTCCTCCTAAGGGTATTTTTTAGAAATTCTTCCAGATTCGGTTCCAACATCTGAGGATTTTGTATCTACCCCGAAAAGAAGCAGCAAGACTAAGACAACAATAAGGGAATCTTAGTCCTCCATAACACCTTTTGCCAACTTCTTTGCATTTCTGAAATCCTCACAACATCTCCAAACTTTCCAGGTACATATATTCTAACTGCCTGGGCAAGTGCATGGAGATGGGTAGCCAATTTGTGGCCACTTTCAAAAAAAAGTTTTGAAAAGTCATAATGTGAGCGCGTTATAACATGCTCGCATGATGGCTTGGTGTGCCGAGCCTGATGCTCAGTGACAACGAGCCCATAATATGAGTGTGTTATAATACGCTCAGGTTATGACATGTTAAAAGCAAAAAAAAAGTGAAACTCATTCATTCTTCATATCGATTGTGTTTTTTGTTGTGCCCGTGGCCAAAACTACCATTTTTCATGCTCGCATTCTAGGAGGTATTGTGCAAAAATCTTCACCAACGGTTACTATTTCTTTGCAAGGATGGTGCCACGACGAGGAGTTGTGAGAGGTAAGGATTGTTTGCTTAATTTTTTTTGAATTTGTTAGTTGTAGGTTGTATTTGATATATATTTTTTTGAATTTGTAGGATATGCAAATCAATTTGCAAACCCTCAAAATCCTAAACAAGAAGAGCAACCAAATCCTCAACAACAAAATCAACCTCAACAACATCCTCCTCCACCAATCACTCAACACCCTCCTAGCACTCAACAAAATTTAATGAGTGAAATTGAGAACAACAAAAAATAAATTGAGGATTTAATCAGTAGGTTGAGTGATCCAAATGGTTCAACCGCATAAATAATGACCCTAGCGATTTCATTAAAATATATGTTAAAAAATGTAGATTCAATTAGCAAACAAATAACTAGATGGCAAGATAGGAGGTAGGCGACTAGGGCTTATTATGCAGATAAACTATTGTAGACATGTAAAATGTATTGATTGACATTAGATAGCTGATTCTAACCACTAACATTGTTTCATCCTAAATCATCCTTCGGTCTAACCATTTAATCAAATTCCTTTATTTGATTAAATTCATCAATATTCCTCTCTTAATTAAATAAATTAGTTATCTAATTAGGTCATCCTTCTCGATAATTAAATTAACCATTATGATCTAATTATCCTATTTAATTAAATAATTAATTTTATTTGATTAAATATCTAATGTCTATCTATTAAATTAAATAAATTAAAACCTTATTTAGTTTAATCTAACATCATCTCTTTTAATTAAATAAATCAAAAGTCATTGTTTAATTAATCCTTTTATCACATTCTTCTCATATTTGATTTAAATAAATCCAAAAATTTAAGTTAAATAGGTCACATCATTTAATCCCTTCATTAAATTAATTAACCTTGATTAATTTAATCTATTCTCATGTCCCATCCTCCATCTTTTACCACTTGCACATGAAAATAGAGTTATTTGATTTATTAAATATCTAGTTTCTTCAACAAGGCATTTTTAAGGAATATTCCTCAAATTTGAATTCAAAATCCAAGTGGACTTTGTCCTTCCAACAAGGAATTTACTCCTCTTGCAAAGTCCTTTTTCCTTGAGCCAAGTGGCATTCAATGCACCTTCTTTCCCTCTTACATGTCATTTCAACAAATTCAAAATTCAAATATATGCATTTATTGACACATTCTTCAAAACTTGTACATCCTCCATCCATTCACATGTTGACAAGTGACACTTTGCCATTGGCTAATCCTTAGTTCCACATTGCTCCATTTTGGACATTTTTTCATCTTCTCATTCTATAAATAAGAGGCTAATCTCCTCATTCTATCATCCACAATTTGAGTAAACTTACTATGCTCAAATATTTAGCAATCTTCATCCATATTTTCAAATTTGTAGCTAGGTTATGCAGATTTTTGTCTTGAAGCACCCATCACTCTTCATCAAAGTGGATCACATTCTTCATCACACCATCAAAGCTAGCATTGGAGTTGGGAAAGGGCCAATTTTCACATCAAATTGGCCCCAATTCCCCCATGGGATCAAGAGTTAGCATTGCTTTCAATAGGATTTAGCTTAGTTTCTTGTTCTTCCATTTCATTCTTGTTTTACTTCCTATTTGAAGCTTTGTGGATGGATTTCATGGGGAATCCTTGTTCTTACTTGCATATGATCTCCTAATATGTTTTTCCATTATGTTTTGCAGGTATTTGGATTTGGGTTCTACATTTGGCACTAGGAGGGAAATCTCACTTTTTAATCACATTTTTGTCAAAAATTCTACATTTTTCTTTGTCTAAAGGAAAAATTTGTCACTAGAAGCTCAACATCATTGTTCAACACCGCTGGTTCTTCAGCGTCGCTATATGGAACTGCTAAAAATTTAAACTGTGATGCCCCAGTCTTCTTACCTAGAAATTTGAATTCCAAACTATGCCACTGAACCTGTTTGGCCCATGGGAATCTTTCAAAAACCCAAACTGCACCATTGGACAAAAGTGCAATGCATCCATGCTCACTGGCCTAGCTACAGAGCGACGCTGACTAGAAAGCAATGCTATATAGCACCACTGAGGAAATCAAACTGTGATGCCTTCGTGGATTGCACCGTTGGAGGGGAGTTGGATCGATCAAAGATGAAAAGGAAGAGAAGCATGATGATGTCATTTCACAAAAACAAGTTTTTTTAAACACTCTAGTGTTTGTTTAACACTATTGAAGGATTCATTATTCCTCTTAAGGAAAAAAATTTCATCCTTTTATGATTAGGATTTACTAATATCATTTGGGCTTTAAAAAGAACTTTTGAATTCTTGTTACAAAAAGGCTTAAAAAGAACATTAGGACTCAAATTTACTAAAGTTTGTTTTGGGATTAAAAATTGAACAAGGAAAATTGTCACACTTTGGTGCTTTTAAAACGAACTCACTTTGCTTTGAGGATTTAAAATAAACAAGTGTTTTCATTGTTTTGCAATTACGTACACAAAGTAATATCATCAAAAGACATATGCACTTCTCTTGTGCCTCACGGTGATCTTGAGAATCAAAAGGATTTTGGTGACATTAAGTTGCATAAATAATTACCCATACACACTTCAATTTGGGTTTAAAATTGAACAAATTGTGTGAGCGTGAGTAAATCTATTACATGTGTTCTCCCTTTGTTTCTAAAAAAAGGTTGATTGAACTATGAATACATTTACTTGCTATTGTTTATCTTAGAGGGCCTACTTTGGAGGAAAAGTACTCACCCAAGGGAACGACTCAATCGATAACACTCTGAACACGAGAGTATTTCCAGTCAAGACACAAATGTGGGTATTGGAATAAACACCAATATCACGCGGTTGGCTCTGACGAGAAGGGCAGCAATGGTCTCTCACAATGTTGGTTCAACTCCTATGAACGAAAAATCCTAATTAAAACCCATTTTTTAGAATTTCCAAAATCCTTGATCTATTTGTTGGTGCAAGAACAATCATTTTGAAGCTGCCCCACACTTTTACGGTCTTTTAGTAGAAATGGAAAGCATGCCATGGGATTTTCATGGGTGTTGATGCTTGGCTTCCCTGTATAAGTGAGTGTTGTGGAGGGGAGCCAGTGGGGTCAAGCATCTAACCATTTGCTAAAGGTAAAGTGTAGCTATAATTGTCCAAGTGGGGACTCAACAAATATTATCTTTCATATCCATATGGTTGTGCTTATTCTTGGTAACAAAACGCTTTTCTTTTTCAAAAACATTTGGAAACAAACAATTAACATCATCATTAAAATTTCAAACCCTTTAGGAGGCAAATACAATTGACCAAATTCATGTGTTATTGATTGCCCTTGGGATTCACATCCTTAGAGGTTTCTAAACACTTGAACTTACATCTCAATTTTCTTACTAAAGATAAACAATAAGAAAACCCTTGCCTTGAATTCATCAAATTTCCACATAACATACTTTGTGGGATTCGAAGAAATTAAGACATTGGACATCTAGTTTGGAAAACCTAATCGAAGAAGTGTTTGTGGTAAAACAAAGTCACTAAGCAAAGATAAAAAAATTGGCTCTCACATGTGTTGAAACCTCATGATTTCCAAGAAATTTAAAATCTCAAAACAAAATTCCTTGAGTCAAAGTTCAAAATTTAGGAATCACACTCGAAATGTCATCAAGAGATACATTAGGAAGTGCAATCAAAAGCAACAGATTAAAATAAGAAAAAAATTAACAAGGTTCTATAGACTCATCCCTTTGAACAATCCGGAAATGTATGCTCAATTTGAACCACTTCTTAGTTATAAGGGCCTTAGAAGTATCGTATGTTCTTCAATACCAAGGTCTAGTGAACAAAGCATCTTTTTTAGGTACATCCTAGGATCAAAATCAAACCCCCATCCATCTTTGAACATCAAAACCAAAATCATCTCATCATCACTCCTTGAAAGTCTTGAAAAAATCCTTCATGTTAAACTTTGGGAAAATCATTTGAAATCAATCCAAAATCACCTTGTTTGATTAAATGTGTGTAGATGCATCATTCTTCACATATTTGATCAAATTATCAAAACTTGTGGACAAATTCATCCCTTGATAACATCCAACATCTTGGGATTTAGGATTTCATTATCAAAATCATCTTGTTTGGATAGGAGTGTTTAGATGAGTCCTTCTCACACCTAGACAAATTAGCATCTTGTGAAACGATTTAACTCTAGGACAACATCCAACCTCTTAGAGTTCATGAATTCACCAAAATCCAAATCCAAAACAAATAAATCCTAAATCAAGTCCTAAATTTTAACATGCCCTTCAAGATTTTCTCAAGAGCTCCAATCATCCATCAAAAATCCATCTAACATCCATATCATTATCATCCTTTGATCTTGGAATCCTCCTAATTTTTTATCTTTTGTGCATAAAGATATATCAATCCAAATAATTAGAGATTCATCTCCAAAATTCTTTAAAAAATTGATCCCTATTTTATGGTGCAGACTAGATCTCAACACAAGAAGAACATGCAAGCCAACAAAGAAACACTCGCTTCAAGTGACCTAAGCCAAACAAACTCTGAAATGATGAAAGGAAAATCATTGAATTTATGTTTAGGGTGTTGGTGCTCAAAGTTTTGGGCTCCCAAATCCCTAAAGATAAGCTCTACCTATGTGCCAAGGGTGTCAAAATTTGGATAAATAGAATGGAACTCATAATTAGGTATAAACAATAATAGACCAACTAATAAGGATGAACATTTTTACCTTCTTTTGCTTTAGGTTCTACTAGGCATAGGGGGAACTCCTTGAGGTATTTTCTTATAGGATAATTAAAGAGAAAGGATGAGAAAATAAAAATTAAGATAAATCATACCCAATGCACAATAGAGTGTAAGATTATGGTACAACTTCAATAAAATAATTACATTAAATGGACTCTTCTACTAACATGGAGAAGGGCCAATACAACTTGCATTATATACAATGCTTCTATATACATGGAATGTAGAGTTAACATTACTAGAAAAGAAAATTCTAATGCCTCATTTAAATTCTTCCTTTACCTTTGATGACAAAACACCATTTAATTCCTCAATAGAATTATTTACAAAAAATAAAATTATTTCATTGCATAATAAGCATATGTTGAACAATAATTGGATGTGTATATTTCAAGGTGCAATGCAAAGTAACTAAAGTGATTAGCGTACCTAGATATGGAGGATATGAAGCTTGGTGCAAAGGTCATCTTGTGTATTGGCCAACAAGTTAAATTCTAAGTTCAAGTTTGTGGGTAAGAGTAGGCCTTGGCAATGGTACATTTAAACACCTCAAAGTTATTGTGTACAAGATTGACAACAACCCATTAGATATCTCCTCGTTGTTATGATATAATTTAAATATTGCATGGAACCACTTGGAGACAAAATTGAACCAAAAAAAGTGCCCATTATCCCAATAAATCAAAGTGGGTAATGCCAAATTCCCTTTAAAATTACATAGACATTGACAATTCATAAATCATAGGAACAAACAATGAAAATATAATAATTTTTAACAACACTAACCAACAGTGATTTGAATTCTAAGCTATATTGTATGCCTTCAAATATGTTCCACCTTTACTTACCAAAAATATGCATTCACAAAAAGTAATCTAGATGTGGTTTTTTGCAAGATGTGAAAATTAACAATGAATTCTTGGATATTACTCTTTTCAACCTTTGGAAAGAGGCTCAATTTTCTCATAGGTCTCATATAATGGTGGTAGTGGTGGAGTTGTTCTTGGATTGTCTCCTTAGATCTCTAAACATATCATCCATAAGGGAGAGTACCCTGTACATAATTTTGTTTGGGCTCTTTCCTTTATCAATGGACAACCTTTGGGTTTTTTCTCCATTTATGCTCCTAACATTCTGAAAGAAATATCAGATCTTTGGTCAATATTTCCTAATGTTGATTGGGTGTTGGGAGGGGATTTTAACATGGTGGAACATCAAGAGGATCTTAAACTTTTTTTAGTCTCTCTAAACTTAGCTAAGATGAATTTAAAAAATGCATCTATTGTTGAAAATTGATTGGAGTTGTTGATCCCATGCATAATAAACTTTCAATTATGCCAATAATTGGTTTACTTGGTCCAAGTACAGACCTAGATGAAATAGGAAATGGAGTAGACCAGATCATTTTTACTTATCTCATAACATCCATTTAGAAACTTCTCCTCTTGGTGCTTGTGTGCAAGTGGATTATTCAACAATCTTATTTGATCATTTTATGATTCTTTGTTCCATCTTTTTTAGTCAAAAAATAGATCCTTTATCTATGTTTCCCTTTAAACTTTATACCTCTCATCTAAAGAACATAGTTTGTGTTTATACTTTAGTGGTTATTTGGAATTATATTCCTAAACCTCAAGAAGGTGAATCATGGACTAATTGGTGAGGTTATTCTCTCACTCAATGTGTTGAATTTTTTTGATCCTTTGGAAGAATAATGGCATGTAGACGTAAATGTAAAGAAAAATCCCTTCAAGGGAAACCACAACATGCTAGAAAACTATGAACCTTAATGTTTTACCCTAGTATAATGTGCAAAAAACTTAAAAATGCAAGTGATAAAAGACTAAGGACATTTCGAGATTAGCCTAAAGAGTGTAAAATAAGAAAGAAAATGGATAAAACAAGATGCAAATGATTTCACCTTCCTTGTTGTTGGAGACTCCTTGGTTGGCCCTTGATTTGGATGACTTTGTGTGCTCCTTAGATGGCTTTTGATGTAGCTAGATGCAAGATTGAATGTGCAAGATGATTAGAATGGATGGCTAGATGATAGTGAATGAGTGAGAATGCAAATTAGCAGCATGTAGTTATAAAATGGCGAAGTGTTGAAAATGCCCTTGAGGAGGGGGTATTTATAGGAGAATTTGAATTCTCTAGAGAATTCAATGGTCAAGATTCATCCAACAAGGTCAAGATGAAGGGCTATGGTGAGTTGAGAACTCACAAGCCCTCACATCTTGACATGTGGATGGTGAAGTGGCTAAGGGGATATGAGGTGGAAGTGAGGTGGCCACAAGGTACATGAGGTGGAGGAAGTACAAGTACCTTGCAAGTACATTGGGAGATGGGAAGAATCTTGGGTGAATAAAAGTGAATTTTAAATTCACAATGATTGGAAGAATCTGGTGGATAAGACAATGTTCTCAAAAGGTGGGAATTTTCTCACATGTGACTTGGATGACAAGTCAAAGGTTCTAGAAGATGCATGGGAAAAGGGGATTCTTGAGGAATAAAAAGGAAAATTAAAAATTCCTTGGGGTGGAGAGAGTTGACCAAGGTACCGATTAAGATTAATTAATCAGAATTAGAAGATAAATGAGGATTGTAAGCCAACTTGCAAAAGTTGGAGGATGTGACACATCCTAATCAAGGATTAGGCATGTGCACATCCCTAATGAAGAAATTAGGAGATGGATTAGGATTAGATGAAAATGACATGTGAGGAATTAAATAAATGTATTATTTATTTAATTTATTTGATGAAAAGTGGATTAAAGAGGGTAAGGTATTTAATTAATAAATACCTTAGGGATCTGGCAGAATTAAAGATATTAATTAAATAATAGCAGTATTACTTAATTAACAAAAATAAGATGAAAGGGGATGAATTTGGATAAATTAAGTGTCCAAATTTAGATGTCTACAAAAAAAACTAAATATTGATCCTTATAATGAAAATTTTTTAATTGCATTGTTGTTACTAAAACTTAGCTGCACAAATTGGATCACTACAAAGAGTAGGGAGCCAAAAGTAGAGCAAGACTATAGTGGATAAAGGAAGGAATAGAAAATCTAGTTTTTTCTTTAGCTACCTCAACTATAGATACATTAAAGAGAGAATTAGTACTATAGTGGATGAAAGTGGCCATCACACAAACAATTTGGAAATTATCAGCCTGTTCTTTATGAAAAAAAAATTAAAGAAGAAAGTAATTGGATAGATATTCAACAATGCCTAGAAGAAAGTGTCCAAGATTGTAAACCTAATAAATTTGATCCAGGCTATAATAGATAATTGGATCAAATTTTATCTTTGAAAGAAATTGAATGTGCTCTTTTCTCCATGAAATTTGATAAAATCCATGGTCTTGATGGTCTTCGAGTTGAATTTTATCAAATTATGTGGAACCATATTAAAGATGAATTTTACATGCTTTATTTAGAGGCTTTTCAAAATGGATACTTCAGTCCTAATATCAATAAAGGGATATTAAAAATTATCCCGAAGGAGAAAAATGAAGATTCTATTGTTGGTTGGTGGCCTATTACATTATTAAATACCTATTATAAAATCATTTAAAAGGATTTAGCTCTCAAAATTAAACTCATTGTTCTTGATATTGTGAGAGATAAGGGAACTTTTTTTATAAAATGCAAATATATTTTGAACAATATAATGTTGGCTTGGGAGACTATGGAATGGGCTCAACAAATAGGGAAAAATTATTTGGTGGTCAAATTAGATTTTGATAAAGTATATGGAAGAATTCATTGGAGCTTCATTCTTAAAATGCTATAATTGTTGGGATTTGGACCAAGAATTAGGAACCATGTCAAAATGATGTTCAAATATGCAAATGCTCATCTTATTATCAATAAGACTATGTAAAATTCATTCGAGGTACAATGCTCTAGAAGGTAGGATTGTCCTCTAGCTCCCTACTTATATGTTCTTGTTGCTAATGCCTTGGGAAATATTCTTCAAAGAGAAAATTAGATGAATCTTATTAAAGGAATTTCCATTCCTCAAATTAAACTAGTTTTTAACTCCCATTTTTTTGATGATAGTATGTTGTTTTTGCAAAATGATGAAGAAGAAATAAACAATACCTTGAGCATCCTGAACTTGTATTGTGTTATTTAAGTTTCTCAATTAGCCCATAACAAGATTGGATCTCTTATGTATTAGGTTGGCCCTATCTCTCACTAGATTACGAAGATTGGAAACAAATCAAACACAAGGAGATAACTAGATATTTGGGCATTCCTTTTGGGTTGGGGGCACTCTTTTTGATATGTGGGGTTGGTTTTTGAATAGACAAGAATTTTGTTTTTCTAGGGCAACAAATCCCTATCCCTAGCTAGTAAAAATAATGTTGCTAATAGAATCCTCATTGCTACCCATGTTTACTACTCATCCTATTAGATGTCATCCAAGCAAGGTTATGAAGAGTAAAACAAAATTATTTGAAACTTTTTTATGCTCAAACTGGGATGGTATTGTTGGATTTGTTGCTTCTTCTTGGTTTCATTGCATTAAACCATGATGTAAAGGATGCCTTGGGCTTATTGATCCTAAAACCCAAGGAAGTTATGTCTTGCTACTAAATGGATCATTAGAGATACTAGTGGAGATGAGCCATGGAAAATTATAGGCCGTCATTGAATCATGGTAGAAACAGTTAAAAATAAGTGGAAAAATGTTAATTGATTAGATAAAATGTTGTTGTCTTCATTTTTTAAAATTACGGTTTCATTTCCTCTTCAAAAAATCTAGAAAGCATGGAAAATAATTTGTAATTTTTTAAAATGGAATGGCTCTTAATTGCAACATGATTTCAATTTCGCTTTAGCTTCAATATGGTGGAATAAATTGATAAATTAACATGATCAACCATTGACTACTAGATTTACAGGACAAGCTTATTATCTTTTGAAAAGAGGGGTTCATCAATTTAAAGATATTTGAAACTTTAATAATTTTGATTGGTTCCCTTGGATGAACATTAAGGACTAATTTGGGTTGAGTAATAAGTATAAACAATTATTTATTTTTGTTTAATCTTTAATTCCTATTGATCTATCTATAAAAATTTGCACTCCTAGGAATTGTAATTTTTTTAAAGATTAGAAATGGATATCCTTTAGTAATTTTAATCATTTCCCTCTAAAGAAGGTCTATTTAGCTATCATTCCTAGTTGGCCTCTTACTCCTTGCTTAAATCAAAAGTGAAAATGCATATTTAGTTTTAAATTTTGATCTAGAATGAGTGCTCAAATATGGAGATCTAAAGTTGATTTTGATACCCAAGTGTTGGCTTGGAAAATTCTACATTGCAAGCTACCCATTGGGGATAGGTTCAAATGTATAATGGTTCAATTAGCCAAGTGTCCTTTTTTCTAACATGATGAAAACATGAAACATATCTTCTAGGATTGCATACATGCCAGGAAACAATGGTTTGTTGTGTTTAGAGACTTCGTTGCGATCTTTAATCATGACTTAATCTAGAAGGAAGTTATTTTAGGTTTTGGTATGTAAAATTATGTGATTGTTGATTCTATTAGACAATTCATTTAAAGAATACATGGAAGAATAGATATGATGTTTTTTCTAACAATCATCATTAGGTAACTAGCACTCTAATGTTTTACTCTGACATATTTCTTTAGGTGGTTTTCTTGTGTTCATAATTCTAAGTTTTGTGTAAGAATAATGCTAAAATCATGGATCATCTTCAACAAGTTAAAGAACAAATCTTGAAGTTTCAGCTCAACAATGTAAGCTTAACCAATGTAATCCTATTTTGCAACTCATGTAATTTTGTTTTTTGCAACCTCTCGAGTTGTATTTTTATTGATTATGTGGTCAGCTTCATGTTCAACTAATGTAATTTTTCTCTTGTAATCTTTTTTAGCTACTTAGAGGGGAGAGGGGCTAGTAGTCATGCGAGCTAACTTTGTCATCATGTAGCGATTGACTGGAATATCATAGGACCTTTTTTTTTTTTTAAATATGGATTGGCATCTTATTTATCTTTAACTAAGGTCTGGTAGTGTGACTCATCATACAACTTGCCACATCAACACATCTACTGAGAAGTGTCTAAATTTTGACTTTTTAAAGATTTGACTGAAACCTAATCATGATACCCCTAGTAGTTGAACAAAAAAATATCATTTGTTGCTTGTAGAATATCATATTTTTATTTAAAATAAAACTTATATGCAACCTAAATGGACCAAATACTTATTGGTAACCATAAATCTTTGTTATCTCTAGCTTTTATATTCAACACAAATGGACCAATAGTTAAACACATAAAAACTATTTGTTATTAAAAACAACACATAATTATTTAAGTTACAACTTATATCAAACAAAAATGGACAAACAGTTGAACACTATTTTTTTTGAAAAATCCTTTACATTTAATAAAAAATACATGGTATTTATTGTGCTCACCTTTTATATTTGTGATAGGACAAACTATTAATATGAAATACTCCAATGCTTGAACATTCCTACCCCAATAGTTGTACACATAAGAATAATATTTTTTCACTATGATAACAATATTTATTTAAGTGGCCAATAGTGGCATAGTATGATGGTTAAATTGTTGTGGTGTTCTTCTTCTCATCATGGTTCAAATCCCATTCGGGTGTTATTGTTGAGTGTTTAAACTGGGGATGAGGTCCCCCATTTACAGGTCAAAAACGTGTTTACCCCTTTAAAAAAAAATTACTTATTTAAATGAGCATTTAATTTTATAAATGATACACTTATAGTGGATAGTTATGATATTTATGTAAGGCAAAATAATATTTATTTCACTTGTTCATCAATCTATTTATGTTTTTTTTTACTTGAGGATTATATGTTTTGAAGTGAACAACTATTGATCCCATAAAGTCACATATTTAGTAATATTTTGATTAATATGTGAAATGAATATATACAAGATATAATATTAATTCATTCTAGTACTAATATGAATAATACTATTGAACCTGCACAACTAGTGACCCCTCTTCCTTATTGATAGTTCCATTCTTATAATACTTTAATTCAATACAAAAATAAAAAATAATTAACACTACACGGCAATCCAGCTCAGCAAAGTTTAAAGTTTTAGTTAAAAAATTTCCATGTTATTAAAGGCGCATTTGCTTCCTAATTTATGGGGACAGCCTGTGGATTGAACCTGCGCCTCCCATGTTTGACTATTTATGCAACTTTAATCGCGTATTGTACTCTATTCAAGACCTTGAAGTCTCACACAACTCATTCTCTCTCTGCCCAGGGTTCATTGCACAGTGCGCTGCTGATTCTTCGGGTTTACATGCAAATCGTACTGTGATGTCGAAGTACACTTACATCACGTTGTAATAGGTAGTACAAGAATTGTTTCACTTTCTTTCATAAGGGGTGGGGTATGCGTTCCCTTTGTAACACAGGTGTTTTTTAAAATACAGAGTAGTCCCATATTACTATAAATTATCTGTAGACCAAAAAAATAGATCACCTGATATGGTAGACTATAAAAGAATCCATTTTCATTTATGTATTCAGAAATCAAAACCAAGACTTGTCATATAAAAAATGCTAAAGAATCGGAGATCAAGACCAAGACTCTTGACCAAGACTCATCAGAAGTTTCCAGCGTACAATCTGTGTGATGCAAGAGGAAGAACCTGAATGTGTTCACATGTGGGCCTTGAGCCCGCACAGGAATTCTACGCTATATTATCACAAAGTAGACTTAAAATAGACTATAAAAGAATCCATTTTCATTTATGTATTCAGAAATCAAAACCAAGACTCATCATATTAAAAATGCTAAAGAATCGGAGATCAAGACCGAGACTCTTGACCAAGACTCATCAGAAGTTTCTAGCGTACAATCTGTGTGATGCAAGAGGAAGAACCTGAATGTGTTCACATGTGGGCCTTGAGCCCGCGCAGGAATTCTACGCTATATTATCACAAAGTAGACTTAAAACTCGCTGTTGTACCAATTGTGTGCCGTTTAATTTTCTTTCATGTTATGCATACAAACCGGCTCTCCCTTTACTAGTCCATCTCATAGGCAAGTGTCCTTGCTTATCAGACGCTACCTTAACCATATTAAATTCTCCATTAAAATTTTTATAGATTTCCAAATAGTTCATATCCAAGCCACCCCAAAACAAGGTCGTTTCAATCGCATCATGCATATATATTAACAATGTCAAGGTTTTATTTGACTCAAAGGTCATGTTAGAAGGTTTGTAACCATGCATACCATAGTGAGAGTGTCTATTGATATTTATTAAAATTAGCATATCTTTGAGTAATTTGTGTTCATGAGTACAAAGACATTAATTGGATATATGACATGGTATACAGTTGAAAACACAAAATCAATAAATAGAAGAGACAATCTCTCACAAAAAAATATGCATTAGAAACTTGCAATGTGGGTTTGTTAGACTCCTAAAATTGTATTAGATATAATTAGGGAATTTTTCTAGGGAGTCCAACTCTTATAACTTACATAATTTGTTCTACATAATCTTTCTTTCATTTTATGGAAATTGTATGTGACATTTTTTAGCGATAAGTTCTCATTCCACCACCCCATAAGGAGGGTTGTGTGAATGCCTAGCACTCTCTAGTGGAGAAGTAGTTTGAATCACCAAATTTGTAGAGGGTAGAACACTTGTAGAAAATTTAATCATGAAATAATATAGCTAACAATTTTTACTAATCTATTTGGAATATTTTATCTAAGGATAATTAGGCTCTAGCTAATTTACTACCACCTAACTAGTTTTGTTACTAGCATTAGGCCAGGAAGGAGTTGCTTGAGTTGAAGCTTTGGAACCCAAACCATTGATATTTCTAAGATTATTAGGCCAGAGCATTTATTAGAAAATTGTGACTACTTTGTATTTGCCAACATTAGTCCAAGAATCTTCATTTTTGCTTTGGCTAGTGAGTGATGAGAAGACAATCACTGAATTTATGTTTAGAGTGTTGGTAGTCAAATTTGTGGAATCCCAAATCCCTAAAGTTAAGTTATGCCTATGTATGATGAGTGTCAAAATTAGGATAAATAAAGTGGAACTTATAATTAGGTAGGGACAATAATAGACCAACTAATAAGGATGAGAATTTTACCTTCTTCTGCTTTACGTTCTATTAGGCATAAGGGGGAACTCCTTGAGGCATTCTCTTTTAGAATAATTAAAGATTTAATGAGAAAATAGACATTAAGGAAATCATATGCAATGCACAAGAGAAAACTAATTTTACACCTCTATAAGAAAATATGAAAACCATGTAAATTCTATTTTTTTTCTTGACATTATAAGACAATCAATCTCAAATCTCATGGCATGTACATGGATGTAGGAAGAATGACATATTTTATAAGATATTTATGCACTTTATTTAATAAATGTGATGGTGTTGTGGAAGGTTGGGAACTTAGTAGGTGGGTGTCTTATAATTAAATAAAAATGTGAATGTAATCCAAGAAAAAATAAATTGATGAAGATGGAAATAAGGACTAAGCCTTATATTCCCACACACATGATATATGCATGTAGAAAAAATAAAAATAGAATTACAATATAACTAAATAATAATATCTAAGTGATCAATAACATATAACTTACAAAAGCTTTGCAAGGATTTTAAAAGTATTTTAGTCTACAAATTGATCAAATGCAATATTTAATTTAATAAATGTAATTAATAAGATTGAGATATCATTAAAAACCTAATATTCAAGGAGGCATCCAATTATCTATAAATTATATATTAAATATGATTATGAATACCTCCATAGAGGGCATCTCTGAATCTATCAATTGCTTCCAAACCCATAAAACTTAAAGCCATAAATTAGCTCCATTCATTACATAGTATGTACCAATCTATCATTCTCTAGAAGTGGTATTGTATATGCACCCAACTGCTTCATAATTACAAAGTTTTATTAATGTACCCTTCTCATAACTATGACTCAAACAAACATAGAAAATTAGAAAATAAACTACACTATATACATATAACTTAACTTAACCAAACATATAAACTATATTATCCCATATCACATAATAAGTAAAAAACTTAACACCTTGTGCAATCAATCTATAAAATCTTATGACATTAATAGTAGTTCCCAACATGCTAATCCACTCACAGGGGGATCCACCAAAGTTACTAGTCAATAACCAAATTATATTTACCATTTCTAGATATTGCTCCTAGCTTCATAGAGGGCATAATTGAACCTATAAATTCTGTTGAGCCATAAATATCTCTCATTACATAGCATGTGAGGGTAAGTGCAAAAATATGGGTGGAAAAAAGGGGGCTTAAGTGGCCACCTTTTTTCTAAAATCAAGAAATACTGACCTTGGATGTGAAATTGAGGATAGTTACACTCAAAATATTGAGATGCAACAAAAACAAGGATCGTAGTTCTCTGAGTCTACTTTTTAAACTACTAATTTATTTTGAAAATGGTTAAGATAAAGGATTTCAAAAGAGGGATGCACAAAAATTGGTGTTGTTTTTGTTAGAAAACATAACATAGCAACTTTTGTGCATACCTAGCACGGTGAACTTTTTTTTAGTATTTTTAAAATCACTTCGATGAGAAATCACCTAATAGTATGTAGTTGATGCATGATTTTTCTAATAATTTTTTAATGAATATTTGATTTTTTTACTAATTTTCAATGTGGACACTTCCTGAAAAATAGAATTTTGGCCATGCTACCCCTACAAATTTTGGAAACTAATTGAAATTTTCTTTTTTTTAAAAAAAAAAAAATCGTAGAATGGATTCTAGGTTCTAACAATGTAATTTATTTGAAATTTTGATGTTCACGATTAATTTATAACGAAAAAAATACCAAACACTACTTTTTTCCAAAAAGAGACACACAAACAAAAGAAATTATAGATGAAAAGCTTAACATTGTCAAAAAGTGAAAAAAATTACATCATTGGATAGCTAAGAGAGAGCCTAACATTACCCAGGTGTTTTATTTGTTTGAAATTGAAACATGTGCAATCCTGATGGTGAACACGAACCTGATTATGTGAAATATTGTAGAATTTGCAAAAGCACATCTTTGGTCATTGGGAAGGCCCTCCAAGCCTTTGGGTTAGTATTCCAAGGAAAATACCAAGCCTAAGGCTTGGGGATTCCCAAAGCAAGATATAACGCGAGCTTGTTATAATGTGTTCACACTATATCCTAGTTTTGACATGGTTTTTTTATGTTTGTGCATGGCATGCCTAGCAAGACATAACACGATCATGTTATAACACACTCACATTAGGTCTTTCTTTATGTTAAATTCTACTCTATTGACTGTATGTTTATATATTTGTATGTACATGTATGTATGTATGTATGCTTGTATGAATGTATGTATGTATGTATGTATGTATGTATGTATCAATGCATGTATGTATGTATGCCTATATGTATGTAAGATTGTATCTACATATATACATGTATGCTTGTATGTATGTAGGATTGTATGTACATATGTATTATGCTTGCATGTATGTAAGTATGTATGTATTTATGTATGTCTTTAGAGGGAGGGAGAATTTCAAGAGAGAGAGAGTTGTGTAGGTAGGATGGGAGGGAGAGAGGGAGAGAGAGAGAGAGGTAGAGAGGTAGTGAGAGTGAGTCTTGAGAGAGGGAGAGGGGGTGGAAGGGAGAGTATAAGAGATGGAGTATGAGAGAGGATTTTGAGTGAGAGGGACTTAGCTAGGTAGGGTGGGAGAGATAGAGAGAGGGAGAGAGATAGGGGTGGGAGAGAGAGAATTGAGAGAGGAGAGAGAGAAGGGGGAGAGAGAGAGAGAGGGAGAGAAAGAGATAGTTATGTAGGTAGGGTGCAAGAGTGATCTAATTTAGGATCTAAGATGATTGCTTTAAGAATGCATATCAATTGTAGTTCCAAAGTCCAAATTACTAAATTGAAATTAACAACACATAATTAAATGAACAAAATTAGAATTCAGAATGAGACAAGAAAGAAAGAATGCAAATAGCTTGATAATGGAGTTCATCGTAAGAATGACTATGTCTTTGGGCCCCTCTCCAAAGAGTAGACCGATCCAATTGAAATCTTCAAAAATTCTGCATTACAATAGTTTGCAAGCTCTTCCCTTCAAGCACGATGAAATTCCAACATTCTCCCGACATACAGGAACAACAAATTATCTCTCCAAAATGCTCTAAGTCTCCAATACCTGAATAATTCCCAAATAATCCTCAAGCCTCTAAACCCCCCTTTTTATATTGAGAATTTAATCAATTTGGTTACTAACCAATTGATTTTACAAAACAACCTTATTGAGCTCCATTTTTACAAATACAACTTAAAAATCCCCCTTATTTACACAAAAATCTTCAAATCTCCTATTTTACATTATTTTAAAAAGACATATTGTTGTACCCAAAACCAAAAATTTTGATTCACTAAGGCATTTTGCTTAATTGAGTCTTAATCTTGTTAAAGTGTTGTCAAATGGTCGTTTTTGGGGTTTTCAAATATGGAGTTGGTGTCAGTACTATGTCAGTCTGTTACCGAAGAGATTTTAGAAAAGTGAAAATCTGAACGAAAAATGTCAAAATTTTCTATCTCTGGAGAAGGGAGCACATTCTGAAATAGGCTCCCTATCTTTTAGGGGCCCAGATCCTATTTTTAGGGTTTGTCACCTCCAACAGACTTCTGTCTGGCATCACGTCAGCTTCGCAGTGAGCTATCAAGCCTGTCAAATGGACCTATTTTGTTCGAGTTACGGAAGATACAACGTAAAACGAGGCGAAAGCAAGAATTGGCTAACACTGGAGAAAAGCGCAGCTTTTCAAAAAGGCGCCCATCTTTTTGAGGTGCCAGACATAGGTTTTTGACCGAATGTCATCCAAGACGTTTATCTCACATTCGTTCAAGCTTCGCGACGCATCCGTCAGTGGGTGAATCTGAGTTGCTGAAGCACCTGAACCAGAGGTCAAACGTTGGGTCAAATCTTAATCAAACTATTAGAAGAAAGAGCAAAAGAGCACATTTTGAGAAAGGCGCCCAAGATTTTCAGGCCTTTAATGCTTTCTTTCTGATAATTTCATATGCCTAATGTGTCCGTGTTACGTTTAGCTTTCCGTTGCCTGTCTCCGTCAGATCAGAAGATGTCTCGTCAGCTCGCAGTCGAGGTTTTTGTATTATTTTTGTCGTTTCCAGAAATGGCTAAGTCTGGAATGGAAAGAGCAACTTTTGAAAAGGGCACTCTTGTTTTTCACCCCTCAGATGATGTTTTCTGGGGAAATGTGCCTTTACAGCCGTCGTGCAGAACGAGCTTAGCTTCGCGGTGAATCTGAGTTCCAGTCCTGAAAGTTGATAAAACAGAAGTTATGAAGGATTTTGTTTTTCCCTTCGTTCGAGATGCAGAAGTTGAAATTTGACTAAGTCAGGGAAAAAGCGCAGCTTTTGGAAATGGCGCCTGGATTTTTGAGCCTTCAAATGTCAGTTTTATGACGTGCAGTGTCAAGATATCATTTGATCAGTTTTTACTTAGCTCCGCAATGCACCTGTCAGCCAGCCAATCGGAGAAGTCAGTCGACCAGTGTCAGAGGATGAACAGAGGTCCCGGCAGAGGTTTTAGCTTAAATTTTCATGAAATTTGGCTAAGTCTGGAATTCGCCCAAGAGTTCAAATTTGAATTTTCGAAAGTGAGTTGAATGGACACCTTAACTGGAGTTCTGACTGCAGTTAGACTGAACGATTTCTGGGTTGTCATCTTCAGTTCATATGTTTGCATGTGGAGTGATCTTTCAGTTTGCATGTTCAGTTAACTACCTTGCATGTTCAGTTAACTTGATTGCATGTTAAGTTTAACTGAAGTTTATCACTAAAAGTCAACTGAAGTTTGCATGCATGGCGAGTTTGGTCAAAGTTGTGAAGCATTTTTGATGAAGCATTAGTTTGTGAAGCGTGAAGCATAAGATTTGTGAAGTATGGCGAATTTGCATGTCAACTTGAGTTTCAAAAAGGTCGCCATATTTAAGGTTGAAAAGTGAAGCATTAATTTGTGAAGCTACGCACTTTTTAAGGAAAGGGAAACTTAAGTTCAAAAGGGTTGCTATTTTTAGTTTTATATTGAAGCATGAAGTTGGCGCACTTGTTGAAGATTGTTAACTTAACTTCCAAAAGGGTCGCTATTTTTAGCATATTCTTTGCATGAAGATGGCACACTCTTAGCTTATTTTTGAATGTTAACTGAAGTTGCAAAAGGCCACGCCTTAGGGAAAATTGATGAATCCAAAGAGAATTTGAAGATGGCGAACTTAAGACAAGTCTTAACTGAAGCTTAAGTCGCATGCTTGAGTTTTAACTGAAGATGTGAAAGGCTAACCCTAATGCGCCCACCTTTTAAGCTTGTTTATGTTTCAGTTAACTATTATGAGGTCCAATAAGAAGCCTAGCGCCATTTTTAATGCATGCTTGCTTTAGTGTGAATTTCTTATGATGAAAGTCTATTCATTTCAGCAATGGCGTCCATTATTTCATCATTTTTTGCTCTGAAGTCTATATTCTTCTTAAGCGACCAGCAAGTTGAAGGCGCTACAGGTGTCCGATTTCAGCGTTCTTCGAAGCAACGAGTTCAGATTGTTCAGAGGAAGTCGATTCTAGACTTTATTTTCACTTTGCATGCAGGTTTTATCAAGATTCGAAGAAGAGATTTGCAGATTTTTCAGAAGCAGACAAGCAAAACTTTCTATCTTCTGTCTTATTTCTTCTATTTCTCATCTTAGGTACTTTCTTCGCATGTCAAATAAATTCAACACATATTCAGAATCTGATCATCTGGGTTCGCATATTTCAGCATTTGCAGCAAAACCCATCGTCTTAGATTTTTTCGAGAAAATTGCCCCGCACCATTCTCAAGCTCGTGCTTTTTCCTCAAGATTTCTATGTGGGATAAAATCACATCTTTTTGAAGATCTCATCATCCGGGTTTGTTCAGAATTCCGCTTGTGCACAAAACCCATGTTTCAGATTTTCTCATGAAAAATTGCCCCGAACCTCTAAAACCCCTGAAGTTCTCGACTGAAGAATCTTTGCATGTCAAGCTAAACAACGTGTTTTCGCAATTCTGACGTTGTGGGTTGTCTTAGAATCCTTTTCTAGACAAAACCCATGTCTCAGAATTTTTGGTGAAAATAATCCTCCGACGGGTTATTTTTAGCCTCACCAGGGGCCATTTTAGCTTTCCGAGAAAGTTGTCAAAAGATAGCCGTGTTCACAGTCAACGGGCAAGTTTTTCAGAAGGTAGTTCAACTAGACTGAATTCGAGACCAAATCGGTCTTAATTTAGGTTTTCATCAGAGCAGCTGACAATGAAGCGTTACGCTGTAGAAGGAACAGAGATTACTTCATTTACGAAGCCGCCAAAGTCACTCAAATCCCGTACCATTATCTTCGTGAAGATGATACCTACGCTGATCTCGAGGTTGTGCAAACCGAGTTTCAGAAGCATGTTTGATATATCTTGATGGAGGTTCTGATCATATTTTCAGAAATTTCAGCTAGTTTCAAGAAGGCGACTGAAAATGTTAAAGAATGTATGCCTACAGTCAAGGAAAGTGACAAAGAACTAAAGAAGCAGATTATTATTTTTGGACAGCGTCAAAGTGCCAGATGACAAAGAGATCGATGAGTTCTTGGTTGAAGTGTTAGACCGAGTTGACAAGGAGTGATCTGCCAGTTGGAACCTGCAGTTAATTTCTAGGGTTGAGTCCTGAGCAGCAGTTAACTTGACTTCCAGTCTTCAGTTCACTTGCTGACTTAACACATGCTTATCTCATCCTCGGAGTTATCAACACAGGAGTTAGGGTTAGGGTTTCCAGTTAACTGAAGGTAGTGGCCAGTTAACTTTGCTTTAAATAAGGACGTGCATGCTTGCACATGGTCCAATTAGGTTATTTGTACCAGTTAAACTGAGGGTAGTTGCCTAGTTAACTGTATAGTTTACTTCATTAGGGTTAGGCGCATGACTTGCATGCAGTGCAAGAACTGTAGTGAACTCAAGGTGATTTTAGGGTTACCTACACCTTGATGTATATAAATAAGATCTTTTGCTCATTTGTAAATAACTTTTGCTTGAGAGAAATATATGCTGCGCCTACCTTGCCCTCAATATTGCTCTTTTTGTATTGGTTCATGTGTCTTCGCTATTGCAATTAATTGGTATGCCACATAGGGTTCCATGCAATTGTAATGGTGGATTCTTTCTGTTTTGTGAAATCGTTTATCATCATAAGCAAGTGTTATGCCACATAGGGTTTCATGAGTTTGTGATGATAAATTCGTATTGAGAAGCCTTTATTGTTTTGATCGAGTGTTATGCCACATAGGGTTTCATAAGATTATCATGGTAAATCCTTCCCTTAGTTTAGATACATCTGTTTTGTGAATCTTTTATCATTCTGATTAAGTGTTATGCCACATAGGGTTTCATAAGATTAGGATGATAAAGCTGTTTTGTGAGTCTTTGTTGTTATGATCAAGTGTTATGCCACACAGGGTTTCATAAGATTGTCATGGAAAATTCTCTAATCTGTTTTGTGCCCAATAAGCTTGTTTAGATTGAGATGATAGTTGCGCCACCTTGCCTTCAAGTAGAGAATCTAAACACGTTTATCGTCTATAATCATCCCTGCTCCATTTCCTCATGCTCTGTTTTCTTGAGGAAACTGGATAGATTTAAAGTAGTTAGCTTAGTTGTAGTTAATGATCGCGAAACCAGAAAATCCTTAGCTGCAACGCGGTTTTCTTAACCTTGTGCCTCTTCCAGCTGAGAACAAAAAGATAGGACTTAGATTACTTTTCTTTTCCATGCATTCCAGCACAATGAGGGAGCTTCCCCTCCTAATTTGAAGAGCACTCATTGCGTAGTGTACATAGCTGTCCGTACAAACCTGCACTCCAGAGGTGTTATATTTTACGCCAACACATATAAAATCCCTAAGCCCCTTAATTTTGTTCATATTTTGGATTATATTGTTTACGGGAGTTTTTTTGTTTCATCCTTTTAGAGGACTTTGTTTTAAATTTGGGCTTATTAATTATTCCTTACCACCCATTAATTTAGTGGTTGACATTGTAGTCTTTTAAGGGGAATATTTTAGTTTTTTTGTTTTACTTGTTGTACCAATTAAAGCCTACCTTTTCCTCCTTAAAATTTTCCCCAAGTAAGCATGCATGTGAGAGGTAGGTGTGGGGTTTTTTTTTTTCCCTTGTTTTAAGGCTTATTTCAAGGCTTAGGATTAGGTGCATTTTTTTTATATATTAATATTATTATTAGTTTTTATTCATCTAGATTTTTCCACATGTCAACATGTGACTGGCTGATGATGATGACTAGATGCTGATCATACCAGGCTGATGTCAGCAAAGTCAACCCAACTTTGACTGCTCATATCTTGTGCAAACAGACTCTGATTCACGTGAAATGAACGCCATCAGAAAGCTTGTGATGAGCTCTTCACATTGATGCAAGTCTTGACCACTTTTTACAATGTCAAATTTTGACCCTTTTTTCTCTGACCTAGGTATTGGGTTGACCAAGGTTTGACCAAGCATATCTTAGACTTTGTAGCTCTGTTTGACTCCATTCGAGTTGCGTTGGAGTCAGAATTTCACCCTCTTTTTGATGATGTTGATTTTGGAGATAAAAGAGAAACTTCAATTTTTGGTGAAGATCATCTGGATCAGTCCTCCCCACTAGAGAGCTTTTTGGACCTTTGAAAGCTGGTTACTCAAAAAGTAAGTGAGGTTAAATTTCCCTCACTTTACCAATCTCCATCCATTTTTCCTTCCTTGGATTCATCCCCTTCATTCCCACTCTGAGGTACTCAACTGCTTCTCTTCATGAAGTCCTAGTTTTCATGTCTAGGATGACATCCTCTAGCAACTCTGACATTTAATTTGGTGAAATATCATCAACTAATGGAACCTGAATGGTTGTGTCTTCATCTAGTATCAATGGAGGCTCGTACAACTTTAGATTCTCAACATTAACAACTGAATATATTTGCATGTATGGAGGAAGATTAAAGTGGAAGGAATTGATTCTAGTATTTTCCAAGATGTCAAAGGGACCATACCAAATTGGCTTGAGCTTCCTTCCTTCACCTTGCATTCTTTCCTTGCTGATGTGTAACCAAACGCGGTCACTGAATTGAAAATGATGATCGGTGTGATGTTTATCATGTTGAGCCTTGTATTTGGCTTGGCTCTTTTCCAACTGTGCTTCTACTGCCTGATGGATGGCTTGGACTTTCTGGTTGAACTTCAAAACCTTCTCTGAATCATGGTGTCCATCTTCAACATCATCCTTCCCAAAAGTGAAATCCATCAAGGTCTTAGGAACGTAACTAAAAAAAGTCTCAAAGGAGACCTCTTTGTAGAAGAGTGTGCCACATGGTTGTAAGCATGTTGCACATAATGAAGAGTCGCATCCCATAGCTTGGGATGTTTTTTGTAGTAACCTCTAAGCAAATGCACAATTGTCATGTTCACTACCTATGTATGTCTCTCTGTTTGTGGATGGAAGGTTGTACTCTTCTTTAGTCTAGTGTCCATGAGACCCCACAAAGCTCACCAAAATTCCCCTATGAATCGAGAATCTCAATTCGATACAATAGAAGTAGGTAACCCAAAATGAACCCATACAAATTGGAAGTACATTTGAGCTATTAGTTCAGTAGTGAGCTATTTTTTACAGGGCATTAAAATACACATTTTGTTGAACTGATCAACTACAACATATAGATAATCATGTCCCTTCCTAGACATAGGTAACCCCTCGACAAAATTGATTGATACACTTTCCCATGGATGGGATGGTATAGGTAGAGGCATGCACAACCCCAATTTTTTGTTACTTGGTTTACTAGTTGCACACATAATACAACCCTTAATGTATTTGGTGACAGTTTCTTACATTTTAGGCCAGTAACAATATTTATGCAACTAAGTAACTATTTTACTTACCCCAAAATATCCTACAATCAAAGAGGTGTGAGCTTCACAGATTACAAGTGCTTGTTCATCTTTTGGAACACATAACTTGCCCAAATGATACAAAATTTTATCCTGCACATAGTAATCTTTCTCTTCTACATGTTTTCCTGCAATTAGAGCTAGATAAATTTCCTTAAAGTCTTCATCATTAGCATATTGTTCGTGAAAACTTTCATGTACCATGGAACTACCTTTAAGGATAATCAAAGCATTCATAACAGGAGGCCTAGAAAGCATATCTACTACTTTGTTATGGGTACCTTTCTTATACTTAATTACCAAGTGAAACTATTGTAAAAGTCCCATCCATCTGAAATGCCTACTTTGCTACAATTTAGACTGTGAGTGCAAGTATTGAAGTGGCTGGTGATCAGTGTGGATTACAGTTTCTTTCCCCATTAAGTAGTGTTTCCATTTTTTAACACTCTCAACTAATGCATAAAGTTCCTTATCATAAGTAGGATAGTTAATAACTGTACCTAAAAAATTCTCAAAGTGATAGCAAATTGGTTTACCTCCTTCAATTAGCCCTACTCCCATGGAAAATCCACTTGCATCTATTTTGATCTCAAATGGCTGATGTAGATCTGGTAAATCCAGAACTAGTGTAGTGCTCAACTTTTCCTCCAAAGTGTTGAAGGCCTTCTATTGTGGACCTCCCCACTGAAAATTTGTCTTTGTACTTGTCAACACATGCAATGGTGATGCAATGTAGGAGAAGTTTGCAATGACCTTTCTCCAGTATTGGACTGCACCAAAGAAACTTCTAATTTTAGCGATTGTACTTGGCTTAGGCCATTTTACAATAACTTCGACCTTTGCAAGGTCTACTTTCAATTGACCACCACCTACGACATAGCCTAAGTACACTAGAGATATCTTTGAAAATTCAAATTTAGAAATCTTTACATATATTTTTTCTTTTCTCAAAACATTAAAAATTTTCTTTACATGAATTACATGATCATCCCAAGTTCGATTGAATACAAGAATATCATTTAAATAGACTATGAAAAAATCATCAATAAAAGGATGAAAGACATCATTCATGAATCTCATAAATGTAGTTGGTGCATTGCAAAGCCTAAATGACATGACCAACCACTCGTAAAGTCCTTGTTTTGTCTAAATGCAATTTTCCAAATGTCATCTTCTATAATTCTTATTTGATGATATTCACTACGCAAGTCTAACTTAGTGAAATAAACTGCATGTTTTAATTGATCAAGTAAATCATCAATTTAGGGAAGAGGATACCTATTCTTTACCGTTATCTTGTTCAGGGCTTGATAGTTGATGCACATTCTCCAAGATTCATCTTTCTTTGGAACTAACACAATTGGAGAACCACCAGGAGATGTACTAGGATAGATGAATCCTTTTTCCACCAACTCCTAAACTTTCTTTTTGATTTCTTCATTCTACAAAAATGATAAATGGCACATTCCAATGTTTGGAAGAGGCACATCCTACTGTAACTGGATTTCATGCTATATCTCTCTCTTGGGTGGCAACCCCTTTGGCTCTTGAAATAAGTCATCATAAGTAGAAACTATTTTGACCATCTCAATTTTACGCTTAGGATCACACCCTTTAAATGCTTCATCTTTTTCATCCTCTTTGGGTTTTACAAGCATGAACACAAAGTTATTACTAAAATTGACCAACCTTTTCATCTAACTAGCATTAACTAGTGCAAGATTAGTCTTAACTTTGTGTGAACATATAATGTATTCTATCCTATTCTTAAAAAGATGATATGTATTTTCCCCCTATAAAATATTTTTTTCTATCATATAGATAAGGACTCCCTAACACAAGCCCACAAATATCCAAAGGAACAACATCTACTTCTACCTCATCAACAAATTTTGTAGTGATAGAAAATTTTAGTTTACACTATTTTGTTACCTACAGTTGAACATCATTACAAACCCATCCAAGCAGATATGGCTTTGGATGATGTGTTGTAGCTAGATTGAGTTTTTTTACCACTTCTTCAGATATTAAGTTGACTTAAGAACCCATATCAAACAATGTATCAATCTTAGTGTGCTTGTTACAACTCGAATATGAAACAATTCATTTTGTTGTTTATCAGCTTTAGGAGGAGTAGATACTTTACTTGTACTTGAATTTTCAGAGGAAAAATTTGCATCAAAAGAGAGAATTATACCTTTCCCTTTACCTTGGACCCCAATAGCAACAATCTAAGTTTCATCTCCAGAGTCAAATCCAAGATCTTGTTGAATCACTATAGCAGTCTTTTGTTTTCCTTTATTGCCTTTGTATCTTTTCAGCCTCAATTCAAGATGAAGCTTTCAACACTTTGAATCATCATGCCCCTCTTTCTTGCAATGGGAGCATGTGGGCTTATCACCCTCCTTCTTAACTGTAGTTGTCTTCTTCCCTTTTCGTTTATCTTTTTCTTTTTTTTACCCTTAGGCTTCTCCTTAGACTTAGATGGTTTCTTTGAGAAATTATCACTAAAAGTGTTCTTACCCCTTGACTCTAAATGAGTAGCTTGGACTGACACTTCATCCAAATTATTAGGACTCAACATTGGAATAGTATGCCTTAAGTAAGAATGCAAACTAGCTATGTACTTGAGTAATGTATCATGAGTATACAATGGAACATTTAAAGCAATAGCCCATTTTCTAAACTCATGAGTGTAATCTTGGACAGACTGACCCTTACCCTACCTAAAGGTTTTCCAATTCATTGTTAATTTTTGCATATAACTTAAAGGATAAAATTTTTTTAAGGACAACAATAAATTCCATCCAAGTCATATTTACCTTACCATGGCGAGCAATTTTCACTCAAGTTCTACTCTCCCACCAGGTGAGAGTGGTACCTCCCAACTAAAGAGTGGCTAACTGGATCATAGAAGAATCTTTTGTTAGGCTTTGATTCCTACAATACACTTCTACGTGTTGGATCCAATCATCTAACTTTTCAACATTCAACTCCCCACAATACTTAGGCAATTCAAATTTTACATCAAGTTTGATAATAGGCTTAGACTTTCTTTTGAAAGGATTAACAATAGTAGAAGAGGAAAAAGAAGAAGGGGAAGATGGAGAAAAAGGGGAAGATGAAGGAGATGGAGCTTTTGGATCTTTTCCTCCTTTGTCCTTTCGATCTTCCTTCTTTTCTCACTTTGAAGAATCTCCCTTTTTGCGCTTTTTATTTTCTCCATACAACTCTTCCACCACTTCATGTCAAGAAAGGCTCGCTGAAAAGTCTTATCATCAAGGTCTTGCTCAGTGCTTTTCCCATCTTCAGTTTCATCCATTGATGGTGAAGTTCTTCATTTGCCAATCTCAGGATTGTATTCTTCAAGTTCACCTTCACCTCTTTGAAGCTTGGAGCCCGTTGGCATTCAATTATGCAATACTAGTCAAAACAAAGCTCTGATACCAATTTGATCTGATTTAGAATCTAAGATGATTGCTTTAAGAATGCATATCAATTACAATTCCAAATTTCAAATTACTAAACTAAAATTAACAACACATAATTAAATGAACAAAATCATAATTTAGAATGAGACAAGAAAGAGACAATGCAAACAACTTGATAATGGAGTTCGTCGTAAGAACGACTATGTCTCCAAGCCCCTCTCCAAGGAGTAGACCGATCCAATTGAAATTCTCAAAAATTCAGCATTACAATAGTTTGCAAGCTCTTCCCTTCAAGCACGATGAAATTCCAGCATTCTCCCAACGTATAGGAACAACAAATTATCTCTCTAAAATGCTCTAAGTCTCCAAAACCTAAATAATTCCCAATGAATCCTCAAGCCTCTAAACCCCCCTTTTCATATTGAAAATTTAATCAATTTGGTTACTAACCAGTTGATTTTACAAAACAACCTTATCTCTCCATTTTTACAAATACAACTTAAAAATCCCCCTTATTTACACAAAAATCTTCAAATCTCCCGTTTTACATTATTTTTAAAAAACATATAAAATCCCTAAGCCCCTTAATTTTTGTCATATCTTGGATTATATTGTTTATGGGATTTTGTTTGTTTCATCCTTTTAGAGGACTTTGTTTTAAATTTGGGCTTATTAATTATTCTTTACCACCCATTAATTTAGTGGTTAAAAATATATTTATTTAAGGGGAATATTTTAGTTTTTTTGTTTTACTTGTTTTACCAAGTAAATATCACCTTTTCCTCCTTAAAATTTTCCCCAAGTAAGCATGCATGTGGGAGGTAGGTGTGGGGTTTTTTTTTCCTTGTTTTAAGGCTTATTTTAAGGCTTATTTTAAGGCTTAGGATTAGGTGCATCTTTTTTTATATTAT
Source organism: Sequoia sempervirens (assembly GCA_007258455.2). NCBI lineage: Eukaryota > Viridiplantae > Streptophyta > Pinopsida > Cupressales > Cupressaceae > Sequoia > Sequoia sempervirens. Next base: position 289,103,921 of record VDFB02353493.1, on the reverse strand, counting down.
TATTATTATTATTATTATTATTATTATTTATTCATCTATATTTTTTCACATGTCATCATGTGATTGGTTGATGATGATGACTGGATGTTGATCATACCATGTTGATGTCAGCAAAGTGAGCCCAACTTTGACTGCTCATATCACATGCAAACAGACTCTAATTCGCGTGAAACGAATGTCATCGGAAAGCTTACGACGAGCTCTTTGTATTGATGCAAGTCTTTACCACTTTTGAAAACATCAAATTTTTACCCTTTTTTTCTAACCTAGATGCTAGGTTGACCAAGGTTTGACTGAGCATATCTTGGACTTTGTAAATCCATTTGACTCCATTCAAGTTGCATTGGAGTCAGAATTTCACCCTCTTTCTAATGATTCTAATTTTGAAGATAAAAGAGAATCTTCAATTTTTGATGAAGATCCTCCAAATCAAAGAGGGAGAGACTTGAGAGTGTGATGGGGGTGAGAGGGAGAGACTTGAGAGATAGGTAGTGAGAGAGAAGGGGGGATAGAAAGAGAGAGGGAGTGGGAGAGAGAGGGAGTGTGAGAGAGATTATGGTTAAGGGTCCAATGTATAGGGTAGAGGGTATAGGGGTTGAGGGATTAGGGTTTAAGGGTTGAGGGTAGAGGGTAGAGTGTAGAGGGTTGAGGGTTTAGGGATTAGGGTTGAGGGTTTTCTTGGGTTTAAGGTTTGAGGGATTAGGGTAGAGGGTAGATGGTATTGGGTAGAGGGTAGAGGGTAGAGGTTTTAAGGGTTTAGGGTTTAAGGGCTAAGGGTTGATGGTTTAGAGTTTAGGGTTGATTGTTTAAGGGTTTAAGGGTTGATGGTTTAGGGTTGAGGGATTAGGGTAGAGAGGGAGGGATGGATGGATGGAGAGATGGAGGGAGAAGTGAGATAGAGAGAAGGAGAGAAGAGGAGGGAGGGACATAGATATATGAAGGGTTAGGATCCAATGTATATGATAGAGGGTTGAGAATTGAGGGTACAAGGTTGAAGACCTATAGGGTTGATGGTTTAGGGTATTGGGTTGAGGGTATAGAGTTGAGGGATGAGGGTTGAGGGTAGAGGGTAGAAGGTTTAAGGGTTTAATGTTTAAGGGTTTAGGGTTTAGGGTTTAGGGTTGAGGGTATACAGTATAGGGTTTAGGGTATAGGTTTGAGGGTACATGGTTGAAGGATTACTGTTGAGGTCTAATGTATAGTATAGAGGGTATAGGGATTGAGGGTTAAGGTATGAAGAGTTGAGAGTTGAGAATTGAGGGTTGAGGGTTTAATGTATAAAGTAGAGGGTTTAAGGGTTTAGGGTTTAAGGTTTGAGGGTTTAGGGTTTAGGGTTGAGGGTTGAGGGTTGAGGGTATAGGGTTGAGGGATTAGGGTTTAGGGTCTATTGTATAGGGTAGAGGGTATAGGGGTTGAGGGATTAGGTTTAAGGGTTGAGGGTAGAGGGTGGAGGGTGGAGGGTAGAGGGTTCATGGTTTAAGGGTATAGGGATTAAGGGTAGAGGGATTAGGGTAGAGATTTTACTTGGGTTTAAGGGTTTAAGCATTAAGGGATTAGGTTTGAGGGATTACGGTTAAGGGTAGAGGGTATTGGGTAGAGGGTAGAGGGTAGAGGGTTTAAGGGTTGAGAGTTGAGCGTATAGGGTTAAGGGATGAGGGTTAAGGCTAGAGGGTAGAAGGTTTAATATTTTAGGGTTTAAGTTTTTATGGTTGAGATTTTATGTTTTAGGGTAGAGGGTTTAGGGTATAGGTTTGAGGGTGTATGGTTGAAGGATTAGGGTTGAGGGTCCAATGTATAGGGTAGATGGTATAGAGGTTGAGGGCTGAGGGTTGAGAATTGAAGGTTTAATGTATAGGGTAGAGGGTAGAGGGTAGAGGTTTTAATGGTTTAGTGTTTAAGGGTTGAGGGTTGAGGGTTTAAGAGTTTAGGGTTTAAGGGTTGAGGCTTGATGGTTTAGAGTCTAGGGTAAAGGGTTGAGGGATTAGATTTGAGGGTATGTTGTGTAGGGTAGAGGGTATAGGGGTTATAGGATTAGGGTTTAAGGGTTGAGGGTTTAGGGTTTAGCGTTTAGGTTTTAGGGTAGAGGGTTGAGGGTGTAGGTTTGAGGGGTTAGGATTGAAGGTCCATTGTATAGGGTAGAGAGTATAGGGGTTGAGATGTTAAGGTTTAAGGGTTTAGGGTAGAGGGTAGAGGGTAGAGGTTTGAGGGTAGATGGTAGAGGGTTTAAGGATATAGGGTTTAAGGGTTGAGGGTTGAGGGTTGAGTGTTTAGGGTTTAGGGTTTAAGGGCTTAGGGTTGAGGGTTGAGGGTTTAGGGTTTAGGGTTGAGGGTTTAGGGTTGAGAGTTGAGGTTAGAGGGTTTAAGGGTTTAGGGTTTATGGGCTGAGGTTTGAGGGTTTAGGGTTTAAGGGTTGAGGGTTGAGGGTTGAGGATTTAGGGTATAGGGTTGAGGGATTAGGGTTGAGGTTCTTTTGTATAGGGTAGATGGTATAGGGGTTAAGGGATTATGGTTTAAGGGTTGATGGTTTAGGCTTCAAGGGTTGAGGGTTTAGGGTTTAAGGGTTGATGGTTGAGGGTTGAGGGTTTAGGGTTGAGGGTAGAGTGTAGAGGGTTTAAGGGTTTAGGGTTTAAGGGTTGAGGGTTGAGGGTTTAAGGTTTAAGGGTTTAGGGTTTGGGTTTAGGGTTTAGGGATGAGGGATTGAGGGGTTTAGGGTTTAAGGTAGAGGGTTGAGGGTTGAGGGTCTATTGTATAAGGTAGATGGTATAGGGGTTGAAGGAATAGGGTTTAAGGGTTAAGGGTTTAGGGTTTAGGGTTTAAGGGTTGAGGGATGAGGGTTTAGGGTTTACGTTAGAGGGTAGAGGGTAGAGGGTATAGGATAGAGAGTTTAAGGGTTGAAGGTATAAGGGTTGAGGGTTGAGGGTTTAAGGTTTGAGGGTTTAGGGTTTAAGGGTTTAGGGTTTAAGGGTTGAGGTTTTAGAATTTAGGGTTTAGGGTAGAGGGTTGAGGGTATAGGGGTGAAGGTCTATTGTATAGGGTAGAGAGTGTAGTGGTTGAGGGATTAGGGTTTAAGGGTTGAGGGTCTAGGATTTAGGGTTTAGAGTTTAAGGGTTGAGAGTTGATGGTTTGTGGTTTAGGGTAGAGGGTTGACGGTATAGGGTTTATGGATTAGGGTTGAGGGTCCACTATATAGGGTAGAGGGTATAGGGGCTGAGGGATTAGGGTTTAAGGGTTTAGGGTATAGGGTAGAGGGTTTAAGGGTTGAGGGTTGAGGTTTTAGGGTATTGGGCTAAGTGGGATAGATGGTAGAGAGAGAGTGAGTGAGATAGAGGGTGAAATGTTTAAGGGTAGAGGGGAGAGAGATAGGAGTGAGAGAGAGAGAGAGAGAGAGAATTGAGAGAGGGATAGGGGGTAGGAGGGAGAGTCTTGGGAGAGAGAGAGAGGGAGGGAGTGGGAGAAAGATAGAGGGTAGAGGGTTTAAGGGTTAAGGGTAGATGTGAGAGAGATAGGAGTGATTGAGTGAGAGGGATAGACTTGAGAGAGGGAGAGAGGGGAGGAGGGAGAGATTTGAGAGAGAAAGAGAGGGAGGGAGTGGGAGAGAGATAGAGGGTAGAGGGTAGAGGTTTTAAGGATTTAAGGGTAGAGGGTAGAGGATAGAGAGAAAGAGAGAGAAAAGAAACCTAAAAAGCATTAACTTTCTCATTTAACGCGAGCACGTTTTTATGTAGTAGAGATATGGTCATTACTTTTAGCAATACATAATGCACTTGCATTATAGTTACACGAGCGTGTTTTGTCTTGCTCTAAAAATGGTAAAAAACCCAATACACCTATGATCTCAAGGCCCACATTCTGCATATTCTCTCGGTTCTGCACGTGTTCCGAAAAAAAAATATTTTGATGATTTTGTGAAGTGTGCATGCATGTTTTTAACATTCTACCACAGGTTTTTCATGATATTTCCACCACCTTTACATGAAATAGCAGAGTTTTCACATTGAAAGGAATATAATATAAATTCAAGTCTGAATTTTGTTCAAGAGTGGTATACAATTGAAGTTTTGAGGTGAACAAGCGTTTGAAAAGTCAAATTGTTGAGGAGTTTGAAGAAAGAAGAAGCAAAGGCTACATAATTGGGTAGAACTCCTCCATTTTAAAATCTGGTTTTTTAGGTATGTGAAGTCTTTACACATTTTCTTTCATTCTATTTTGGCTTGCATTGATTTTTGTTATTTTGCATATTCCATGTTGATCATTTTTTGGCATTATGATCTTAGCTTGTCAATGCACATTTTAAATTACACAATTCTTTAAACTTGCCAATTACATTTTTTAACCACATCTCTTTGAGGCATTTTAAAAAAAAATTGACTTACCTTGTGTATGCTTCCACATTTTTCCAATTTCTCAATCCTTTACTATGGATGCACATACCACTCTCCAAAGATTTCATTATGGTATAGGTGCAGGAGATGTAAAATGTAGTTGAATTTGGTTTTACACCTACAATTTGCATATGTTTGAATTTTTCTAAATCCTTTTCAATAAATATATTTTTTGAATATCTTGCAATCATTCTAGTCCATGAGGACATATCTCATTTAGGTATTTTTTCAAATAGTTATACCAAGCAGTTGATTGCCTTGTCTATGCTACCAAATTTTCCATACATGTCTACCAAAGAATTTTATCAAACAACATAGACAAGGCAATCAATTATTTGAAGAAATTCCTCAAAGAAATGGGGTATCATGGTGATGTGCATTTTATCAACCAGTTGATTACATTATCTATGCTACCAAATATTCTATGCATGTCTCTAAAAAATTGGAATATACTCCTCCCACATTGATAGATCTTTGAATCTATTTTGGTTTTCATCTCTATTTCTTAATTTACCTCATCATTAAAATTACCTCATCACTTATGTTGTGATATATTTTAAATGTTTCCTTGACTAGTCTACCTACAAGGGATAATAACCATTCTCTCCACTATTTCAAGACTCTTTATTCAAGGCTAAGTTAGAAACATGGGGAAAGGTGCAGCCTATCTTTCAATCATGGCATGCCACAAGACAATGTGGTAGGGTTGAAAAGGTAGGGGCAACGTGAGAAAATTCCTCATAGAAATGGGGTCTCATGGTGATTTAAATCACCATGAGACCCCATTTCTATGAGGCATATGGGGTCTCATGGTGATTTAAATCCCCACTAGACCCCATTTCTATGAGGCATTTTCTCACGCCACCCCATAGAAATGGGTTCTCATGGTGATTTAAATCACCTTGATACCCCATTTCTATGAGGCATTTTCTCACACTACCCCTACCTTTTCAACCCCACCATATTGGAAAGCTAGTGACCTAGCTTGCCAGTTCGGTAGGGTTGACAAGTAGGAGTAGCATGAAAAAATACCTCATAGAAATGGGGTCTCATGTGAGACCCCATTTCTATAAGGCATTTTTTCATGTTGCCCCTACCTTGTCAACCCTACTGATTTGCCATGCTAGTGAGGTCACTAGCTTGCCAATGTGGTAGGGTTGAAAAGGTACAGGCAACATATGCCTCATAGAAATGGGGTAATGTGACCTGCCATGATTGTAAGATAGGCTCAAAATGGAAGCATGGAAAAGGCATCTGAATTGTTTGACAATAATGTTTTCATAGAAATGTATACAAAATGTGGTAGCATTGACAAGCTAGTGAGCTCACTAGCTTGCCAATTTAGTAGGGTTGACAAGGTAGGGGCATCATATGCCTCATAGAAATGGGGTCTCACGGTGATGTAGGGCAGCTTATGCCTCACATAAATGGGGTCTCATAGTGATTTACATCACTGTGAGACCCCATTTCTATTAGGCATACACTGCCCCTACCTTGTCAACCCTATCGAATTGGCAAGCTAGTGAGCTCACTAGCTTGCCAATGCTCACATGATTTTTTGGATGGAATTCCTTAAAGAAATGTGATAATTTGGCATGCCATGATTTCAAGATAGGATCAAAATGGAATCATGGACAAGGAATTTGAATTGTTTGACAATAATGTTTTCATGGAAATGTATGCAAAATGTGGTAGCTTTGACAAGCCAGTGATCTCACTAGCTTGCCAATGTAGTAAGGTTGACAAGGTAGGGGCAACATATGCCTCATAGAAATGGGGTCTCACATCACCATGGGACCCAATTTCTATGAGGCATACGCTTCCCCTACCTTGTCAACCCTACCACATTGGAAAGTGAGTGAGGTCACTATCTTGCCAATGCTCATGTATGATTTTTTGGATGGAATGCCTTAAAGAAATGTGGTAATGTGGCATGCCATGATTGCAATATAGGATCAAAATGGAAGCATGGACAATGAATTTGAGCTTTTTTACAATAATTTTTTTATATAAATGTATGCAGAATGCGGTAGCTTTGACAAGCTAGTGAGCTCACTAGTTTTCCAATGCGGTAGGGTTGACAAGGTAGGGGAAATGTATGCCTCATGGAAATGGGGTCATCACTGTGAGACCCCATTTCTTGAGCTCACTGGCTTTCCAATGCGGTAGGTCTAACAAGGTAGGGGTAGTGTATGCCTCATAGAAATGGGGTCGTGAGACCCCATTTCTATGAGGAATACATTGCCCCTACCTTGTCAAACCTACTGCATTGGCAAGCTAGTGAGCTCACTAGCTTGTCAAAGCTACCACATTTTGCATACATTTCTACGAAAACATTATTGTCAAACAATTCAGATGCCTTGTCATGCTTCCATTTTGAGCTTTCAATCATGGCATGCCACATTACCACATTTATTTAAGGCATTCCATCGAAAAAATTCATGTGACATTTTTCTATGATAGAAATACTCTTATACAAGATGATTGTAAGTATTTTGAATGAGGCCTTCAATGAATTTCATTTATTTGTATGGATTCATTTTTTAGGAGCTAATATTTGTCTCATTAACATGCTATAGGTAAAATTATCCACCATGTCGAGGAAATGAACAAGGAATAAACCAACAGATGAAGAGTATGAAGCCAATAAAGAAAAAAATAGAGAATAGATGAGGACATATCGTGACAAGAAGAAATTGGATGTGATTGAAGAAAACAAGCCAATTGAAGAGGAACCTCAACCATCAAAAATAGAAAAGGCATTAGTGGCATAAAGGACACAAATGTAAAAGCATTGTGGGAAGATAGATTCAAATAACGTAGTTGGAGATACACCCTCTAATTCAAGTGAATATGAAGGGAAACCATTAAGCACAAGTGAATATGGAGGGACACTAAGCACAAGTGAATATGGAGGGACACCATCTACTACAAGTGAATATGGAGGGACACCATCTACCACAAGGGAATATGGAGGGACACCATCTACTGCAAGTGAATATGAAGGGACACCATGCATCACATCTCAAGTTGAGAGTACATAATCACTCGGATTTGACGAAGAAGGTATGCCATCATCCCCATGTGAACCTCAAGGTATGTCATCTATTCCACCCTCAATCGAAGATATGCAATCTATCCCACCTCACTTAAATATTGATGAAATTCCTAATGTTGAGATGTATGTACCTAGGAGAACACCACCTAGAATTTTGTGTAGAAATCCAAAGTATTTGATTAATATTGATGAGGATATTTTTCAGCACTTGGAAGGTAAGATTCTAGCATGCACTTGTAGAATATATGTTGATAAGATTTGGAAATTTTTCTTTGAAAGGCTAAATGAGATTTCAAGATGTCAACTATTTGTTGAAATGATGTGGGGTAGAAAGTATAGAAACATCATGACAATGCTTGGGTTGAGAACATCGAAAGCTTCAAGTGAAAAAATTATTCTGAAGAATCTAATGGATGCATATGAGAGTGTGGGTAAGACATCATGCTCAAAGGATAGTAATGTCACCCAATGTGTCATTACATCACCTTTGGTAAGTATTCAAACAAGGATATCTTGTCTCATTAGAAAGATGAGTAAAAAATTGAGAATTAATAGAAAAAAATTATCAAGAGTCATTCAAAGGAGGCAAAGAATTGAGGGCACCGATTCAAATGAATTATGGAAATTATCAAGGAGACTCCCAAGAAAAGATAAATGAGTTGTTGAAGCATTGAGAACACTAACTGAAGAATATTGGAAGAATAACACAAGGCCATCTCCAAATCAAAGGGATGTGGTAAGAAGGATAATTGGTAGTCAAAACCATGAGCTACATCCAAAGAATTTTTTGGATACAACTCAAAACCAATTTTTTTAATAAATTTCAATAGGATTATCCTCAAATTCAAATTTTCAAAGATATTTTGAACTGATTAAACATTTTTATGTGAATATAAATCACACATGTACTACTTTTTTTTATAGACTACATATTGAATTCTCTAACCATTATGATGTTTATTGTTCTATATGTTTAGATTTGCATACTAACAATGTTTTGTAGGATTGTGTTATAGAAGACCCACCAACATCTTCAAGAGAGTTCTTATAGAAAAAATTATGTGAAATAGAGGATGGCCAAATATTCTATAGAAAACTATGCTTGGATGGTTCATGTCAACATTGCGATGGCTTGTAGCATATGCTAGTATGTCAACATATGGAAAGCACAAATGAGGTGTGATAGAAACTAGTAGAGTTCAAGAAGTATAGAATAGTGGCATACATTACAAAAGATGGTAATCAAGAAAAAAAGGTGTTATTTATTCATTTAGAAGATTCCAATGTATTAGTTTATGTCTATTTTTAGTGACATTATAGTGTATGAGTATGCAAGGCATACCCATAGAGCCCAATGGTTGGAAACGTAATTCAAGCTATGCAAGGACACCTTTCCAATTGGCAACATAGTTTTAGTGGTTGACTTTGCAGAGAACTACACTCTCCAGCCACAACGTGAGGTGCAATCACAATATTATAACTGCACATAGGTTTCAATATTTGTGCACATAACATTCATTCATGCAGCTGATAGTATAGAGGATGAAAGGAAGGTATTGAGGGAGTATCACTTTTATATTATTGATGATCATACACATTCTATAGAGTTCATGCAAGGTTGCTTCCAAATGTTCTACAGTGATTTGGCTCAGAAAGGGCATAACATAGTTGGCATATAATATGGTCAAATAACTATGCAACATAGTTCAAGAAATCATGCATGTTCTATTGGTTGTGTAGGATGCATTTCATTATAGGTGTTTAGCATATGTGGAACTTTTGTGAGGCCGAGCATGGAAAGGGGAAGCATGTGTGAAAAGAGCATTAGTACAAGAAGAGTTAAAGTATAAAGAAAATGTAAAGTTGATAGATGCAAAATCAATCATCGAGTGGTGTAATGCTTTGATGGGTCAAGGTAATGAAGGTATGTCTTCAGTTCCTATATTTTTTTGGTTAATGGATGATACTAACATTGCACCATATAAGGATTGTTGCACACTAACAAGATCGAGTGAGTTGCACTCTTTCCTTAGCTCAAATGCAAGTTCATGGAGTATCAACACATAGAAGATGGAATGCTTTTGTTCTTCATGTACAATGCAAGTTTGGGATGATTGTGAGTCAAAGGAGTGGGTTGAGAAATGGTCGTTAAGCTATCTTAGCCCTCTTCACATGTATCGCCCTCCAATGACATTGGAACTAGCATAAATGGATTCATCAGTCGACTTTGACCACATATCAGATCTAGTTCAACCAGGTAATATATCTACTTATTTTTAAAAATTCCTATTGTTATCTTACTTTGTAGTGTATTTGTAATGTTGACTAATTTCAAGAGATTTGTTCCACATATCAATGTAGGGCATGTTTATGTTGTTATTGTGGATGAAGACAACAAAGAGGGAAAAAACCATTACTTGTGTCATGTTGAGGCCAAAAAGAAATTAGAGGCCCTAGTTATAGATGGAGAAAACATTGAATACCCTACAAGCTCAGTTACTATTACTGGAATGTAGCTTAGAAGGTACCCACATAAGAGTGTTAAATATTGGATGTTTCAGGACTTTGACATGCATCAAAATATTCTTCATTACTCGAACCTTGTCATGGCATCCAATGTTCGTTTGACCAAATATGGGGGTATACATTTGAACAAGACCTTGTGGAAGGTTCGTGAGTTTCCCCATGAGACAATACTTGACACAATAAAGAGTAGAGCATACCCAGATGGTTCGTTGGATTAATTTTTAAGTATGCACATTGGTTGTTATTAATTTATACTTGTATGCACATTAATTTATATGATGCCAATGTTATGATGAAAATTCCATCATCTAATGTTTATATCATGTATGTAGGTGATTGATGAGGTAATAAAACTTGCAAATGTAGCACACTTTATGTTTAAAACTATGGAAAAAGATACAAAGTTCAATGGTATTTTATTTTTTCTCAAAAATATGCAAAAAAATTGATGTAGGATATTCTCAATATATTAGTAAACTAAGTGGAAGATTATATTGTGTTGTTTTTATAATAGGTTACAAGTTTCCAAAAGGTTGGAAAGTAATATTTTGGTTACATTCTATTCATGTTCTATTCATGAGAGGTTGTTGTGTGCAATAGGTATCTTGGAACTCTCAATGAAGATGTATGACTAGAAGTGACTATGTTGAGAGATTGGCATGCCTATCCTCACTGGAAGTATCAAGATTTATGCCTTGTTGTTCCCAACTTGGAACCAAATGGAGTGGATATTTTGTATGTAAGTTCCTTCCATCAATTTTCATTTCATTTCCATTTTGGATGCTCTTTCTTTTTCTTCTTTTACTTTTCCTATTTGTAAGTAAACTACTAAAAATTGATTGGTGTCTCCTTGTAGAAAATGTTGATTTATGAGTCATCCAAGAGAATCTCATCCAAAAAAGATTTGCAACATCCTTATTTTGATGATCTTGACAAATCTCAATTTTCATTTGAAGCCATTATAAAAGAGTGTGTGAAGCTTAGCAAGGGAATCTCAAGTTATTCATTTGAATTTAACCTCATCATGAAAACCTATGATGTAGAAATTATAAGGGAATATCGAATGTATGAGTGACATTGTAAAAGATCTGTGAGAATGGAGTACCTAAGGAATTGTGCCTACAAGTACAAGCACTTTGGTTTCAAAACGGTGTATGAAGCATATTATACAATTTTAGCACAAATAGAAGAATTAGGATAGCCAAATAAATCTCATTTTATTATAAACATCATATTATTAATATAGTGAGTGTAATAACCATTGATGGTTACTAATAATTATTTTTCTTCTTTTATTCTCTCTCTATTATAACTAGCACCAATTGACTAACTTATTATTAAAAAAATCATTTATTAAAACAAATGTCATGATATTTACTCAAATTTGGAAATTTATTGCTTCCCTCAAACATTTGTAATTCATGCAACATAATCCCTTAACAGTCCAAATTGTAAAAGGGAATCAATTTTTGATGGCCTATTATGCTGATACTGTGTCAGTTACATGAATTTTGTCTGAGCCATCAGGATCATATAGGGAACCTCTACAATAACCTCTCTCATTTTTTGTTATCTCAGAGTCATTTTTTCGTGGTGTCCAATTTTGACTTGATGAAAAAAGTGTTAATTGCAAGTAGTGTAAAGTTGCAAAGTGGTGTAACTTCCATTTTGCAACTTGTGTAACCAAAAAAACTATTCCAAATGGGTAAATTTACACTAGAAATGGTCCTCTTTTTCACCCAATCATGCCAAATCACTCTAAGCTTCATTCAACCAGCTCAATTCCTTAAGGCTCCAAAGTGCAAAAAGCCAACAATCTTTGACAGGCTATTACTCATAAACTGTGATGCTTACTAACTCTTCTTCTAATCCTATGGGATCATGTTGGGCCCCTCTACAATAACCTCTCTTGATTTTTTTTATTCTCAAAGCCATTTCTCGTGGTGTCCAGTTTTCACTTGATGGAAAAAATGTCAAATACAAGTAGTGTAAAGTTGCAAAGTGGTGCATTTTTTTTTTTGCAACTCGTGTGACCAAACAAACTATTCCAATGCATCCAAATGAGTATTTCTACTAGTAATGATCCTATTTTTCACCCAAACACATTGAATCACTCCGAGCTACATTCAAGCAGCTCGATCCCTTAAGGGTCTAAAGTGCAAAAGGGCAACAATCTTTGATGAGCTATTACTCATAAATCATGATGCTTACAAACTCTCCATCTGATTCTATGGGATTGAAATGGGCCACTTTACAATAACCTCTCTCATTTTTTTTTTGATCTCAGAGTCATTTTCCTATGGTGTCTAATTTTCACTTGATGGAAAAAGTGTCAAATGAAAGCAGTGTAAAGTTGCAAAGTGGTGCAACTTTCGTTCTGCAACTCATGTGACCAAACAGATTGTTCCAACACATCTAGATGGGTACATTTATACTAGGAATAGTCCTCTTTTGTACCAAAGCACACCGAATCACTCTAAGCTACGTTCAACCGACTCGATCCCTTAAGGGTCCAAAGTGCAAAAGTGTAGCAATATTTGACGGGCTATTACTTAGAAACCATGATACTTAAAAAATCTTTTTCTAAGCCTATGGGATCATGTTTGGCCCCTCTATAATAAATTCTCTCAGTTTTTGTTATCTCGAAGTAATTTTCCCATGGTGTCCAGTTTTCACTTGATGAAAAAAGTGTCAAATTCAAGCAGTGTAAAGTTACATAGTAGTGCAACTTTCATTCTACAACTTGTGTGACCAAACTGACTATTCCAATGCATCCTGATGGGTACATTTATGCTAGGAATGGTCCTCTTTTGCACACAAAATTTTTTGAATCGCTTCGACCTACGTTAAACTAGTTCAATCCCTTAAGGGTCCAAAGTTCAAAAGGGCAACAATCTTTGACGAGCTATTCCTCAGAAACCGTGATGCTTACAAACTCTCTATTTGAGCCTATGAGATATTGTTGGGCCCCTCTATAATAAACTCTCTCAGTTTTTGTTATATTGGATTCATTTTTCCATGGTATCTAGTTTTCACTTGATGGAAAAAGTGTCAAATGCAAGCCGTCTAAAGTTGCAAAGTGGTGCAACTTTCATTTTCCAACTCGTGTGACCGAACTAACTATTCCAATGCATCCAGATGGATACATTTATGCTAGTAGTGGTCCTTTTTCACACTCAAACATGTTGAATCACTCTGAGCCACATTTAATTGAGTTGATCCCTTTAGAGTCGAAAGTGCAAAATGGTTGCAATCTTTGACGATCTATTACTCAAAAATTGTGAGGCTTACAAACTCTCTATCTGAGCCTATGGGATTGCTTTGGGCTCCTCTACAATAACCTCACTTGGTTTTTGCTATCTTGGAGTCATCTTCTCATGGTGTCCAGTTTTTACTTGATGGAAAAAGTGTCAAATGCAAGCAATGTAAAGTTGCAAAGTGGTGCAACTTTCTCTCTTCAACTTGTGTGACCAAATGAACTATTCCAACACATCCTGATAGGAATTTTTATGCTAGGAATGGTCTTCTTTCACACCTAAACATGTTGAATCACTCTGAGCTACGTTCAACCAACTTGATCCCTCATGATGGCATGTAAAACAATCAAAAAGAGAAACCTTCACATGATAGTTGAGAAGTATGAGTTTTTCACACAAAAAGCATATGATCATCCTCAAGTCTAGTAATCATAAGAAATTTTTTAATTATCCTTATTTCCCTTACAAAAATATACAACCAATCATAAATGTGTACACTGGTGGAACTTGGAAACATTTTATTTTTCCTCAATTAACAACTTTGGTTGAAGAGCATTTTGTCATTTTCATTTGAAATGATTTTCTATGCTTGAAAATTGGAGTCTAAGAGAAATAAGTGATGCTCTCACATACATTTATTATTTGGTGTGATAAACGAATTTTTCACCCTTATGTCATGTTACCTAATTTTCACTTCTAGCTAAAATCAGGTAACTTATTGTTTATTCTTTTATGTTTTCATTTAAACATTAAAAGATACATCATGTTCTGCTAAAGTTCATTAATGTGCATAAAGGAGATTATCAAAACAAATTGCATTATTCTAATTTTGCAATTGCATAAAATAAGAAAGAGAACCAACATGTATTGAAAATGTAATCTCCATTGATGATCATAAGCATATAATGTCCCTCACAAGCCAAGGGACTAGCTATTCTAATGCTTGTAAAAAAAAGACTAGACGCATATAGATAAATAGAAAGGAAATTGCACATAAAATGAAAAGGGACCCACCATTGCCTAGTGGAATGAAAAATCTCGTTGGCTTGGTCCCGCATCATCTTGGCCCTTCTTGCTTCCCTACTTCCATTTCACACTCTCCTCGCTACTCCTAGGTTTCCTACATCTAAAAAAATAGTGTTGTTAGAGCAATGAAAGGTCTATGATCAAAATATATGCAAAACATCCATAAAAATTTAATCTAATGTCCATAATCATTAAAATAGCAGCATACCATAAGTTTCCATAAAAAAAGAAAGGAGTAACCAAACACAAGTCTATGATATTCTTTATTTATCTAACTAGTTTGTTCCTTGTGCCAATTTAGAACAAGTCTTATTACTATTCTAATTCAACTAATTACAACATGTGGTGTAAATGTGGTTCCCACAAGGGTTGAGCCCAACATGCTTCCCTTTTATGTTTTAAGAGGGATAGGAAATTGAGAAACTTGATAAAATCAATGATAAACATATTCTTGATGCATTAAATCAACATGGAATAACACCAGTTCATCAATTTTCATTATCAGATTCAAAAGATGCAACACATAATGTGAATTGTCAAGAAATTCATGCTTCATATTTTCAAAATGAATCAATCAATATGTTGTCATCATGTCAAAAGGGAGGTGTACTTTGTTGGATATGTCTTTCAATCTTCTTAAGTGGATCCAAGATCCATTTTATTAAGTAAATGATTTCAGTGATGCATCAAGCTCAATTATAGATGCATCAAGTTCAATTATGCATCTATTAAAATAATGAAGGAGATATCAAGTCATTCCTAAGATCATCATGAGTCATATGGGGCAGCAAGAAGGAACAAATATAATCATGGATTTTTGCACGAGACACACTATCCAATTCATCTCACTTCAACCCTATTGGACAAGCACACATCACTTAGGATGGTGAGCTTTCAGGTCACCAACATAAGTGACATATGTCTACCCACTAAGATTTAAACAAGAGGATATGGTGTTAGTTTGTTGCACAAGATCAAAAGGAACTAGATGATTGAGAAGACCAAGTAACAAACCTTTGGGGAAGCAAGAAATTGTTGGGAAAATCATGGAGATGAATCTCATTTGCGAAGCCAAGGTCATGAAGACAAGTTACAAATGACAGTCCTTTTAGAGTTGGAAACGAAAGTCCCAAGTGAATAATGAGGGAAGAATAGGAAAAGGAAGTAGGCTTCCTTATAATACAATGATCTCATGACAAGAACAACAAAAAATCATGCCACATCTCAAAGAGCATGGGACAACAATAATCAAAGAAGTGTATGGGACAACAAGAATCAATGAAAATGAAAATCTATGTGATAGGAGCAAATGAAAGAATAAATAAAAAGAACATGGTGTTAAGATAAAATAAGCCTCCATGAATTCAAAAAACCATGCACTTGCATGTTTCCAGCTCTTCAAGCCAAATTAAGAAAAACAAGGATTGATGCATCTGATTAACATCAATGCAAGATTGAGATTACAATGAAAAAAGTGAAACAACCATCTACATTAGATGCAACCATTTGATGCTATAGGACATCAAGGTTCAAAAGATAATTCATTTCAAACAACAATGTCTTCCAATGGAGCAGCCCCTAAGCATGATCATCAAAAAGGCTATGTAAAGAAAATATGTTTCACAAATAATGCCAACACTTGAAAATTTGAAACCATTCCTAACAATCAAGAGATGAAAAATAGTACAAAAATGGAGCTTACATTCAGATGATCAGCCATATACATTAGGATACCATGCACAAAAGGAATCAAACAGTGAAGATGAGGTATTGAACATGCACTCTATTTTGTATATGAGATTAATACTATTCTTTACTGTTTGTTTCTTTTAAATGGTCAAATACGTTGTTGTCTATCAATAAGTTTAAATGTTCATTTAAAGACCAATCCAACATGATTAAGAAAGAATCAACAAAAGAGTTTATCCATTTGATACCAACTCATGAACATTGAGTGTAACACAAAGTAGCAACAATAGTGCTTCAAATGAAATAGTGCATGATCATGATTGAAGTGCAGAAGTGGAGGTGAAAATTTGAAAATCATTGAAAAAAGGACAACCAAATAGTCACATGATGATAAAATTCCCTCTTATAGTCATGTCATATCATAGATCCAATATTGCATTGCAAGGAATTATCTATTTTGAATCTATGCACAAAACAACAATTGTAATTTCAAAGGCTTGTTCTAGTTCAAAAATCAATGGGTTTTTTTTTTCAGAGGAACCAAATTCAAAGTAAAGGAACATGGGGCAGTCATCCAATGCATATGATGAAATTTTTTTTAGAACTTTATCTATGCATTTCCTCAAGTCACAAAAAATTGTGTTACAACCATGCCATGCATCTTAAATGCACAAGGACAGTGATAGAAAAATTCTTAACAGTGCACATTCCATAAACAAGGAGACCACGATTTTCATTGTTCCATCAACTATTAATATATGATTGAATGAGTGTTTGTAATGAATTAAAGGGACTACCATTATGAAAGGTGGAGGAAAATTTCAAAGAAAAATATAGGGGAACAGTTCAAGGTATGTCTTCATCATCATATGGATTCACATGGAAGCCAAAATAGTCATTTGCTTATATTTACAATGGATATTCATAAATGATGAGATTTCAATCACAATGCAAATGGTACATAGTGTTGAATATCAAATACAAGGACAGTCATTACAATATGATATTTAGAAACAGTGATTAAGAACAATTACCAAAATGTAGTTAAAAGAGCAATATCACATTATTTGAGATATTCTATTAATCATATGATGAAAGCCAAAAGGGAATGAGAGGAACATACAAAATTAATATTCAATTTCATTTCATTGAAACCATAGCCAACACAAAGGAAAATAGATATACACCATGGCAGTCTAGGGTTTCATAAAATCCTCACAAACGACAATAAAACACAAGTTAATTCCTTAAGAAATCTCACAGTTTTTTCTCTCATAAGTTACTCATAGAATTTTCTCTTAGAAATTGAACAGATGAATGGTGCATAAGGTGTAAAAGCAAGCACCTAGTACTATGTTGATTTAAAATATGGAAAAAATAGAACTACAAGAAGATGAAGCTTGGTTTTACAAAGAATGATGAGGGTTTTACAATGAGGCTGAGCCATGGCTATTTTGAAAAGGATAAAATATGCAGAGGGATACAAACCCTCAAGTTAGGGTTTCTCAAATGAGGAAAGTGAAATATCTAAAATACCTAGATGCATAACTTTTTCCTTTTTTAGAGTGATAAAATGTGTCAAGTTCTAGTTATCTCTTCACAGTTGTGGCCTGGAGGAATGGTTTACTTCAAAATTACAACAAACCCAAAATGAAATCATGTGTTCCCTATCTCTGACAAAAGAAAAGAGATAATATTATGCCATACTTGAAGCTAAGCACAAACAAAATGTTAATATGGCATGGGTGTTAAAAAATCAGAGGAAATATATATATATATATATATAAACACAGGTCAATTTTTCATGGTTGCGGCCAAAAAACTATTTTTCTTCACCAAATCAAAAACCCACTTGGAGTTTGTGTTAAAATTGCAAATACAAAGGAATTGAAAGAGATATTTCATGGAGATCATTCTACAAAGAAATGCATTTTCGAAAACCTAATCTATTCTTCATGGCCATGGCTAGAGGGTATTTTTTTCCTTCACAAATCACAAAATACACTTGGTTTTTAAATTTAAACTTCAAATTTAGGGAAAGAACCAAATTTCACCATTTTTATCACTGCCTGGGCTCGAAATGAGCTCTATTTTCTAAAAACTAGAAGATGTGGGTATGGTAAAAGCATACCTGAGTTTTTTGCTCATTTTCTTTGTTTATGCAAGCTTGTCACATAAAAAGGCCTCCATTCGAGCTTCAGAAATTTATACTCATCATGGCAGTGAGCATAATGAATAATCACAGAAGATAAAGCAATAAAAAGTGATTAGAAATATGTTCCTATTTTCAGTATTTAGCTCATAAAATGGACTTTGAAGATGGAAAAAATATAGATTTTTTTCAACAAACCACAATTATGTATTATTTTCATCAAAAAAATAGTCAAGAAACGGCCATAAAAACCATCTTCTAATGCTACAAAAGAAACCCCATGGCGGCTGAAGAGTTCTCCAGAAGGCTCAATGGAAAATGAATGATTTTTTCACTTTTTCCATGTCTTTTGTTTAGGGTTAGAAACCCTATGGTGGTCGGCCAAGGTGAATTTTTCCTTCCTTTTTTTAACAATTGCAACACATTTTAATGTGTCATGTGGGCTTTGAAGTGAAGTTCAAAGAAAAAGGCATTTTTCTTTTCCTTATGAGTGAAGTTCAAGACTTAGGCAATTTTTCCTTACATTTCATTTTGGTGACCATGTGCCTTGGTGTTTTTTCACCATCTTTGCAAAGTTCTAAGTCTTCCAAGGAATTTGGATTTCCCTTATGATCGCATAGGCTGAATTATTGACCAATGATAGTCATGACACTTGGATTTTAAATGCACAGATGAACGTGAGTTAAATTTGATCAAATGCCCTGGACGAGCTTAGTTTTGCTTGAATTATTTTTCAAGAATTTAAAGTATATCTTTTGTATTACATCTTTTATCAATTGTAAGGCATGATTTAAGTGATTTATATATCACTTTTATTTTGTGTCATTTATAATGCAATATTAATGTAATCCAAAGAGGTAGTGGGGCCTCTTTTTGCATTTTCTTTTGAAATGTAAAGTAATTTGTTTAAGTGATGTATTATAAATCACTTAGTCAGATTATTATTGTTTTAAATGAAAATTAGGGTCTTGTGCTTTTGCAAAAGCACTAAAAGTGTGGGTTAAGGATTTTGAAGACAAATGATGAATGGCAGACATGAGAGATGTGTGGGGAGTTGTTTTTGATTGATTTTGGAGGAAAAGGGGCTGTTTGGAGGCATTTTTGTCACATTTTTAGTGTGACTATTGTCTTGGCATGACTTTGCTTTAGGTGGAGGACAATTTGGAGTGATTTTCAAAGGTTCTTTTTGGCCTTTTCTATTGCATCTGACCAAAACCTTCTAGATGGACTTGTGTGAGAGAGTTGGTTAAAATTTTGCTTAAGTAACTTCAATGTTGATTATTGAAGTTAGTTATTTCTTTCTTTCCAGCAAAGTGATAGCTTGGCTTTGGAGTTATGTTTTAGCAGGAGCAGTATTGTAACTCCAATAGACTTGTATACTAGTTAAGTACTTTGAATCAATGAAATTGAACATTTACCTTCTCATTTCATGTTTTATTGTGTGATGTTAGTGATTGATCAGATTATTTATGAAATTTATCTCTTTCCTTATAGTCTTGTCTCATTGTTAGGTACTTGTTTAGCTAAAAAGTGTGTTGTTGTAGATTATAAGTTGTGTTAGTAAATGCAAAGGTTGTTAGTTGTGAAATTTCCCTTCTAAGAGTTTTTGCTAAAAACCTCCTTATAAATTACTTATTCAAGAATGGATGTAAAATGAGTTGTGTGAACAGGGTTTTATGTCATTGTTTTGAATGTGAATAGGCTGTTTACAGGTCTTAGTCAGTTTTTGGTGTATCACCCTTAGTAGTTTCAGTTAATTCTCATTTTCATGCATCTTTTTACCCTTTTCCTCAAGAATTCATTATTTAGGTGACATTAAAAGGGGATCCAACCCATAATCTGGAGGTCTTCTTTCACAACAAGATACACACAACTTGAAAGCAGTCCCATGTTAGTCCAAATTTGTTGAGTTCTTTCACAGCTTGGTAAAGGGGTGTAAATTTGGACAACTAAAAGTTTTGGAATGCCTGTTGTGACACTTCTAATCATATTAGATTAGAAAAATACACATGTTTTCTTGTTTTGATATTTAGCCAACAATTTTTTAGCATTTGAGAGGACATATAAGCATATCTGGCAACTTTGAATGTGGAGATTAGTAATAGACAAGTGCTATAGTAGAATATGAAAAAGATTCGTACAAGGGGAAACTCTGTTCCATTTGATTATTTGCAGTTGTTGCCACCTCAGAGAAGAGGTAGACTATTAAAGAAAGTTGCTTTGTCAAGAAAAATAATTTCAACTCCACCTGCAGTTAGAGTTCTAAGTCCTGTGAGGTAGAAAACCTTGGTGCCACCAATGATTATCCCAAGGAATCATGTTTTTGTCACTTTTGATGGAGGAATTCCACTGTAATTAGCTCAACATGACAATATTCCCATGGTTTCCCTTAAAAGTGTGCCATATTTTTCAAGTGAAGATCAGACCATACAATTGAACATATCAAATACATCTCAAATATGTGTTTAGTGCATCATATAACTCAATAAAATGTTTCTTTGAGGTTGCTAGCAACATTATTTAGAGGAAAGGCACTCTAATGGTTCAGGAGTTTAGTAGTTAATTCCATAAGAACATGTGATGAGCTGGGAGAAGTGTTATGCAAGAAATTTGAGGACAAGTATGACAACTTGTCATTAGTGGAGCAGTTGACTCATATCAAAACAACTCCTCATGAACAGATGATGGACTTCAACTTCCGTTTCCAAAGAATAGGGGAAAAAATTCTAGAAACCACAAGGCCACCAATTGAGTATGCATTCCTTTATTTTTTGAGGGCCTTAAATAGTGAAGTTGTTGTTTTGATAAAGTCAATGGGTGGAACCACATTACCAGTAGCTTATGATATAGTTGTAAGGGCCGAAAACAACCTATTATAGCTTTTCCAACACCTCAAATAGCCCCTTTACTAGTTGTTATCCAAGAAATTGTTGTCCAAGGACCATCTTAGGAGTTACAAGAGATAAAAATCAGCCAACAAAATATTGAGAATCTACTTCATACTTTTGGAAACAAACTTGTGAGTATTAAAAAGTAGAAGTTCCAAGGTTTCAAGGATTGGCAGCCTTAGAATCAAGGTCAAAGTCATCCATTTCAAACTAACAAGAAGCCATATCAAGGAAAATTTCAAGGTGCAAGGAAAAATCTGAATCTCAGGGCTTGTCAGCCATACAATCTAGTTCCAATCAGTGCAGCCAAAGACATGGTACCTATTCAAAATAACCTTACACCAGAATATGAGTGGTTCCATCCTTGCAACCAGGAACATTATCAAACTACATGTTTAAATGGTGTCATCAATCAAGCATTGATGGTTCAAAATGTTTCAGGTGTGTAGGAGGTGTCTAATGGTGAATCTCCATAACAATAAGATCTCCCTGCAAGTGACACAACCCTCCTAAATTGGAAAGGAGAATAATTATGTGGAGTGAATAGTGATAGTTCTCCAATAGTAGTCAACACCTAAGCCAAAAAGAGAGCTTTTGACATTGGAAAAGAAGCAAATAAAGACAAGGAAGTTGTTGGTCCTTCCAATCCTCAAGTAACACATATCCTACAAATAAATTCACAAGGCATTAGTGGTGGATAGCTTGGGAACCAACCCCAATCAACTCACTTGTAGACAGACCCTACTATTACAAGGACCCATCAAAAGGTCAACGTTGCCGCACCCTTCAACATCATTGAATCCATGAAAAAAATGAATGTGAATATGTCAATGTGGGATTCTTTGTCTATCCCATGTCAAAAGGACTTTTTTCAATCTACCTTAGCTTATTTAAGTGTTTCAAGCGATGTTCTAGTAGTCCAGGTCAAGGTTTTCCTTACAAATGCACCATAAGATAGCAATAAATAGCAAAGTAAGGATTTCAAACCACCCCCATTTTATGTGTCTTTGATAATAGGGGATAAGTTAGTTCATAACTATATGGTAGATTCAGGGGCAAGTAGTTTTGTCATGCCCAAACAAACTGTTGATAAGTTAGCACTGAAATATCAACCTCTTGAGAAAGGAGTTGTCCAACTTGATGGGACATCCATTAACACCATAGGTGTCATCAAAGGTTTAATCCTTACCTTACATGCCTACCCCAATTTTTGCATCTCTCAAGACATTTCAGTCATTAACTTACCACCTCATTTTGTCTTATGTTTGTCAAGAGACTTCACTGCCAAGATAGGAGGTTATTTCTCATCATATTGGTCCCACATGGTATTTAGAATGAGATATGGGACAAAATGGTTATTAAATCTGAATTACTTGCCAAAGATCACATTGAACTATATATCCCAAGTGTTGTTAATTCTAATTGTGTTGTTTTTGATGATAATGAGCTTGTTGTTGCTCAAGAACTATAAGTTGAAAGTATACTAGATGCACTATTAAATGAGTGGGCAACAAAAATATCATTGAAAACCTGAATGCTAACATTGATGAGACTAGTTTGGGTGTTTATGTGTTGCATGAACTTGATTCAATGATCCCAAACCTCGAAAAGGAGGTGGAACAACATTTAGAGCAGCAAGGTGAAGTATGGAAAATGTTCTTTAACAGTTCTAGAAGAAAGAATGGTGTTGGTGGGGGTGCAATGCTTGTGTCCCCACAAGGTGACAAATACTACTCTTCTTTCATATTTTCTTTCTCTTGTACTAACAACACTGCTGAGTATGAAGCTTTAGTTCAAGGCTTGGAGTGGGCAAGGAAAAGAGGGATTGGTTGCTTGTAAGTTTATGGTGATAGTGAACTGATTGTGAATTAGGTAAGAGGTCTACACCTCACTAAAAATGATGTTTTGAAGTCCTAAAAACACAAAATGTGGGACATGATAGAAGATTTTGATGCTTTTAATCTGGTTTCTATTCCTAGTGATTAGAATAAACATGCAAATAGATTGGTTGCAATAGGTTCTCAAGTTGATAGTCCAAGTGAAATTGGGAAAGAAAAGTTGTTGCCATATGCTAAGATAGTCATTAGACCTTCCATTCCTGATAATAATGTTCATTGGAGAGTTTTTGAGAGTGATGAATAGGTCTTGAGATTTATGCTGCAAGAGGATGAATTTTCAAGAGTGAACCAAGATAAGATCAAGCAGCAATATGATGATCAACTCATCCAGTTGAGGTCTAACAAGCTGCCCAAGGGTCTAGTCACCTTGGAATCCATTTTTAGAACTAATGACCAGTTGAAAAAGAGTAATACCAACATGTAGGTAAAAGAATAAAATTATGAGGAGATTGAAATTTTCAAAGATAAGCTTCTTAAAGTTGGTAAAATATGTTCACATGTAGATAGGCAAGCTTCCATTGCTATTTTTCAAGAGTTTCAAGATGTATTTGCATGGGAATATTTTGATTTAAAGGGTTTCAATCCCCAAATTTCCCAACATAACATTGAGCTTGAGCTAAATGCAAAACCTGTTAGGAAAAAATAAAGGCCTTTAAACCCCAAACATGAGCCTCTTATGGTCAAAGAATTGACCAAGCTGGTTGAGGGATACATCATTTTTCCAATTAAACATACCTCATGGGTCTCTAACCTTGTCTCGGCTAGGAAGAAAAATGGTGAGATTAGGATTTGTGTTGATTTTAGGGACCTCAATAGAGCCTCATTAAAGGATCATTATGTGCTTCCCTCAATGGAGCAGATTCTACAAATTGTAGCTGGTTCAAAGAGATTCTCATTACTTGATGGTTATTCAGGTTACAATCAAGTCCTAGTCAAAGAGGAAGACCAGTATAAGACTACCTTCACCACAAAATGGGGAACCATCGATTGTAAAAGGATGTCATTTGGCCTATCCAATGTTGGTGCCACCTTTCAAAGGGAAATAAACATGGCATTTCAAGGTCTAATTCACAAACTTGTACTCATTTACCTTGATGATGTAACAATGTTTTCCAAGAAGGTTGATGAACATCTTGCACATCTGAAGCAAGTATTTGTTAGGTGTAGGGAGTTTGGTATATCCCTTAACCCTAAAAAAATGTATCTTTGTTGTCCATGAAGGAAAGATTTTAGGACATCTAGTGTCAAAACAAGGGATCACCATTGGTCCAAAAAGAGTAAGTGCCATTTTGGATCTGCCTTTACCCAGCCATAAAATGGGGCTACAAAGTTTTCTTGGCATAATTAATTTTGTTAGGAGGTTCATTCCTGATATTGCTAATCTTTTGAGACCACTAACTACCATGTTGAAAAAGAATACAAGTTTCAACTAGACCAAAGAGGCCAAGCACAGTTTTGAAGTTATAAAGGAGGCCTTATCAACAACTCCTACTCTAGTAAACCTGAACTTTTCGAAAGATTTCATTTTGCATGCCTTTGGTAGTATTGATATCTTTTCTACAATGTTGGTACAATAGAATGATGTTGGCTTAGAATAGCCTATTTTCTTATTTAGTTAACTTTTAGAAGAGTATGACCAAAGATATACTTTTGTAGAGAAACATGTGCTTGTTGCCACCAAATTCTAAAAAAGTTTAAACCCCTGATTTCTAACAACAAAGTGCATTTAATGGTTGCTCACCCTAGTGTTAAAGAGTTCTTGTTAAGCAAGGACCTGAATGAAAAGAGGGCTGGGTGGATTACAAAATTTATGGATTATGACATTGACATTAAGGTAACAAAGCTTGTAAGGGGTAAGGGATTGTGTGAACAACTAGATATAGGATCTAAAAGCGAAGAGAAGGAAAGAAAAGAGGCAGTTCTGGTTGTTGATAATGAACTTACAACTGATGCACCAACAAAAAATGCAGGTTGGGTGTAAGATATGACTCACTTTTTACAAACTAGTGAGTGTCCACCAGGTTTGGATAAAGCTAAATAGAGGTATTTCATATTGCAGTCCATTACTTATGTGCTGGTTGGTAACATTCTTTTTAGAAAATATCTTAATGGTGTCCTTTTAAGATGTATTTATGAACATCAAGTAGAAAAAGTGCTTCATGAGTTCCATTATGGAACTATTGGGGGTCATTTTTCCCCAAGAACAACTGCATGGAAAATAATGAGATTTGGATATTCTTGGCCAAACTTGTTTAATATTCCCATGCTTGGGATAGAAAGTGTGTAAAATGGTCATTTTTGTAGGAAAACAGAAGCTGCCAGCTTTACCATTGCAACCCATTCAGGTAGAAAAATCCTTCATGAGATAGGGAATTGATTTTATAGGCACCATTAAACCACCTTCAAGTGCAGGCCATAGGTGAGTACTTACTGCAATCAATTACTTCACAAGATGCACTAAATTAGTGGAATTGAAACAAGCCAACGAAAGTGTTGTTTTAAACTTCTATGATGATTTAGTGACTAGATTTGGGGTGTCTAAATCAATCATTTATGATAATGCTTTAGCATTTGTTGGATTAAGAGTAAGTAATTGGGTTTTCAAGAATGGTATTCCTTTGAATACCTAATAAAATTATTACCCTCAAGGTAATGGTTTCACTGAATTAACTAACAAGAACCTGATCAAAATCATCAAAAGGATTTTGGAGGATAACTAGAGAACTTGGCACAACAAGTTAAAATATTCCTTGTGGGAAAATAGAATAACTCCAAAACTATCCATTGGAAATTCCCCTTATATGCTAGTATATGGTAAAGAAGAAAGGTTTCCTTTATCTGTTGAACTTCCAGCTCTTGACATAATGAACTAGCTTGAAATTTTTGAAGAGGAAGATCCAATGGCTATTAGATACGTACAATTCATGGAGCTAGATGAAACAAGAAATAGAGCCATGAAAACAATGGAGCTACATCAACTCCAAAAAAAGAAAGTTTTTGACAAGAGAGCAACACCCAGGATGTTCATAGAATGAGATGTTGTCCTTAAGTGGGATAAGTTAAAGAGCAAGCCTGGAAAGCACACTAAATTTGATAGCATGTCGAGTGGCCCATTTGTCATTATTGAGTGAAAGAGTGCAATGCTTTTCAACTTTCATCAATGGATGGAGAAGATTTTCCTATCCCAATCAATGGGATACACCAAAAAATCTATTTTGAGGTATGATCTAAATCTTCCTTTTACAAATTAGAGTAGGTTTTATTTCCTCTAAGTGTTGTTTCACATTAGCTAGGTTCTTTTTTTGTTTTCCCTAAGTGTTGTTTTTGCATAATTAGGAAGTTGCTTTGTTTTCTGGTGTGTTTTGAATAAGTTTTCAAGGTGTCTTATGCTATTCTGATGAGTTTCAGCAACATACAATTTTTTTTTTAGGCTATGTCAGCTTTTAGATGACTTAGTACCAAATGGATAAGATTTAGGCAACTGGTCACAATGTTTAGCAAGCAAACATATAGCAGATGTCACAAAAAATGTTACCTGATTCTGGCTTCCAACTAAAATTAGGTAACTTATTGTTTATTCTTTTATGTTTTCATTTAAACATTAAATGATACATCATGTTCTACTAAAGTTCATTAATGCGCATAAAGGAGATTGTCAAAACGGATTGCATTATTCTAGTTTTTCAATTGCATAAACTAAGAAAGAGAACCAACATGTATTGTAAATGTAATATTTATTGATGATCATAATCATATAATGTCCCTCACAAGTTGAGGGACTGGCTAATCTAATGCTTGTAAACAAAAGACTATACACCTATAGATAAATAAAAAAGGAATTGCACATAAAATGAAAAGGGACCTGTCATTTCTTCGTGGAATGACAAATATTGTTGGCTTGGTCCCACATTATCTCAACCCTTCCCACTGCCCTGCTTCCATTTGATGCTCTCCTCACTACTCCTAGGTTTCCTGCATATAAAAAAATAGTGTTGTTATAGCAATGAAAGGCCCATGATCAAAATATATGCAAAACATCCATAAATGTGTAATCTGATGTCCATAAGCATTAAAATAGCAACATGCCATAAGTTTCCATGAAAATAAGAAAGGAGTAACCAAACACACCTATTATATGCTTTGTTTATCTAACTGGTTTGTTCCTTGTCCAGATTTAGGACAAGTCTTGTTACTGTTCCAAGTCAGCTAATTATAACATGTGGTATAAATGTGGGTCCCACAAGGGTTGAGCCCAGCATGATGCCCATTGATCTTTTAAGAGGGATGGGAAATTGAGCATCATGATCAAATCAATGATAAACATATTCTTGATGCATTAAATCAATATGGAATCACACTAGTTGATCAACTTTCATTATCAGATTCAAAAGATGCAACACATAATGTGAACTATCAAGAAATCCACGCTTCATATTTTCACAATGAATCAATCAATATGTTGTCATCATGTCAAAAGGGAGGTGTACTTTGCTGGATATGTCTTTTAATCTTCTTAAGTGGATCCAAGATCCATTTTATTAAGGAAGTAAATGATTTTAGTGATGCATCAAGTTCAATTATAGATACATCAAGTTCAATTATTCATCTATTAAAATAATGAAGGAGATATCAAGCCATGCCTGAGATCATCATGAGTCATATGGGGTAGCAAGAAGGAACAAAGATAATCATGCATTGTTGCATGAGATACACTATCCAATTTATCTCACTTCAACCCTATTGGGAACACACACATCACTTAGGATGGTGAGCTTTAAAACAAGAGGATATGGTGTTAGTTTGTTATACAAGATCAAAAGGACCTAGATGATTGAGAAGACCAAGTTACAAACCTTTGGGGCAGCAAGAAATTGTTGGGGAAATCATGGAGATGAATCTTATTTCTAAAGCCAAGGTCAAGAAGACAAGTTACAAATGATAGCCCTTTCAAAGTTGGAAATGGAAGTCCCAAGTGAATAATGATGGAAGCATAGGATAAAGAAGTATGCTTCCTCATAATACAATGATCTCATGACAAGAACGACAATAAATCATGCCACATCTCAAAGAACATGGGACATCAACAATCAAACAAGCATATGGGACAACAAAAATTAATGAACAATGACAATCTATATGATAGGAGCCATGAAAGAATGCAGCAAAAGAACATGGTGTTAAAATACAATAAGCCTCCATGAATTCAAAAAACCATGTACTCACATGTTTCCAACTCTTCAAGCCAGATTAAGCAAAACAAGGATCAGTGGATCTAATTAACATCAATGCAAGATTGAGATTACAATGAACAAAGTGAAATAGCCATCTACATTAGCTACAACAATTTGATGCTACAAGACAAAAGGTTCAAAAGATAATGCATTTCAAACAACAATTTCTTCCAATGGAGCAGCCCCTAAGCATGATCATCAAAAAGTGATGCAGGAGCATCCTTGCTTCTTTGCAATCTTGCATCAACCAAAAAAAAATTCATTTCAATTTCGTTCTTGTTCAGTTGAAGTTGGCAGATTTAGTATATCATCATATTTGTTTACCAGACCTTGTGGATTTATGTTTGGATCTTGTACATGTTCATTTTCCTTATTCCAAGATTCTAGCTTGATTGGATCTTTTTCCCGTAAGTTATCACTTCCGGATTAAGTGGCAGTTTCAAGCCTAATGGCTATTTTGATCACTTGTGGATATTTCTCGTAACTTACAGATCCTCGCGATGTGTTTTGAATTATTCTGTGGAGTGTCCCCAACCTTAATTATTGTTCCACACTTCATCCTATTCACCTGCTAAGGAGAAATTCAAATTTGAAGTTGACCTATTTCATGCACATGTTAAATTTTCTTCATTGGAGATTGTAATGATCTTTGGCTGACGTGGAAGATTCTAAAACTACAGATATGATATAAAGCATTGTAACAATCATTAGGATAGAAAGTAACAAGTTAGGAATGATTATTGGATTTGATATGTAATATTTTTGTTCGCATATAGGAGAATATAGGAACATTGTATTTTTTAGCATGTTATCTTAGGCTTGTGAGCCAAATCTATAAGCCCAAATGTTTTCAGTTGTTTGTAATTGAATTTTTTGATAATAAGAAGGTTTGAATCTGCATTTTCCTCCATATTATGTGTTGTTTCTGTTGTGTGACTCTTGCTACATGGTCTAAATTGTTCTCTTTGAGGAGCCTCCTACCGTGTCTACGCCAAATTGTTATCAAAGCAAGATTCATTTTGTGAGAGATCACCAGAGTTTGTGGAGTCCTATTGAAGATTTGTTGTGGGGTGGAAGATTGAGGATCTGACCTACAGCTATAGAGGACTTGTGTAAAGATGGCAAGAAGAAGAATTGGTAGAAGAAATGGAGCATGTGGAAATACAGACCCAACTATGATGGAGATGTTGAGAGGAATTGTTGCTAGATTAGATGTAGTTGAGATGGCCCAAAGGAGAATTCAACTAGTTGATGATGTGAGTGATGAAGAGGTAGAAGCATAGGAAGAAGGGGAAGAGAAGATCAACTTGGCCTAGATCATGGAAAGAGAGGTTCATAAGATCCCTAACCAAAGAAAATACTAAACCCCATTTCAATCCACCATATTATAGTGGTAAGTTGGATTTAGATGGATTGCTAGATTGGATTATAGAGATGGAAAAGTATTTTGATTTATAACGTACCACTAAAGATAAGAAGGTGAAATTTTCCTGTACAAAGTTTAAAGTACATGCATCCCTTTGGTGGTAACATTTGTAGACAAATAGGAAAAGAAGAGGAAAGGAGAAGATAAAATCATGGGATTGGATGGTGAATAAGTTGAAGAAAAAGTTTATGCTTGCAGACTATCAAATCAGTTTATTCAAGAAGTTATAAAATTTGAAGAAAAAGGAGTAAAGTGTGATAGAGTATACTGAGGAGTTCTACAAGTTGAATATTAGATCCAAACATTTAGAGGATGATATTTATCAAGTAGCCATATATGTGAATGGTTTGAGGTCATCTATATAGGATGAGATTAGTTTGATAAAGTTGTTGAGTTTGGAAGAGGCATATCAATGTGCCCTAAAAGTAGAGGAAAAGATGAATAAGAGACATGAGCAAAGACAAAGAGGAAGAAATTTTACAGGAGGAAGAAGAGGATCTTTTGCAAATCAGAATAAGGATAAGGAAGTTAGTAAGAATGAGAATTCATACTTTAGAGAGGATGGAAAATCTTACCAAAGAGGAGGATATGGTGGTTACTGAAATGAAGGTTATAGAAAAGATGATAGAGGACATGAGAAAAGAGTATTCAAGGGAACTTATTTTTAAGTGTGGTGGAAAAGGACATAGAGCATTTGAATGTAAAAAAGGAGAGACAAGTAGAAAGATTGATAACAATAGAAGAAAAACCTTTGTTGAGGAGGATCATGTTGGATCATCTAATCAATTGGAAGAAGTGTTGGTGTATAGAAGAGTATTATGTCAAAGTGAGTTGGAGAAGGAACCATTGTAGAGAAAGAATTTGTCTCAAACTAGATGCAAGGTAGTTGGTAAATGTTGCAAAGTGATTATTGATAGCAGAAGCTTTGAGAACCTTGTTTATAAGGAAATTTTGACCAAATTGAAGTTGGAAAGATTGAAACACCTGAAACCCTATCAAATAGCTTGGATTCAAGATGAGCATAAGA
The DNA here is from genome assembly GCA_007258455.2 of Sequoia sempervirens. NCBI lineage: Eukaryota > Viridiplantae > Streptophyta > Pinopsida > Cupressales > Cupressaceae > Sequoia > Sequoia sempervirens. Next base: position 289,073,361 of record VDFB02353493.1, on the reverse strand, counting down.
TACTAGTAAGTGAACAATTTTTCGTGAAATTGAAGATAGGAAATTATCATGATGAAGTTTTGTGTGATATTATGCCTATGGATGTATGCCATGTTTTGATCAAAAGGCCTTGGCAATATGATAGAAAGCTATTCATGATGGAAAGAAAAACACATATACCATTGTTGCTAATGGGATGAAGTAGACCTTGTTGCCATTGGAGGATGTTCCTAAGGTTGAGATCTGAACGAATGTTAGAATTTTTTTGGTTGATGGAAGGAGATTTTTGGATGGATTGAGACATGAGAGCATGTGCTATGCCTTAGTTCTTAAGAAGGTTGAAGACTAGAAGCATGAACAAGAACAATTGGAGGAGATAAAAGAGTTGCTGACAGAGTATGAAGATATCATTTCAAATATTGTACTTGATGGATTTCCACCTATGAGGAGTATTATTCATTGCATAGATCTAATTCCTAGAGCTAGTTTTCCTAACAAAACAAAACATTGGATGAAACTGTCAGAGAATGAAGAGTTGAATAGACAAGTGCAAGAGTTGTTGAGGAAGGGTTTGATCAGAGAAAGCTTAAGTCCTTATGCAGTACCTAATGTGCTAGCACCTAAAAGGGATGGAGAATGGAGGATGTGTATCGACTCTAGATCCATAATCAAGATCATGGTGAAATAAAAATTTCCTTTGCCCCAGATGGATGACATTATGGATTTTTTGAGTGGAGCTAAATAGTTTACAAAGATAGATTTGAAGAGTGGATATCATCAGATCAGAATCAGAGAAGGGGATGAGTGGAAGACAACATTCAATATAAATGAAGGATTGTATGAGTGGTTGGTGATGCCTTTTGGACTAAAAAATGTACCGAGTACTTTCATGAGGTTGATGAATGAGGTATTAAAGAAATTCTTGCGTAAGTTTGTGATTGTTTATTTGGATGACATCTTGATTTTGAGTAAGACTAGAGAAGAACATTTGTTGCATATAAGACAAGTTCTACAGAGGTTGAGAGAAGAGTAGTTGCTGATAAACATTAAGTAGTGTAGTTTCATGAAGGAAGAATTGGTATATCTAGGATTTATGATATCTAGGGATGGATTGGAGATGGATCCTAAAAAGGTAAGATTAATTGTTGAATCGAATACACCTGAAAGCATTGGAGATGTAAAATCATTTCATGGATTGGCTAGTTTCTACTGAAGGTTCATTAGAAATTTAAGTTCTATTTGCATTCCTTGACTGAAACAATGAGAGGAGATTAGAAATATTTTAGGTGGACATTAGGTGACTGAGCAGCCTATGTTGGCTTTATCATACTTTAATAAGGTATTTCAGGTAGACTATGATGTAAGTGGAAATTCAATTGGAGTAGTATTAAGTCAAGAAGGAAGACCAATAGCTTATTTTAGTGAGAAGTTGAATGATTATAGGAGAAGGTATTTAGTGTATGATTAGGAATTTTATGTCATAGTTCAATACTTGAAGAAGTGGAAACATTACTTGTTTCCTACAAAGTTTGTGTTGTATACGAATCATCAAGCATTGCAATATTTGAATAGTCAAGGTAAGTTGAATCATAGACACATGAGATGGGTGGAATTCTTGTAGAGTTATAGTTTTGTTTTGAAACATAGGAGTGGAAAGTCAAATAGAGTTGTTTATACTTTGATTAGGAGAAGGAATTTACTAGCAAAAATGAGAGTGGAGGTATTAGGGTTTGATGAGTTGAAGAACTTGTATGAGGAAGACCCGAATTTTGCAAGACCTTGGAGAGCTTGTAAAGAACTAGTATTGGAGGATAGGAGTCAATGATTGGATTATTTCATTTAGGAGGATATTTTGTTTAGAGGATGTCAGTTGTGTATACCCTGGAGTTCAATGAGGGATAACTTGGTAAAAGAAAAGCATAGTGGAGGATTAGCAAGACACATTGGAATTGATAAGATAGTAGCATTGGTAAGTGAGAACTACTTTTGGCCACAGATTCATAAGGATGTTAGGAAATTTGTGTAGAGTTGTAGAGTTTGTCTATTTGAAAAAGGGAGTATTTAGAATGCTAGGTTGTATAAGGCTATGACAGTTCTAGAGAGACCTTAGGAAGATATTAGCATGGATTTCATACTTGGTTTGTCAAAGACACAAAGAGGTAATGATTATATATTTGTGGTGGTGGATAGATTTTCTAAAATGTCACATTTCATACCTTGTAAGAAGACAACAAATGCAATACATGTAGCAAACTTGCTTTTCAAAGAAGTAGTTAGATTGCATGTATTACCTAGGAATATTGTTTTAGACAAAGATGCAAATTTTTTTGGTTACTTTTGGAAGACACTTTGGAAGAAGTTGAAGATAGATCTAAAGTTCAGTTCTACTTTTCATCCATAGATTGAAGGATAGATAGAGGTAGTAAATAGGATTTTGGGGAATTTGCTGAGATGTTTGGTTGGAGAGAAGACCAAAATTTGGGATTTAGTTCTTGCACAAGTAGATTTTTCTTACAATAATTCAGTAAATAGGAGTACTGGAAAGACACCTTTTGAGATTGTTATTGGAGTTCATCCTAGAGGTATATCAGAGTTGAGAGACATTAGTATAGAAGATAAAAGGAGTGCAAAAGCAGAGGAATTTGCAGTACACATGAAGAAAGTGCATACTCAAGTGAAAAAACAATTGGAAGATATGAACCAGAAGTATAAGAAGCGAGCAAATGAAAAGAGGAGACATAAGGAATTAAAAGTTGGAGATGAAGTGATGGTGTATTTGAGGAAGGAAATATTTCTAGTTGGCACATACAATAAACTCAACATGAGGAAGTTTGGAACTTGTAATATTTTGAAGAAATTTGATTCAGGAAATGCATATGAAGTAGAGTTACCAGATGTCATGGGTATATCACCTATATTAAACATTGTAGATCTACATCAATACCATGAAGCAGAATTCAATTAAGATAGTAAAAAAAGATTGGAGAATCAGTTTCCTAAACAACAATCAGATGAGATAGAAGAGATTTTCAATGTTAGAGATGGGAGGAAGACTCATGGAAGACAATTAAAACAATATCTTGTGAAGTGGAAAGGCAGACCAGTGAAGGATTCTTCTTGGATTTCTCAGGCTGAGGTAGACCATATTGGTTTTCCTTTGGCCCTAGAAAAGTGAGGGACTCAATTTTCAACTAAGCCTAGATGTATGATGTAGCAGCATCCTTGGTTCTTTGCAATCCTGCATCAACCAAAAATATTTTCATTTCAATTTTGTTCTTGTTCAATTTTTTTTAGTTCAAGTTGGAAGATTCAACGTATCATCATTTTTTCTCACCAGACCTTATGGATCTATATTTTCATCTTGGACATGTTAATTTTCCTTATTCCAAGATTTCAACTTGATTAGATATTTTTTTGGCAAGTTATTGCTTCCAGATTAAGTGGCAATTTCAAGAACCAGCACCAGAATAAGTTTCAAGCCTAATGGCTAGTTTGATCTCTTCTGGATCTTTCCCATAAATTTTGTATCATCATGATGTGTTTTGAATTGTTCCATAGAGTGTCCCTAACCTTAATTTTTAGTCCACACTTCATCGTATGCACCTGCCGAGGAGAAATTCAAAATTGAGGAAGACCTATTTCATGCACACATTACATTTTCTTCATTGGAAATTTTAATGATCTTTGGCCAATGCAGAAGATTCTAGAACTATGGATATCATATAAAGCATTGTAATGATCATTAGGACAGCAAGTAACAAGTTAGGAATGATTATTGGATTTGATATGTAAGATTTTTGCTCACATATCGGACCATATAGGAATGTTGTATTTTTGAGCATGTTATCTCAGGCCTGTGATCAAGGTCTGTAAGCCTAGATGTTGTTGGTTGTATGTAATTGAATTTTTTGATAATGAAAAGGTTTGAATATGCATTTTCCTCCATATTTTGTATTGCTTCTATTGTGTGACTCTTGTTGCACGCTATGGATTGTTCTCTTTGGGGACCCTCCTTTTGTGTCTGTGCCAAAAAGGCTATGTAAAGAAAATGTGTTTCACAAATGATGCCAACACTTGAACATTTGAAAGCATTGCTAATAATCAAGAGATGCAAAATAGTACACAAATTGAGCTTGTATTTAGATGATCAACCATATACATCAAGATACTGTGCACAAAAGGAATCAAATAGTGAAGATGAGGTACTGAATATGCACTTTATTTTGTATATGAGATTAATACTATTCTTTAATGTTTATTGCTTTCAAATTTTCAAATAGGCTATTTCCTAACAATAATTCTAAATGTTTCATTTAAAGACCAATCCAACATGATTAAGAAAGAATCAATAAAAGAGTTCAACCATTTGATACCAACTCATGAACATCGAGTGTAACACAATGTAGCAACAATAGTGCTTCAAATGAAATAGTGCATGATCATGATTGAAGTGTAGAAGTGGAGGTGAACATTTGAAAAGCATTGAAAAAAGGACAACCAAATTGTCACATGATGATCAAATTCCCTCTTATATTCATGTCATATCATAGATTCAATATTGCATTGTAACGAATTATCTATTTTGAATCTATGCACAAATTTTTTTTTGTAATTTTAGAGGCTTGTTCCAGTTTAAACATCAATGGAGTTTTATTTTCAAAGGAACCAAATTCAAAGTAAAGGAATAGGGGGCAGTCATCTAATGCATATGATGAATTTTTTTTTTCAGAACTTCTTCTATGAGTTTCATCAAGCCACAACCAACTGTATTACAGCCATGCCATACATCTTAAATGCACAAGGACAATCATAGAATTTTTTTTAACAATGCATACTCCATAAAGAAGGAGAAGACCTTGATTAAGTTTGATTGTTCCATAAACTATCAATATATGATTGAATGAGTTTTTGCAAGGCATTAAAGGGACTTCCATTATCAAAGGCAAAGGAAAATTTCAAAGTAAAATACAGGCGAACAATTCAAGGTATGTCTTCATCATCATATGGATTCACATGTAAACCAAAACAATAATTTTCTTATATTTACAATGGATATTCATAAATGATGAGATTTCAATCACAATCCAAATGGTACATAGTGTTGAATGTCAAATACAAGGACAATCATTACAATCTGATATTTAGAAACAATGATTAAGAAAAATGACCAAAATATAGTTAAAAGAGCACTATCACAACATTGCTTAAAATATTCTATCATTATTCATATGATGAAAGCCAAAAGGGAATGAGAGGAATATACAAAATTAATATTCATTTTCATTTCATTGAAGCCATGACCAACACAAAGGAAAATAGATATACACCATGGTGGTCTAGGGTTTCATAAAACCATCACAAATGACAATAAAAAATAGCAAGTTAATTCTTCAAGAAATCTAACATATATTTCTCTTAGAAGTTACTCACAGAAGTTTCTTTAAGAAATTAAACATATGATTTTTGCATAAGGTGTAAAAGCAAGAACCCAATACTATGCTGATTTATAAAATGGAAAAAATAAAACTACAAGAAGATGAAGCTAGGTTTTACAAATAATGATGATGGATTTACAATGAGGCTGAGCCATGGACATTTTGAAAAGGATAAAATATGTAGAGGAATACAAACCCTCAATTTAGGGTTTCTCAAATGAGGAAACTGCAATATCTAAAAAACCCAGATACATAATTTTTTCCTTTTTCAGAATGATAAAATGTGTCAAGTTCTAGTTATCTCTTCATAGTTGCAGCTTGGAGGAATGGTTTACTTCAAAATTACAACAAATCCAAAATGAAATCATGTGTTTCCTATCTCTGATATAAGAAAATACATAATATTATGTCATACTTGTAGCTAAGCACAAACAAAATCATAATATGGTGTGGGAGTTAAAAAGGTAGAGGAAAAAACAAATATATGAAAATCCAGGTCAATTTTTGATGCAGGAGCATCCAATGGTGTAAGGGCAATCTTGCATCACCCAAAAATAGTTAAATTTCAATTTTCTTGGTTTTTAGATTTTTTACATTTTTGGATACCCTTTTCATCATAATGAAATTCTCAATTTACGGTTTTTATTTTCTATTCCTGGGTTGAAAGATATTGCAGTTTTAGTTTCCCAGATTTACACCTAAAAATATTCTGAGTTAGATTTGAGGCACTTAGAGTTCCTGGAACGGCCCAAAAACTTGCCAAAATTAATGTAACAAATTTTGAGCGTGTTATTGACTTTGAGACCTTTCTAATGGTTCAAACGGTTCATGAATCAGAGTCTCGGATCAAAAGTTATGGCCCCGGGAAGTTGGCACACCTTCTAGAAGATACAATTGCAAATGTTCTTTTGAAATTTGAACTTCAAGTTGTAATTTTTTCAGCGCCAAACCACCTAAACTCAAATTTGAATTTTTTTTTGGCTCCAAACTAAAGAGGAGCTCTACTTATGGGTGGGTTTCTAATTTTTGGTTAACTTTTTGGGGACAAGCTTGCATATTGCGAAAGGGTGATTTTGCAGCTTTTTGTAACTTGCATGTGTTGTAGAACTTGGAGATTTGAGATCCTCTGTATGTAAGAAGCTCCATTTTCTGAATAATAAAATTATTCTCTTGTTTTTGGGTTATTTTCTAAGTCTTGGGTTGCGCCCCCATCAAGTGGTATCAGAGTAGGTTTTCTTGAGCGTGTGGACAGATCGTCGATCGTGAGGCAGTTCGCACTAGGACCGTGGTTGTGGGTCGAGGTCAAGAAAGATGCCTCCAAGAGTGATGCCTAGTAGGTGTGGTGGTGCTAGAGGTGGTCCAGGTGGCAGAAATGTTGGTGGAAGAGATGCACTGGTAGCCCTCCAAAGATAGATTGATGCATTACAAGAGCAGTTGAGAAGAGGGTTAAACTTGAGGGAGGAAAGTGAGGATGAAGGAGAGGAAGAAGGTTCAAATGTAGAAGAGGAAGAAGAAGCAATTGATCAAGACCAAATGTGGCTAATAAGGGCCATTCAAAGATTGGGAAAAGACCTAGAGCAGAAGTCCCCAGTTATTCTGGAAGTCTGAACCCAAAAGAGTTGATCGACTGGATCAACGAGCTAGAAGAATATTTTGAGTATGAGGAAATAAAGGACCCAGATCAGGTTAAGTTTGCGAAAATGAAGTTGAAGGGCCATGCCAGTATTTGGTGGAAAGAGGTCCAGTTGGAAAGAAATTGAAGAGGAAAAGGAAATATCACCAGATGGGATCGCATGGTAGAGAAATTGAAGAAGAAGTTCATACCAGTGGACTACGAGTTAGATCTGTTGAAGAAATTGAAAGGGTTGAAGCAAGGAAGCAAATCTTTGAAAGAATATACTAAATATTTGCACAAGATAATCATTAGAACAGGCCACAGAGGCCAATAAGGAGAAGGTAGCCCAATATCTTAATGGGTTATGACTGAGCATTCAGGAGGAGTTAAGCCTAGTTAGAATGACCACCATTGAGGATGTGTATTAGTTTGCTCTGAAGGTGGAAAAGAAGCTAAACAAAAAATTTGATGGCAAGAAAAAAGGATGAGGAGGTCAAAGTGGAAGGGGCAGTGAAAGACCTTCAGGAAGCCAAAATGATGATGAAAAGAAAAGTGAAGATGTCGGTACTAGCCAAAGCCAAAGGAATGAAAACTTCTACCGCCCTCATGATCAAAACAATGGTGATCAAAGAGGTAGAGGACGAGGGAGATATGGACAAAGCTCTGGAAGAGGTATTTTCAAAGGAACGTGTTTCCAGTGTGGTGAAGAAGGGCATTGAGCCTATGAATGTCCACAACACCAAGGAAGGGTAGACAAAAGGCCAGAAGGTTTTGGAAGGGTTGCGCATGCAGATGAGGAGGCCCAATCTGAACATTTAGATGATGCTAAAAGGGGAGAAGCCCTAGTGATTAGAAGAGCCCTGGTGACTGAGGAAAAGGAACTAGAATAGAGGAAGAATCTGTTTCGCACAAGGTGCAAGTGTGAAGGAAAATGTTGTGATGTCATTATTGATGGTGGTAGCACCAATAATCTGGTGTCAAAAGAGATGGTCACAAAGTTGAAGCTGAAGAGGGAAAGGAACCTACATCCATATCGGATTGCCTGGTTGTAGAAAGACCACAAATTTTTAGTCAATGAGCAGTGCCCAGTAAAGTTCAAGATTGGGAGCTACCATGATGAGGTACTCTATGTTATCATCCCTATGGATGCATGTCACATGTTGGGGAGGCCATGGAAGATCGATAGGAGATCTATACATGATGGCTATGAAAACACTTATTCCTTGACAAAGGATGGGGTTCATCACAAGTTGAAACCCCTGAAGGAGACCGAAGAAAAGGTATGCAATAGTGCTAGAATTTGTTATGTAGATGGAAGAAATTTTTTAGAAGGTATGAAGCATGAGTGTGTGTGTTATGCATTGATTTCTACAGTAAGGAGGATAGTGAGAAGGTTCTAGAAGAAGTTTCTAGGATGTTGGATGAGTTTCAAGATATTGTTTCTGATAATGTACTCGAGGGTTTACCACCAATAAGGAAGATCAGTCATCAGATTGACTTGATTCTTGGAGCCAGTTTTCCAAATAAGGCAGCTCATAGAATGACTCCAGCAAAAAATGAGGAGTTGAACAGACAAGTTCAAGAGTTGTTGAGAAAGGGTTTGATACGGGAGAGTTTGAGTCCATGTGCAGTACCTGCAGTACTAGCACCAAAGAAGGATGGGGAGTGGAGGATGTGTACAGATTCCGAGCTATAAACAAGATAACAATCAAGTACAGATTTCCCCTGCCAAGGATGGATGACCTAATGGACTATTTGAGTGGAGCTCTTACTTCACAAAGATTGATCTGAAGAGTGGATATCACCAGATCCAGATTCGAGAGGGAGATGAATGGAAGACTGCCTTCAAGACCAAAGAGGGCCTGTATGAGTGGTTAGTCATGCCTTTTGGGCTAACCAATGCATCGAGCACATTCATGCATCTCATGAACGAGGTACTAAAAGAATTTATGGGAAGTTTTGTTATTGTGTATTTAGATGATATTTTGATTTTCAGTAAGATGTTGGATGAGCATCTAATGCATATTCAGAGATCCTTTGAGAAGTTAAGAGAAGAGAAATTGTTGATTAATCTGAAGAAGTGAGTTTTGTGAAGAGGGAGTTAGTGTACTTGGGGTTTGTTGTCTCAGCAGAAGGTCTCAAGATGGACCCAAAGAAGGTGAAGGCTATTCTGGAATGGCCTACCCCAAGAACTGCTACCGAGGTGAGATCATTCCATGGTTTGGCTAGTTTTTATAGAAAGTTCATTAGAAACTTCAGTAGTATTTGTAGACCCTTGACTGAAACAATGAGAGGGGATAGAAAAGAATTCAAGAGGAGCACTGGAGCGACAAAGAGTTTTGAACTGTTGAAGCAGAAGGTAACAGAGCAACCTGTTCTAGCCCTCCCATATTTCAACAAGGTGTTTCAGGTGGATTGTGATGCTAGTGGTTGTGCCATTGGAGCAGTGTTGAGCCAAGAAGGTAAGCCCAATGCCTATTTCAGTGAAAAGTTAAATGATGCCAAGAGAAAGTATTTTGTATATGATTAGGAATTTTATGCAATAGTTCAAGCATTAAAGAAATGGAGACATTATTTATTGCCAAAGGAATTTGTTCTATATACTGATCATCAAGCCTTGCAATACCTAAATAGTTAGGGAAAATAAAATCAGAGGCATATGAAATGGGTAGATTTTTTACAGAGTTATACCTTTGTTTTGAAACATAGGAGTGGGAAGTCAAATAGGGTTGCAGATGCCTTAAGTAGGAGGCATACATTGATGACAAAGATGTAGATTGAAGTGGTTGGGTTCAATGAACTTAAAACACTGTACGTAGAAGAGCTTGATTTTGCAAAGGCTTGGAAAGCTTGCAAGGAACCTGTTATAGTGGACAGGACAAGGTGGCTGTATTTCATAATCCAAGATGGCATGTTATTTAAGGGAAGTCAATTATGTATCCCAAGGAGTTCCATGAGGGAGAAGCTGATAAAGGAGAAGCATAGTGGAGGAATGGTAGGACATTTTGGTCAGAATAAGACCATTTCCATTATCAGTGAGCATTTTTATTGGCCTCAGTTGTCACAAGATGTGAAGAAGTTTGTACAAAGCTATAGGGTATGTCAGATGGCTAAAGGAGTGAGCCAGAATATAGGCTTATATTATCCCTTACCTATACCAGAGAGGCCATGGGAGGATATAAGTATGGACTTTGTTCTTGGTTTGCCAAGGACACAACGAGGGAATGATTCAGTTTTTGTGGTGGTTGATAGGTTTTTGAAGATGGCACATTTCATTCCATGTCAAAAGACCCATGATGTAATCCACATTGCTGACTTGTTCTTCAAAGTGGTGAGGCTACATGGTTTGTCAAAGAGTATTGTTTCAGATCGTGACTCCAAATTTGTAGGGTACTTTTGGAGGACCTTGTGGAAGAAGCTAAAGACAGAGTTGAAGTTCAGTTCTACACACCATCCACAAACAAATGGGTAGACAAAGGTTGTTAACAGGAGTCTAGGTAACCTACTGAGAAGTTTGGTAGGAGATAAACCCAAGGGATGGGACTTGATCTTACCCCAGGCAGAAATTTCTTATAAAAATTCTATCGACAGCACTGGTAGATCACCGTTCCAGATTGTGTATGGAGGTAGCCCCAGAACAGCTCCAGAATTGAGGAAGATGGACCAAGAGAAAAAAAATAAGTGTTGAAGCTGAAGATTTTGCAAAGAACATCAAGAATATACATGAGAAGGTATGAGAACACATTAATAAGATGAATATGCAATATAAGGCTAAGGTAGATCAGAAAAGGAGGAATAAGGAGTTTCAGACTGGCAATAAAGTAATGGTCCACTTGAGGAAAGAAAGGTTTCCCATGGGAACCTATAACAAATTGAAGATGAAGAAATTTGGTCCGTATAAAATTTTGAAGAAGCATGATTTAGGGAATGCATATAAGGTAGAGTTGTCTGATGGAATCAACATTTCCCCTGTGTTCAACATTTTAGATTTGACAGAGTATCATGAAGGTGGAACAGAGGAAGCACAAACAATAGGGTAGTATGGTATTCCAGCACCTACGTCAGAAAGGGAGGAGATTGAAGCAATCTTGGATAGTCATGTCGAAAGGAGTACCAAAAATAGGCAGTATGAAGAATATCTGGTGAAATGGAGAGGAAGGCCTATGGAAGATTCATCCTGGCTATCTAAGGCAATAGTTGACTAGTTGGGTTTTCCTCAACCATTTGAGACATAATGGGTCACTTCTCAAATTACCCTAGGTATCTAATGCAGGAGCATCCAATGGTGTAAGGGCAATCTTGCATCACCCAAAAATAGTTAAATTTCAAGTTTCCCATTTTTTAGATTTTTTTAGATTTTTGGATACCCTTTTCATCATAATGAAATTCCCAATTTACGGTTTTTATTTTCTATTCCTAGGTTGAAAGATATTGCAGTTTTAGTTTCCCAGATTTGCACCTAAAAAATCTTCCAAGTTAGATTTGAGGCACTTAGATTTCCTGAAATGGCCCCAAAACTTTCCAAAATTGGTGTAGCATATTTTGAGTGCATTATTGACTTCGAGACCTTTCCAATGGTTCAAATGGTTCACGAATCAGAGTCCCAGATCAAAAGTTATGGCCCCGAGAAGTTGGCACACCTTTTAGAAGATACAATTGCAAATGTTCTTTTGAAATTTGAACTTCAAGTTGTAATTTTTTCGGTGCCAAACTTCCTAAACTCAAATTTGAATGTTGTTTTGGCTCCAAACTAAAGAGGAGCTCTATTTATGGGTGGGTTTCTAATTTTTGGGTAGCTTTTTGGGGACAAGCTCGCATATTGCGAAAGGGTGATTCTGTAGCTTTCTGTAACTTGCATGTGTTGTAGAACTTGGGGATTTGAGATCCTCTACATGTAAGAAGCTCCATTTTCTAAATAATAAAATTATTCTCTTGTTTGTGGGTTATTTTCTAAGTCTCGAGCCATGCCCCCATCAATTTTTCATGGTCGTGGCCAAAAATCTATTTTTCTCCACCAATACAAATCACAAAATACACTTGGCATTTTTAAATTTAAACTTCAAATACAACAAAAGAACAAACTTTCACCATTTTTATCACTGGCTAGGCTTGAAATGAGCTCTATTTTCTAAAAACCAGAAGATGTGGGTTTGGTAAAATCTTACCTAAGTTTTTTTCTCATTTTCTTTGTTTATGGAAACTTTTTGTCACATAAAAAGACCTCCATTTGAGCTTCAAAAATTTATACTCATGGTAGTTGTGAGAAGAATGGATAATCACAAAAGATAAAGCAATAAAAAATTATCAGAAATATGTTCATGGTCATGGAATTTAGCTCATAAAATGGCCTTTGAAGATGGAAAAAATGCATATTTTGTTCAAAAAACCACAATTACTTGTTATTTTCATCAAAAATTCAATCAAGAATCAGCCATAAAAACCATTTTCTAGTGCTATAAAAGAAACCCCATGGCGGCATAAGAGTTCTCGAGAAGGCTCAATGGAAAATGAATGATTTTTTCACTTTTTCCATGTATTTTGTTTAGGGTTAGAAACCCTATGGTGGTTAGCCAAGGTGAATTTTTCCTTGTTTTTATTAAAAAAATTGCAACACATTTAATGTGTCATGTGGGCTTTGAAGTGAACTTCAAAGACTTAGCCATTTTTCTTTGCCTTATGAGTGAAGTTCAAGACTTAGGAAATTTTTCCTTATATTTCATTTTAGAAACCATGTGCCTTGGTGTTTTTTCACCATCTTTGCAAAATACTAAGTCTTCCAAGACTTTACAAACATGTTTTCCAAGGAATTTGGAGTTCTCTTATGATCAAATAGACCAAATTATCATCCTTTTTGTTTGTCTTTGAAAGGAGTATTGTTGACCAATGATAGTCATGACACTTGAATTTCAAATGCAGAGATGGAGGTGAGTTAAAGTTGATCAAATTCCTTGGAGGAGTTTGGTTTTACTTGAATTCTTTGTCAAGCATTTAAAGTATATCTTTTGTTTTACATCCTTTATCAATTGTAAGGCATGATTTAAGTGATTTGTAAATCACTTTTATTTAGTGTCATTTATAAGGAAATATTGATGTAATCAAAAGAGGTGGTGGGGCCTCTTTTGCATTTTGTTTTGAAATGTAAACTAATTTGTTTAAGTGATGTATTATAAATCACTTAATCATATTATTATTGTTTTAAATGCAAATTAGGGTCTTGTGCTTTTGCAAAATCACTGAAAGTGTGGTTCAAGGCTTTTGAAGACAAATGATTACTAATAGACATGAGAGATGTGTGGGGAGTTTTTTTTGACTGATTTTGGAGGAAAAGGGGTTGTTTAGAGGCATTTTTGTCACATTTTTAGTGTGACTATAGTCTTGGCTTGACTTTGCTTCAGGTGGAGGACAATTTCAAGTGATTTTAGAAGGTTCTTTTTGGCCCTTTCTGCTACATCCGACCAGAACCTTCTAGATGGACTTGTGTAAGAGAGTTGGTTGAAAGTTTTCTTAAGTAACTTCAGTCTTGATTATTGAAGTTAGTTCTTTCTTTCTAGTAGAGTGATAGCTTGGCTTTGGAGTTATCTTTTATTAGGAGCAGTAATGTAACTCAGATAGACTTGTATACTAGTTAAGTACTTTGAATCAATGAAATTGAACATTTACCTTCTCATTTCATGTTTTATTGTGTGTTGTTAGTGATTAATCAGATTATTTGTGAAATTTATCTCTTTCCTTATAGTCTTGTCTTATTGTTAGGCACCTATTTAGTAGAAAATTTTGTTGCAGGGTATAATTTGTGTTAGTAAATGTAAAGGCTATTAGTTGTGAAATTTTCCTTCTAAGAGTTTCTGCTAAAAACCTCCTTATAAATTATATATGCAAGAATGCATGCAAAATGAGTTGTGTGAACAAGGTTTTATGTCATTGTTTTGAATGTGAATAGATTGTTTATAGGTCTTATTTTTTGGTGTATCACCCTTAGTAGTTTCAGTTAATTCTCATTTTCATGCATCTTTTTACCTTTTCCTCAAGAAATCATTAGTGAGGTGACATCAAAATGGGAGCCAACCCATAATCTAGAGGTCTGCTTTCACAATAGGATACCCAAAACCTGAAAGTAGTCCCATGTTAGTCCAAATTTGTTGAGTTCTTTCAGAGCTTTGAAAAGGGGTACACATTTACTCAACTAACAAGTCCATTTCTTATTTGTATTATAAATTATAAAGATTTCTCCAAATCTATTTCCTATACAAGAAATAATATTGCAAAAAATTGACATATACATCTTTCGATGTGTTTATATGGTGATGGATCAAGAACATAACAATTCATTTTGTATTGTGAGGATTATGCTATGAAAATGTTTAAAGACTATTCAATATAAATGTTTGTATGATAATGTGTCAAGAAGTTTACTACTCAACATCTACTATGAATATTATGTTTTGCAAGTGTTGTGAAGATTGTGTATCCTTTGCTTAGTTGAGTTCTAATCAAAAGATTAAATATGCTAGAATATTTTTATGAAACATCTCATGGAATTCCAATTGAAAATGTGTTTTTTTCTTTTAGATAAAGCAGTTGATGGAACTCTTTGAATTAAACTAAATTGAGATATGTAAGAACAAGGGAGCATTAGGAAATACATTGCTCAAGGATCTTAAATAAGCCTTCTGTTTCATTGCAATTTTGGGTGGATTATTGCTTTCAAAGTATTAGGAATGCTTTTCCTATTTTCTAGCTGGTAGTTGCCATTCTAGAAGGCTCATCTCTTGATATATATTATACTATTTCTTAATTAATTATCAAGTTAATAATCAATACAGTTATTTACAGTTAATCTTTTCTTTTCAATTTGTGCAATTTTGTAATTTGTAACTCTACTAGTATTCCTAGAAATATTGAAGTTGTTTAGCATCAACTAATAAAGTTGTTTATCATCAATCAATAAATTTCCAAGACAAGCCATGAAGGAAAACAATGATCAATGCTAGGGATAACCAATTAATAAGTATACACATGAATAATTCAAGCATACATATGAATAAGGGAAGTACAAGTACTCAAAAACACATAATCCTTGAAGTATACACACAAATACATAGTATAAACAAATTAATACAAAGTGTATAATTGAATACAAGGTATACACATGAAAAAATGTAAGTCACAAAGTATACATTGGAATACATGTAAGTCAAAAAGTATACATGTAAGTTGTAAATTATACACTTGAATATACATAATTCATATCTATTGAACCATGGATTTATAATGCAAATATGGACACCATCGATAAAAAAATATTTGTATTAACCAAATATACATGTAGGAATACATCAATATATGTTGATATAAGTATAAAATATATACAAAATATCCATATAGGCTTACGAGAATGCCATATAGGCATACAATGTCAAATATATCCAATACAAAATATGTACAAAAATGCCATATAGGAATAGAACAAAGGGCTCTAGATTCAAAATTCATTGTTGTGCATCCTCTCAAAATAAATTCTTTCCCTTTTCTTGTCATCCAGATGGAGATAGGTCTATCACTCATGTATTCTGAGGCCAAGGAGTGTGCCCAGTGATACTCCTAGGGTTTAGTTCTTGGTCAAGCTTTATCTGTTACAATAAGAAGTAAATGCATTAATATTTAGAAATTACATTATAAAAAATGATATATTTAACAAAATAATCACTTACCTCCATTAGAAAATCTCTCTCCATGAGGGAAATATTTGCATGCCCATGCTATGACATGTTGAATCCCTATAGAAACCATCCAAAGAGAAATTAAACTATGAATCAATAATGGTTTGATTTTTCACTAACAACTATAACAACGAGTGTAAATTGAAATTTAGTAATCTTCCTCATACCTCCTCTGTGAGAGCCATCGAGGAGTCTATGGAAAATGAAACATCAAGCTCCATTTCCTTGTGAACATTCTAAGGTGTATCTACTTCCAACATCTAAAAATAAAACAAATTATTCAATCAAGAAAAACTACAATAGAAATCCACATCATATGACTTATAATGTATGAGATAATGAAAAAAAAATTGAGTACTTATTAAACTCTATATTTTTTACTATCATGCTTACTATTTTCCCTATCCATAGCTTGTTCAAAAGCACCTATTTTTAGGTTTTTACTCATAGCAGCAAGGTAGTGAACTATTTGATAAAATTCTTTTGAAGACATGTACAATAACTATGGTAGCATAGAGAAGGTAGTGAACTGTTTGAAAAATGCCTCAAATTGTGATGGAATTCCATTACAAACAAATTTTTCATGGCATTCCATCACCATAAGACCACATTTCTTTGAGGCATTTTTTCAAATAGTTCATTTCCTTCTCTATGGTATTAGTCTAAGATGGGGTGGATGGTATAGTGTGGTCTTGGTTATGAGATGGAGGATAATCATGATATGAACAGGGAGGGGTGGGGACATGAAAAAGTGGAATAAAAGGTGGAAGGTTGCATGTATTGGTAAAATGATGATGAGGATGAGGACCTTGAAAATAATTTGGAGGGAAATTTTGGCTAAAGGGTTGGTTTCTATTCTTCAAGCAGTGATCTATTTGAAAAAATTCCTCAAAGAAATGTGGTCTCATGGTGATGGAATGGAATTCCATCACCATGAGACCACATTTCTTCAAGGAATTTTTTTATACTACTCACTAACTTGACTATGATATTGCTTACTATTATGCTTTGATATATTTTTTCCAAGCATCCATAGTTTTTTGGAAAGCACCTATTTTAGGCTTTTAGCCATAGCAACAAGGAAATGAGTAGTTTGATAAAATTCTTTGGTAAACATGTATGGAAAATGTGGTAGCATAGAGAAGGAGGTGAGTTTTTTGAAAAAATTCCTCGAAGAAAGGTGGTCTCATGGTGATGGAATGGCATTCCATCACCATGAGACCACATTTCTTTGAGGCATTTTTTCAAACTACTCACTACATTGTCTATGCTATTGCTTACTATTATTCTTCAATAGATTTTTTCCAAGCATCCATAGTTTGTTGGAAAGCATGTTTTTTAGGATTTTAGCCATAATAACAAGGAAATGAACTATTTGATAAAATTCTTTGGTAGACATGTATGGAAAATTTGGTATCAAATAAATTGTGTCTCATGGTGATGGAAATTGCCATGAGACTGAATTTCTTTGAGGAATTTTTTCAAACAACTCATTTCCTTGTCTATGCTATTACTTACTATTATTCTTTCATATATTTCTTCCAAGTATCCATAGCATAGACAAGGAAGTGAACTATTTGAAAAGATTCCTCAGTAAATGGTGGTCTCGTGGAATTCCATGACAAGCAAATGCAATTGGAAGCTACTCCTACTTATTACTTATGCTATGTGAAGTAATTGCATCACTGATTATGTTGACTTTCTAAACAACTATATTGTAGTTGAAATTTTTTCATCTATCAGCATCTAGTTATTAGTTATGAAATGTGAGTAATGCTTTGATTTTGAAAGATGTGCAATGCAATGTAATCAATGATATGAATATAAACTACACAAATCTATTAAGTACAATTCATTAGTTAAGCTCTTTATTCTATTACCTATGTGTAGGTTTGTCTTAATCCACTGGCACTAGGAGGTGTTCCCTTGAAACCTCCAATATTAGCCTATTCAACATCCAAAATTAGATATTATAATACTATTCATATAATAATGTTATTAACATGTAATAATTTTTTAATTGTTTACTAGTTACATACCTCAATGATAGATGTAATGGAGTAATAAGAAGGTGCAGGGCCGATTTATCCATTATCAACACTATGACCCTGAAATTTTATTAAAATCCTAAAACTAAATTAGTTAATCTTGCATTTCAAAATTGAAATTTGATAAATTAAATTCAATGAACATGCTAACATTTACTTGAGTGTCGATGCCATAAGCCTCATTCAAAATTTTAGTTGTCCTTGCCATCTCCATAGATGCATATGTATCTTGTGTAGCAATCTCTTGAGTGTTGGTGGGGTCATATGAACAAGTCGCCCTGCAAGCCTGACACAAATGGGGTCGAAGCCCACCACTTGAAGACTCCCTTGGATGTGATGTAGTATAGGGTTGGCATGTTGGATGACACTCTAGGTCAAAGATTTGATGGCCTACAAAGTGTCTACCTCAGCACTCTCCCTGACAATGGAAGGGATAACGATGTCCTCGTGAGCTATCCTAGCAAGAGGTCATATCACTTTCCACCTAGGATCCTATTGTGCACTGGATCCATCTTGAGCCAACCCCCGACCACTCCCCTAGAAGTCCCTCATATCAAAATAATTCAAGATTTTGTTTAGTATGAACTCACAGTATATTTTCCTTAGGAAATATTGTGGGACTTTGCAATTTTTGTGTGGTCGGTAATAAAAACCATGTACCACCTATCAAAAAAGAGTTCTAATTTTTTGGTGGTGACACCAATGAATATGAAACCTCTTCGCATTGGGGCTAAGATTTTTATTTTTATGTGGGTGGGTGAATATTGAGCACAAATCTAATTTTGTAATTTTTAGATCTTTTACATCTTTATATGATAATTTATCGATAAAAACTTCTAGTTGCCTTCCTCCTATTTGCCAACCACTTAATTGTTTGTTGATTGTATGTACATGTTTTAACATTTCTTTAAGTGAATTTTCAAGTGTTTTTGTTTCCATGGTTGAACTTTTTGGATCGTTCAACCTCGTGATTAACTCCAATTTGTTTATTGTTTTCAATTTCCCCCATTAAATTTTGTTAAGTTCCAGGAGGATGTTGATGGATTGGTGGAGGATATTGTTGTTGTGGTTGTTGAACTTGAGGATTTTTTTCGTGTTGTTGTTGCTCTAGTTGTTGAGGATTTTTAGGAGGGTTTTGAATAGGGTTTCATGATCATTATCATTTCCTACAAACTCAACAAATGAATATCAAAAATAACCTAAAACTAACAAATTCACAACAAAAATAAACAATCCTTACCTCTTCAACCTCATTGACTGGTGGCATCCGGTGATGAAATAGCAACAAATTGATGAAAAATTTGCAAGATTGTCTCCTCCTAGAATGCAAGTGTGTAAGAGAAGGGCTTTTGGCCATGGGAAGTAGAAAAAATAGTCATTGCACAAATGAATTCAATTTCCTTTTTTTTAATAGCTCATAATGTGAGCGCATTATTTTGTGCTCATGTTATAATGCAAGTGTGGTATAGGCTCGGTGTGGTGGAGCCTATGGTTTGGCACACCAAGCCATAACACGAGTGCATTATAATGCACTCGTGTTATAACGTGCTCATGTTATGAGCTATCAATTTTTTAAAAAAATTTGGCCACAATTTGGCCCCCCATCTTTTTGTACCTGTCCATGAATCATATACCCACTAAACCACTCCATCAAACTTTTTTTGTTGGGTAATCACCATATTTTTAAACACAAGATATAGATCTTGACAAAACTTCTTAAAATTTTATTGTAGACATTCCAAAATTGACTCTTTTTTAATTTATAATTAATTAAGTAAATCCCTAGTCCACTCCTTCCCATAATTGCATAATTAATTAATAATTTTTATTATTTAATTAATTTTCATATATCTTCATAATTAATTAAATGTTATTTAATTAATTATATTTTCTTTTCTTCTAAGGTTGATTAATTTATTTTAATTCAACCATAGACCTCAATTTATAGTTTCTCTACTTCCAGTTAATCAATTAATCCCTTATTAATGTTATTTGATCCCATATGAAAGATCGCCAATAATTCTTCACCTCACCATTCATAAATCCATTAATGAAAAATGCCACTTTTTAGTTTGACTTTACATGGGGCCACATCTCTACTCTCAATAAAATCTATTTTTAAATTCCCACCTTTGAAATAGACAAAAGGTCAAATATTGCCTCTTTGGGGAATCTGACCAAAATATCCTATTTTCTTGTCCAATCTCCATCATTAAGCCATTATTCCCAATAAACCCTCCTATGAAACTTTTCCTTTGCCTCTTTCTTGAGAGAAATTTCTGATATAATCTCTTAGTCTTTTGGAAAGATCTTAGCCTTCCATTTTTCACACCATGAATCTATAAATAGAAGCCTTCACCCTCCTTTTTCATCAATTTTTTTCACACCATGCTATCATTTTTCTATCATAAAACATCCATTAGATAAATATTATGCTAGTTTTCTATTCAGCAATCCACATCATAGCATATCATAGTCAAAAGCATATCAAGTTGAGCTAGGGTGTGCTCTACTTCAACTCTATTAGATGGGAAAGGTAGTTGAGGAAAACATATTTGTGTATTTATATTATCTTTTTATATTTTCTTTTAATCATTTTTTCTTCATTTTAGCATGCTCGGTGGGACCAATGTCCTTTTTATTAACAGTTTTTTTATGATTTTATGAGTTCATGGCTAGGTTTCTAGAATGAAACTTTTGACTATGTTTTAACACATGCATTTTAGGACAATGCTTTTGCTTTTGCACTTACACTCTGTTTTTTTAGTTTCTATTTTGTCACCTACCATCTGTTTCAATGCTTCTAATATAGTTTCACTTTTTTCTATTTTATCTTTTCTCAGGGTCTCTAGACTTCCTAAGTTTATAGTGTTTTATCATTTTCTATTTATATTTTTAGTATCTAACCTTCTGTGTTGTAAATCTTACCTGTTTTCAGGTAGGTTTTATCATTCAAATCCAAAATCATGCTTGTTTTCTATCATTACACTTATATCATAAAGTTTTTCTTCCATTATAAGGTCACATTTATGCCCTAAATTGATTTACATCAATTTTCAGCTTATTGATATTCTTATTTTCTAGTCTTTTCTCATTCATTAATGTTTTTATTGCCATCCTTAATCATTTTTACCCTCTCTATTTCTATTTTTTTTTCCAGTTTTGTAAGAAATCACTAAATTCCCATTTTTTTCCAAGTCAATGCCTCTACTTTATTTAGCTATGTTATAATACAATTATCATTTCAATTTTTTATTCTACTTTATGTATTAAGCTACCTTATATGGCTATGTGTCATTCAAAGAGTTAGTCAGGTATGTGGCAATTCTCATTTTCCACTTGGTGGAGCTTTTTTCCACCTTAATTTGAGCACTCTTATAGTGAATCAAACTAGTTATCGTATATTTACAATCTTCTTCTTTGAGAGGGTCATTCCATTATCCAATCTTCTATCATTCTATTTCACATTTTTTTTTAGCTTCTTATGGTTTCTTTGTGTTTTATTCTCATAGGGTCAGTGCTAGCTCTTATTCAGATCCATCCTCCTACAACTACATGGTGTTAGAACTTCTTCTTGTTTGTTTTTTGGATCAAATCTATGAAATTTTTGTGCATGCATTGAAGAGTGGAGAGCATTATTGAGTCATCTTCACAAGCAATAAGTATTTCTCCTTAGAGGTGACTTACCAACTATGATAAACAACATTTGAAAGGGCACCATCATAAAAATCAGATCCAAATCTAAATGGTCATGGAATTTGTAAAAAACATCTCTCACAAAAATTAGTATAAATGTTGTGGTTTTTTTTTGTGTAGCTTGGTGCAACTCATCTTCTAGAGGCGTAGTTTTCTTCACATTTGAGGGTGAAATATTATTCTTTTCTGATTCAATAAGCTATCACTACATGGTCTCATCAACCTATAAATCTTGGTCTTGGTAGGTTCATTCTATTCTATATATGCATCTTTGGAGAAAGGAATCTATCTAATCTTATATTGGGCTCTATCATCCTCACACAATTTATCATGTTTGCACTACTTTATAAATTTAATGGAATTGTTTCTCTTATGTGGCCTAGTACAAGACATGATCTTAAGGATGGAAATCAACATTCATTGTGTAGTATTTTTAAATGTTGCAAGTCATCCATTCCTTGTGAGGTTGGATAGAGAAAATAAGTTGCAACATATATTTCTATTGTATTACTGTGCAACCATCTATCCAATTATCCTTAACAACTTGTATATTATTTTGTTTAGATTTTTTCTTCTTTCAATGATTATTGATTCAATGGCTCGAGTCATCATTAGCCAATGGGGAGTCTCCATAAATGGAAAGATAGGAATCATGATGCTACTACAAGTTGTTGTGACTCATCTAAGACACCATGAATTTTCCTCCACCTTATTAGTAGCTAAGTGATATTTATTGTCAATCAAAGCCTACAAATTTGAGACCTCTCAATGACTCCTCAATATTAGGTGCTCAATCATCACATTTATCTCGACCATTGACCATTGACTTTTGAATCAGCCAACCACAATGCTTTGAACTCCCAATGACATCTAGAATCCCATTCTCAACCCCACACTACTTCTATAAGAATTATATTCTAGGTGAAAACACTCTAATAAACTATTTTCTAAGACTTAGACTTCCAAAAGTCCTCTCATGCAACCTTGTGGAATTTCATGTTAATATAGTGGTTAAGAACCACTAGGCTTCTAAAGTGTTTGTAAACGAGGGAGTCATTTTCATTTTGGCATAACTTTAAAATAGGAAGTCAAAATTTTGATTGTGAATAGTTTATGGAAAGTTCTTTTCATTCTAGAGATTTTAGTGTTGAGATGATTGAAAAAATGTGTTTTCTAACATATATCACATGCCCATTTCATTGGAAACTTGATATCACACTCAATTATAAAGTTTTATTATTTGTTCCATTAAAAATGTTATATGCACTAAAGCATATAAAGTTCCAATTTAGGGGGGTAAAATATTGAATTTGCAAAGGGTGTTTTGAGTTTTGTTTAGAACACTTCCATGCTTCTTTCGATATTTCCATTTGGGAGGATATAATCACATTAAGAGGCGTATCTTGATTCATGCCTTGTGCACTTCGATATTTATCTTAATGATTTTATTCCTATACAAAAAATATCATATGGTCTCACTTAGACATCTTGTGAGACACCATCATTTGAAGATGAACAATGTATTCCATTAACATGCATTGTGATCTCTTCACCTGTTGCTACATCCAAATTCAGAGCTAGTCCCTTGAGAACTTCCAATAATTTCATACACCAAGACATCATCTTGCACAATGCATTTTTAGAAGACACCACTTAGGACATCAATCTTCTTTTTATAATATTTCTTGCATAAAAAATTAGAGGCACTTCATTGAGAGCATCTAGAGATTATTTAAAAAATACTTCACATAAGTTCTTTGGTACATGTTCTATATAAATCTTACATGTAGAATTTGAGCATCACATAGAAGTAATCATCATCTTATGATGGGATGCATGGTCTTTATTTATTGTATTATCTCTTTTTACAGAGGAGTTTTCTTCCTATTGGTTTTTCTCCTTTACTCTGCTTTATAAGAGATTGTAGTTGTTTTGTTGAAAAATGGATCCTAAGTCTAATACATACATCACTAACATCAAATTCCTTTTTCAAAGAATATTAGGATGAAAATTGGAAAGGAAATTAGATTGAATTCCAATCTTGAAGGTGAGTTAATCAACCTTAGATATGATCCTTTAATACCTTGGAAACTCAATTTTTAATGATATGCAATTATGCAACTAAATAACTATTAAAATACACTATTCTAATATAAATACATAAAATATGGAAATTGAAAGTCAAATTTAAAGACCAAAAATGGATAAAGCATACATGTATGCAATTGTTATTCAAATATGAGCTAATTTTGGGTGGAATAGTGTGCAAGGAAACCCTAGTTTGGGTGTTTAAAACCTACATATGTTTTCATAGGCCTCAAGTACCCAATCTATAGCTTCTCTCTTCTAGATCCCATTGTCAGATCTTCATCGATCATTGAGATATTGTAGTTTCTAGATCTTGTTAGGATGAAGGGATTGAATGCATGAATGAATGCATTTTATTTTATATTCCTTCAATCCTCTTCAAATTTGTACCTACACATTCAAAATGAGAGGAAGGGTTGTGCCATATAGGTGCTTGCCTCAATAAAATCCCATGTTTGTGTTTCGACCTCCACAATGGAAAATTTGATGATAAAGAGAGCTTATCCTTTTGAGGGATATAGGGTAAATAATAAATGAATGATGAATCAACAATTAGATGTAACTCACCACTTAGATGTTGTATCATTTAATGACTAAAGTCCTGAACATCTCCTCAAGGCTTGATTGCAATTTTTTCTTAGATTGATTTAAAGACCTATAAGTGTTAGTCATCACAAAAAAAATGTATGAATAAACATGAAAAAACTCACATAAAACATGAAATGATGCTTCAATATTGAAATGGGGCAATAAATATCTATTTCTCTTGAATAATCATCGATTGATCTTGAAGTATAATAATTGCTCTTCATAATTACTTGAAAATAGATTTCCCTGAACTGGAAAGACAATGGGAAGTAGGAGTGGCCACCCCTATTCTCTCTTGGTCACTCAATAATGTCCTAGGATCCCAAATAGGATTGACTATCAACCCAAATGGTGAGTCAATTCTCAACAAAGAAGACCTAGGAGGGGTTATTTTAGGCTTTGAGGGGTTCACCACCAAGAAAAAGCATGGAAAAGACACTTTAGCATTCAATTCACAAAATATAGTAATGCAAGCCAAATAAAAAACAAAAATGATGACATTAAGCAACAAGTTAGGGTAAGTGTACATGGGAAGTATGGAAATGTGAAGAGGATTCTAAAAAATGTAAAAATTCTCTCAAAAATTTATATGGAGGACTAAGATGCCCTTATTGTTGTCTTAGTCCCATTGTTGTTTTTCGGGGCAGATGCAAAAACTTCAGATGTCGAAACTAGATCTAAAAGAATATTTGTAAAATAACTTCAAGAGGACTAAGACTCCCTAGGTGGTGACTTAGTCCCATTCTAAATTTCCAAAATATCTGAATGTGGTCCTAGGGCTCAATTTCTCCACTTGCTTCTTCTTAGATCTTAGGTCCTTAAACTTTTGGATTTGCCTTGTAGGTGAGTTTTTGTGAAGATGACAAATTTGCAATGAAACTTTGAAACTTTGTACTTCAAATGATATTCAAGTCTTCAAACTAAATTTTTAATAAAAAAACACACAAGAGAGGGAAAACTTGTTGATTGTTAGTAAATGGGGGTTTACCTTGGTCAAACCCCTTGTTGGTAATCAAACCTTGGAATGAAATAGAATAATGAATGGAAATGATGAATGAACAAAGTTCTATGTTCCAACTCACCAAAACCCTTGTAATATGGTGTTTTAGGTATGATTGAAATGGTTGCAATGGATGTGGTTCTTGAATCTTTCTTGAATGATGTTGATCTTGGATGAAAAATTCTTAAATCATAAACCTTACATCACAATTGTTAGCACAATAAAAAACATGATGTCATAATATCCTTGATATGATGCTTGAATCTTGATGATGGCTCCAAATTCTTGATGAATTACTCTTGAATTCCTAAATAATTGGATTCTTGGATGCTTAGAGTGCTTCGATTGCTTAGATATGAAAATGAGAGAAAGGAACTTTGTATTTATACTTAGACATGCTTAACATCTCAAAATTACACCACAACAAGTTGACATATGAATTCATTAATTAAAGGAGGCTAAATCTCACCAAGATTTAAAATTAAATCTTGAAAATAACTTAAGGGGTACTAAGACACCCTAGGTGGAATCTTAGTCCCGAGGCATGAAACTCAGGGCACAGATTCCAAAAAGGATCCCATTTAAGGTGCATTTGAAATCAGGGTCCCAAGACCTTTGGAGGACAAAGATGCTCTAGGTGGCATCTTCATCCCTACCCAAAAATTAGGGACACACAAATAGAATCATTAAATTAGCATTTCCCCTTTGAGGTTTTTCATGATTAGCCATAAAAAGATGTAATTTATCAAACTTTTGGATGCAAAATAGGACCAATTAAGACATAAATAAGGATAAATAAAGCAAGGAAGGAAAAAACAAGTGTGAAAATGCAAGGGTATGCATTTTCCTACACTACATTTAGCCCCCACTTTAGTGAGAGGATGAACTTGCTTCAAACTCACACTAAAGTAGCCAACCATGCAATCAAGATGGGTTCAAATGTACAAATTCTAGTAAGATAGGATGATAATAACCAAGAAGGATGATCAAGCCCCTAGATCAAGATCCTATGGAAAACCAACATAGGAAAAAAGGAACACACTTGTGGATGATATATGAAGCCATAACTAGATCGCCAACATAAACCATCAAAGACAGAAAAGGAGAACAAAAAAAGGAAAATAAAAAAGGAAAAAAAGAAAAATGCTATGGATCAAGCTTTGACTAGCCATCCAACATACTATGGACCAAGTCTAGGTTGTTTTTCCAAAGGAGGTTTACAACTGGAACATGTTGTCCACTATGCAAACAAAGCGCATGCTCACAAGGGCTAGTGAAGCTAGTTGTCCACTAGGTGATTCCCAAGAGGTCCATATCAAAGTCATACCTCCATGAATTTAATTAGGAAAAAAAGAAAATGCACACTCATAAAGGGCTAGTGAAGCTAGTTGTTCACTAGGTGAGCCACAAGGAACCATATCAAAAACCATACCTCCATGACTTTGATAAGGTACAAAAATAAAATGAAACAAGAAAGAGGGATGTTCAAAGGGATTTTTCTTAGTTCGTACAAGGTCTCATATTAGGGAACATTGTGCTTAATGTATCTAAGAGAGGAAAATTCAAAGAAATATCACACTCTCGGAGGAAATCAAACCCAATGACACCACCAAGAAAAGGACGCATCCCAAGAAGAAAGAAAATCAAAAAATGAAACTTGAGTGTCGATGTATGCCCCCACTTTAAAGCAGTTGCTAACACCATTTTTGTGAGAAATTTCTTTAAAGTAGAAGAAGACATGAGGGATTACTTGTAGAGCCCTATGCCAAGTCATATGTTTCTAAATCGAACTACATCATGAATAAGTATGTCACATGTGAGTCAACTTAAGGCATGTCATTCACATCCCAAGCTTTCTCTTACATATACATGGAAGGAAGTAAACTAGCCAAAAGATACAATCAAAAAATGACATATGAGGACAAGGATACTTAACCCCTTTCCCCCACTTAGTGTTGGACAAGGATGAGTTGAAATGATTGATGAGAAACATGCTAGAGTGAAAATCAATATCAATTAGAGGAACAAGGTGCTTCAGCACAAGGAAGAGCACCACAATCCTTAAGATGTTGAATTTCATTACTCAAATCCTTACATTCATTAGTAGCATGACCATAAACTCTATGATATGCACAAAATGAACTCTTGTAGTAAAATTTCTTTCGTGTTCTTGGAGGGAGGGATATCAAATGATCTTGGAGGAGTCTCAACAAGATACTTTCTTGATTGAAAGTAGGGGATGTTTTGTTATTTTATGACAAATATATCTCTTGTGTAGTATAAGATGTCATACCTACTCAAAGCTTTTTAGAATGTGAGATTTTGTTCTCTCCTTTACCGGAGGGTGTAAAATCTATCAAATTCAAATTGTTAGTGTTTTTTATGATGACATTGAAATTAAGCGAATATTTCTTTGTTTCTTGCAAATGAAAACAATTAAGACCACTAGTGTCTATCAATTCAGGATGCACTATTGTCAAAGTTGGCTTAGAGGAGTCCTTTGAGATTGTTGAGGGCTTTTTTGATGAGTTTATTTCTATGAAAGGACAATAACCAATACCATGATTTGTTTCTTATGTTTTATGCTCTATAGGGACATAGATATGTTGTTGTCTAGCACCACATCCTTTTCCACTATAACCAAGTTGTTTCATCATTTCATAACCTTTTCCATAAATTTTCTTCATCTCTTTTGGATTCGGTGGTTGTTCATGATTAAGTTTGTCAAATTTTGTTGTGTAATTTTCTTTTTCTTCTAAAGTGGTTGAGGTGGATTCTTTCAAGGACATTACCACTTTTTCTTTTCCCATGTCTGAATCTTTGTTTATGATCTTCTATTCTTCCATGAATGTAGGTTCAAAATCCAAGGAACCCTAATCATCTTCTAAAGCTTCGTGATTTTCTCAATGTGTTTTTCTTTGTCTTTTTGTTGCACAAGTTTACTTGTGTGGTTGGTTTCAATGTTTTCAAAGGATTCTCCTTGTTTTTCTTAATGTTCAAACAACTGTTTCGTTTAGGATCAACTTTGATTGTATAAACTTTGTTCTTGTAAACATATTTCATGATACAATGAAGGGTTGAAGGCACCACAAGCATCTCATGAATCCATGGTCTCCCTAAAAGGAGATTGTATGAAATATCATCAAGCATAACATGGATTGAGGTTTGTAATGTAAATTTTTCAACTTTAATAGGTAATGTGATAACCCCAAGTGGTTGTTTTCCCACATTATGAAATCCCTTAATAGATAGAGAATTGGGTTGAATTTTTTATTTATTAACACCAAGCTTATCCAAAGGGCTTACACTACACACATTTAAGGCTCATCCATTGTCAACAAGGGTCTGCTTTATCCTTGTGCTATTGTAATAAGCTATGTTCATGAAAGCATCATATTTTTTTTGCACTTCCAAAGGAGGGAGCGCACTTTGGTGGAAAAAAATGTCAACATTTATTCCTTGAATCATTGATAATATGTCATTTGGTTGCACATTATAAGGGATAGGAACTTGTTGTAAGGAATTTTGAATGATGTTCTGGTAGTGAGGGGAGGCTTGAATAAGGTTCTATAATGATATCTTAGTAGGAATATTCTTTATTTGTTCAACAAGATCATACTCCTTTCCATGAAGAGGACCTGGTAAGATAGGGTTAGGTAGGATGGGACTAGGAAATGGGAGGGATGTTGAAGGTGTTTTTCTTGGTTGTGAATTGTTCCTAGTGTTGCATGTATGAGCAATGGTATTGTAACTTGGTTTCTATGAAACAATGTTCTTAGGTGTTTCATGGATAAGGACGGGTTTTTTTGAACCTATGGTTTATGAGGGGGTGGATAAATGATAAGCTTAGACTCAGGAGAGTACTCCAAGGGGTATCTAATGTGCATAACCTCAAAAGAAATTTATGATTTCTTAGTGAAGGGGAGTCTAATGTCACTTCATCATCTTCATCTAAGGAATTACTATAGTCAATGTTCTCATTTTCTTGTGCTATGATATCTTCCCTAGTAGGATACTTTTTAGGAGAGAGGAAAACAAAAGGTTTTTCACTCTCCATTATTATGTCATGTAAAGTAGCTTCATCACTAATAGGGGAAGCATCAAGAGAAGGACTACTATGGTTTTCATGATTAATAATAGTTAATTTTTTTGTTCAAATAGGTCTTTCCACATGTTAGGGACATTAGGAAGGAGAGAGATAAGGTTATCACTTCCGATCCACATGTCCTCCTGAAACAATGTGATTTCATGGTTGTTCATGATTGTATCCTCTTTTACTAAAGCCTTTTGGCAATTAGGGGAGGTGTTGAGAGATGGATTTGGGATAAGCAAAGTTGTGGCAATGATCTCACCTTCTTGCATCATACTATCTTTCCATGGGGGAGGAGGAGAGAGACAATCAAGATCTCATGATCAGCAATGATTGTGTCCTTTCACCAAGATACCTTCGTCTCTAGTAGGAGAGACATCAGGAGAAGAAAAATTATGGTTTTCATGATTGTCTATGCTTGTATCTTCTTGTATTATATCATTCTCACCAATAGGCAATGTAATATTAAGGATTATGTCAATTTTTTGTTCCTTTTTCTCTAAGACATTCTCATAACTATGAAAGATAGTAGAAGGATTACTAACATGTTTCTTAATTACCTCATTGTTGTACTCTAGATTGAACTCATAAGAGGGGATGTTGTACTTATACAATCCATTTTTAACCATATTAAATCCAAATTTCTTGAAAGAAAACATGTTATCATGGGAAAGTAAATATGGTGCAATTCTATGACCTAAAGTGAAATGTTTAAATACAATTTTCATATTTAAAATAAGGTAGTTTATGATTACACTATGTAACAACTTGAAAGATGAAATGTTGTAAATGAAAATTTGGAATGAAGCAATGAATGGCATGAAGCACTTTAAGTTAGATTTAGTAAAATGCATGGAACATAAAGTCAACCCAGTAAAACAAATAACCAATGGAAGCAAACAAAAGCATAGAAAATTAGTTTCAAATCCCCAAAAATTGCAAAGTCAAAGTCAACAGGGACTAAGATGCCAATAAGGGTGTCTTGGTCCCACTACTGAGATTTTAAAGTTCCAAAAAGTGAAACAAAAAGAAAACAACAAAGGACATGATTCTGAGCTAGAAACCCACAAAGGGAATAAGATGCCAAGAAGGGAATTTTAGTCCCAGTAGAGGTTTTTGTTAGAAAAATAGAAAATTATGAGTTGTTTATAGTGTTTCCAGGTTCCCTACCTAGAGACCTAATTTTTAGAAACAAAAAAGTGTACAAATGAATGCAAGAAAAAGTGACTAATGACAAGCAATTGGATGCAAATTTGAATGATTTTTTTTCAATTTTGAATGCAATAACAATGTTTCTAAATGCAATTGTAATTATTGACAATGTACATTTTTTAAATTTCTATAAGATAAGATGATACAAGAAAGAAAAAATGCAACCTATATGCACTTTCACTAGTACAAATATGAGAAACCCTAGATGCACTTTCACTAATGCAAGATGAAATGAAAGAATGAATGCAACCTAGATCTAGGATTTTAATGGACTCCAAATTAGAAAATTAATGTTCTTTCAAGTTGGGTTCACCAAAATGAACTAGAAAGAAAATGGGAAGTGGGAGTTCCCATCGCTATTCTCTCTTAGTCACTCAATAATGTTATAGGATCCCAAATTGGATTGACTATAAACCAAAAGGGTGAGTCGATTCTCAACAAGGAAGACCTAGGAGGGGTTCTCTTAGGATATGAGGGGTTCACCACCAAGCAAAAGCTTGTAAAAGACACTTTAACATTCAACTCACAAAACCTCATAATACAAGCCAAATAATGAAGAAAAATGATGAAATTAAGAAACAAAAGATTAGGGTATGTGTACCTGGGAAGTCTGGAAATATGAAGAGGATTCAAAAAATGTAAAAATGTTATCAAAAAGTGCTATGGAGGACTAAGATTCCCTTACTGTTGTCTTCATCCTGTTGTTTTTTTAGGGAAAATGTAGAATCTTCGAATGTCATAACCAGATTTGAAAGAATCTTTGTAAAATAACTTAAGGACTAAGATGCCCTAGGTGGTGACTTAGTCCCATTCTGAATTTGTAAAATATTTGAATGTGGTCTTGTGGCTCAATTTGTGCACTTCCTTCTTCTTAGATCTCAAGTCCTAAAACTTCTGGATTTGACCTGTAGGTGAGTTTTTGTGAAGATGACAACTTTACAATGCAACTTTGCAACTTTTCACTTCAAATGATCTTCAAGTCTTCAACCTAAATCTGCAATCACAAACACACAAGAGAGGGAAAAATTGTTAAATGGGGGTTTTCCTTGGTCAAACTTGTTGTTGGTAATGAAACCTTGGAGTGAAATAAAATAATGAAAGGAAATGATGAATGAACAAAGTGCTATGTTGCAACTCACCAAAACCCTTGTAATAAGGTGTTGTAGGTATGCTTGAAATGGTTGCAATGGATGTGGTTCTTGACTCTTTCTTGAATGATGTTGATCTTGGATGAAACACTTGCTTGAATCATGAACCTTACATCACAATTGTTAGCACAATAACAAACATGATGCCACAATATTCTTGATATGATGCTTGAATCTTGATGATGGATCCAAATGCTTGATGAATTTCTCTTGAACGCCTGAATACTTGGATGCTTGGATACTAAGATTGCTTAGATTTCTTAGATTTCTTAGATATGAAAATGAGAGAAATAGGTATGTGCAGGATCATGATGGGAAAAAAAGTGGTGATATGATGGGTATGTGTAGGGTATGTGGCTGACGACTTTTTTTTACCCAAAATTGATGAAACGAAAAGGTTTTTAAAGGAGATTCTTAGCTTTCCACCAATATAAATTATGCTTTACTTTGAATTTAATAATTAATTATTATTCATTTTCTATTTGAATTACAACTAAAGTACTGATTGATAGGCTGGTTGAAAAAAATCTATAGCTTTGAAATGGTATCACATTTTTTGAATCTGAAACATGCATCACATTCTATGTTTTGCATACTATAGGACTAAAAATAAATTGATTCCATAAAGTTTTAACCAAGTTAAGGTGGTTAGACATATGAGTTTTTTATATTTTTAAAAAAAATTAATAAAAAATTAATAATTAATTATTTACTTGGAAAAAACTTACAAAAAATTATGCATCACATCGGGACATGAGTCCTCTACTTATATCTAAAATATTATAAAAAAATATTATCATTTTGTTGTGCTTAGGGTGGTCAAACAAGCACTTACTTATTTTTTCCTTGAAATTTAAGTACTACTGCATTGAAATTTCAAATTTTCACCAAATAGATTTAAAAAAGAAAACCTAGTAGTTTAGAAACTACATTTAATTTGCTACAGATTCTATTTTTGAAATAATATAGATAACTTATTCAATTTTTTACGTCAATTTTCCTAACTCTAATTTTTCTAAATTCATCGCCACTTAAGGGCCTATTTTTTCCATGATGATCCTGCACATACCTGAACCTTGTATTTATACTTATCCATGCTTAATATCCTAAAATTACACCACAACAAGCCAACATATGAATTCATTAATTAAAGGATTAAAAATCCTACCAAGATTTGAAATTAAATCCCAAAAATACCTTAAGGGGGACTAAGATGCCCTAGGTGGCGTCTTAGTCCTGAGGCACAAAAATTGGGGCACCGACTCCAAAAAGGGGCCCATTTAAGGTGCATTTGAAATCAGGGTCCCAAGACCTTTGGAGGACAAAGATGCTCTAGGAAGCATCTTAGTTCCTACCCAAAAATTAGGGACACACAACTAGAATCATTAAATTAGCAATTCCCCTTTGAGGTTTGTCGGGATTAGCCATAAAAAGATGCAATTTATTAGGCTTGTGGATGCAAAATATGACCAATTAAGACATAAATAAGGATAAATAAAGTAAGATGGGCCCAAAAAAGTGTGAAAATGTAAGGGTATGCATTTTCCTACACTACATTCCCCACTTCCTTTTGAAATGATGAAATGACTAGGTATTTATATAAAATCTATCTAATTTCCCAAAAATTAAATCCCAATGACCAACAATTAGAATTTGAATTTCAAATATTAAATTAATATCACCAACACTTTGAATTTTTGGTCCACATTAAGGGGACTGGGGCAAAAGGATTCCCTAGTCCAAATCCCTCAATCTTCATGATCCAAAGTGCTAGGAGAAAAATATTAAATGCATATTTAGGTCTTGCACATTTAATTTCGTGATAAATGTTATGATGGGCCATGGAATGAATAATTTAATAAATTGGGTGTATAATTAGGTCCAATCACTTAAGGGGGGAGAAAAACATAGCATGAAGTTGACAAGGGTGACAATTTACAATGCTATAGTATTGTACATGGGCACCTCATCATGCTTAGTTTCTAATACCATCAATCTTTGTGCTCACCTAAGCTAGGATTAAAAGGAGGTGTTAGAGTATAATTATTATTTAATTTTTTTATTTAAATTTATATATTAATCCACCTTATATGGCTATGTGTCATTTGGAGAGCTAGATATGTGTCACTTCTCATTTGCCACTTGGTGAAGATTTCTTGCCACCTTAAGTTGAGAACTCCTATTGTGCTCAAACTAGTTATCTTAGATGTGCAATCTTCCTCATTGAGAATATGATTCCATTATCCATTATTCTATCAATTTATTTTGTAAATTACTTTCAACTTATTGTCATTGCTTTATGTTTTATTCTCACGAGGTCATTTCTATCTCTCATCCACATAGATCCTCCTACATCGACAAGTTGTGATTTTGACTTCATTTCCACACTTTTGACATTAAAAGACATGCTTTTGCTGCAACATAAAAATTTGATTTTTCATTCCTTATTTTTTCTTTTCAAGTTTAGTTTCACATCTCAACACTATTCTTTGATGAATGGATTTGGATTTGGATATATATTTTAAATTTTCTAATGTTTGATGATTATGGTGAATATGTTATTTATACTTAGAATTTAGACTTGATGTAGATGATAAGATTTGATAGGCTTATGATATGTTGATTTTGAAAAGGTGGTTTTACTATGAGGGATATGATCATTATGATGGGTAAGTGCGAAAAGATGGGGGGAAAAAAAGGGGTCTTAAGTGGCCATTTTTTTTTAAATTAGGAAATACTAACCTTGGATGAGAAATTGAGGTTAGTTACACTCAAAATTTTAGGATACAACAAAATAAGTGTTTGTAGTCCTCTGAGTTTACTTTATAAACTACTATTTAAAAAAAAATGGTAGAGATTAAGGGTTCAAAAAATTAAGCCACAAAAATTGGTGTTGGGTGTTGTTTTTGTCAAAAAATATAAAATCGCATCTTTTGTGGCTCCCTCAAAAGGTTAAATTTGTTGTGTTATTTTTGAAATCACTTCTGTGAAAAATTAGCTAACAATATATAGTTTATGCTCAATTTTTCTAATAATTTTTTAATGAATATTTGATTTTTTACTAATTTTGAAAGTAGAAACATCCTGAAAAATAGAATTTTGGCCATGCTACCCCTATAATTTTTGAAAACTAATCGAAAATATTTTTTTAATATGTGTAGAATGGATTCTAGTTTAAAAAAATGTAACTTGTTTGAAATTTTAATGAACGGTTAAAAAATACAGTAAAAACTACCAAACACTAGTTTTTAACAAGAAACAAACACATAAAAAAAAGAAATTAAAGATGAAAGCCTTAACATTGTGAAAATGTAAAAAAAATACATCATTAAATAGCTAAGAGAGAGCCTAACATTACCTAGGTGTTCGATTTTCTCGACCGTGAAATACATGCAAACCTAATGGTTAGCATGAATGAGATTATGTGAAATTTTATAGATGTAGAGAAGGGGGACTACCTGCTTTGAGAATCTAGGTCACATGAGAGTCCTAAACAATTGGCTACTCTAAACAACCTCAAGCTTTATTAGGTGAATTGAAAAGGTTAAGACATTAAGGCTAAAAAGGAAGAGAAATATAGGTACTACTATCTTTCTACTAAATCCAATGTTTCACAGGGTTAGGGGAGTTGATTTTGAGGGTTCAACTTGCTTCCCAGATAGTTCATTGTCTAAGGATGACATCGCAAACTATGAACTCTAGAATGAAATATTAGAATCTCATATGTGCATTGTCATCCATGCAGATAGAAGCTCTTAGGAACATATTAAAACATCAAAGAATCGACTAACTTCCTAACTACTAAGGTTTTATACTATGGTAGAATATTTGAAAAGTGTAAAGTTGAAGTAAAAAAAGAAGAATACTACCTCTAAGCTAAGCTAGAATTAAAAAAGGGAAGGTGAGAAAGGAAAACCTTTCTACTCGAGAGTCAAATCTTCAAAGAGCTCCAAATGAGAACACCTACACACACAAGACCAAGGAAAATGTTGGGGTTGTTTTTAGAGGACTACCTTAGTGAGTCCCCTAATTTGGTGTTTCCACCTCTATAGATAGCTATATAGCAATAATATATGGAAAATGATGTAGAAATAGAAAGGAAATAGTGCTAAGAGGAATCACCAAAAATAAGTATGTTACATAAATACACAAAGTGATACAAATAGCAGCGTAAATGAACAATATCACCTCCACACCCATGAGCACTAAATGAAAGTAGTCGAAGGGGAGAGCTTGTACTTCCTCCAACAACAATGTTATCACAACAAACAAAGTGTACTTGAGCCAAGAACCAACAACTTGCAACTATAAAAGAATGATGTAGAAGCTTGAAAGCATGAGGATAAAGCCAAGTGAGTGTATTAGAATGATCAAGAGTCCAAGAAGGCATGGAAGAATGGAGAGATAGAGAATTTGAATGATAAAAAAGAGGTAAGACACCCATTTCTCGGTGGCCAAGGGAGGAAGAAATGTTATACTTCATCGCCAATAGAGAAATGCAACACCTCTATGGATTCTAGAGGAAGGAATCCTACTAGGATGGAAGTGCGGCGCGTAATGTTCATGTGATGTGCACGCATCACTGATAAGATTCCTCCACTAAAACCAAATAAAGCCACCAAGTGGATGGAGAAAGGTGGAAGATGAGGAATTACATCATCAAATTTTTATTTTCTAAGGTAAGGGTGATGTAAATGGGGAATTTTCCTAGGATGCAAATTTTCTCCATTACATTTTTCCCCCACTTTAGTAAGCATGTGTGTTGGTGTGAATGTGAGGTAAAGTAGAAAGAAGTTGAAGAGAATATACCTGAAACATCAAGGAAGAAGATATTTTAGTTGGTACACCTAGACGTGCATGAGGTGGCTCTATAGGTTCTCAGTCCCATAGGGAAACCTTGATGTGAAGAGATAGAGATGGCTCCACAAGTACTCGATCTTGTGGAAGCTGAAAAAGGGATCTATAGGTGCTCAATCCCATAGAATATGAATAAAGTCACTACAACTGCTCAGTCCTACAAAGAGAAATCACTTCATAGGTTATCGGTCCTACAAATGAGGCATTGTAGGTTCTCATTCCTATGGGGATAGATGCAAAAGGACTCCTCAAGTGATTGATCCTGAAGAGTTTGATGCAAAGGATCTTATAGGTGCTCAATCCTATAAGAAAGCTTGATGAGGTGCTAGGTCCTGCAAAGAAACATGTTAAGCTATATAAAAAACCATTTTAGGTAGAAAAAATCATGCAGACAGGAATACATATCACAAAACAAGAAATTGAAGGAAGATGTTTCAAAAGGGGTCCCTCAGGAACCCTTCAAGATAGTAAGGGGTCCATGTAGAGGGACACTTCAATTGAAAAGCATAAATTTTTCACAAGTAATTCTATCATCAAGGAATCCTTTTGAAATATCTCTTTCATCAAGGAATATGATAATGTTCAAGAATGGTCCTTCTCAAAGGTGAGCTTTCCAACTCTTTTTTCTATGAATTTATTTTCAAAATAAAATGTCACTAAGGGAGTCCTTATTGAAGGATGCAATTCTTGAAAAATGAAAAAAAAGTAGTAATGAATTTTTTGGCCACTGAATACATGTTATTGAAAATTAGAGTAGTAGCCCCCTTCTTAGGATGGTGCATGTGTATAAAAGGAGCACATGGCATCCTAAAGAAAGAAAGAGAAGGAAGTGATGTTATGGCCCACGAGACATAGAGAGATGTAAATGTGGAAATATTGTCACACGTGAGGGACACACATAAGAACCACAACATCACAAAAAAA
Source organism: Sequoia sempervirens (assembly GCA_007258455.2). Taxonomy (NCBI): domain Eukaryota; kingdom Viridiplantae; phylum Streptophyta; class Pinopsida; order Cupressales; family Cupressaceae; genus Sequoia; species Sequoia sempervirens. The sequence continues at coordinate 289,035,961 of VDFB02353493.1, read as the reverse complement.
GAAGAAAGAGAAGCAAGAAAAGATAAAGGAAACAAGAGACAAGCAAAGATGAAGAAATCAAGAGACAAGGGGATCTTGGAGTTTGGGGTCAGATTAGTTCTTATAGGTAACCTGTTATATATGTGAATGAAAGATCATCAATTCCCAAACTTCCCAAATATAAAGAAGAGAAAATGAAGAGAAAATGAAAATAAAAAAGTTGGGTCAACATGGAAGGAAGACCTAAATGTCCCAAACACTTTGGATCATTCCCAATTGTCAAAAATCAAGATACAACATATAGAAGAATGATGAAACATAGAGAGGAAGTTTATGACACAATTTCACTCCTATATCAAAGCACCTAAGAGGGTAACAAGGGTTCTCTAGTAACACATACATGCAAGCATAGAGGAAACACAACACAAAGAAAAATCTAATCTACAGATAAAGAAGAGGTACTCCCTTAGTCATCATCAACCAGGAGGTCATCATTCTCTAAATCTAGATCATTATATGGGGATAGTAGATGAGCCTACAAGGGTGGGATAGAGAGGGGAGAACCCTTTGACTCTCCCTTGATGAGGGAAAAGGAAGAAGGCCCCTCAAGGTAATTTTCACCAAGTTCTTGTAAGGTGAAAGTCATCGATCTTGTGAAGATCACTAATAGAGCCAAGACATCATCCACCAAGTTAAAAATACACTTAATTAGAGTCCCATTTGTTAACTAGGTGGGAGAGAAAGAAGGTGTCTAAGATCCGCCATTGACCATGTCAAGAGGGGTAGTGACAAATTTAGGGGACATCAGGGTCACCTCTATCACAAGGATGATGCAAGCCAAAGTAGAAATCTCTTCCAAAGAAGTTGATCCCTTCTTCTGAGCTCCATAGGAAGCAAGGTCATCGTCCAAATTACACTTCAACAAAGGATGTAGAATCCCCATAGAAGAGGATAGAGCCACAAAGGACACCACCATGGTGTTAAAAATGTCCACAGGCTAGGAAAATGGAGGGATGTAAAAAATGGAAATTAGAAGAGGGGGATCCACCAAGGAAGGGATTAAAACATGCACCCTTTTGGGGTGAGGGTCATCAACATTCACTAGGGAGCTAGAAGAAAAAATGAGGCAAGTGGAACTGAAGCAAAATGAGGAGAAGAGGCAGGAACAACAAGAGGTTCCAAAACAAGATTTGTTGGCTCCCCTTATACCTTTTGCAAGGCGGATGGTTTAGCTAATAGAGCCTTTCTCTAACACTTTTGCTCATGTGCAAGCCAATTTCATCAACTTTGGGAACTAGAAGTCACCACTTGAGAAGGGAGAGGAGGCTCCTATTCTTCGATAGGAATGTCCTCCACAACCATTTCTAGTGGAAGGGCAGCCCCTGGATAGAAGTAGGAGCAAGAAGCATAGGAGAAAAAATGAGAAGTAGACATAGGAGCCTAAGCAACAAGCCTCTTCACATTCATTGCTTAAGAGGAAGGAGCAATAGGAGGCTAAAGAGGCTAGGACTCAGAGGCAACTTAGCAAGGGCCCTTCCCCTCATTTTAAATAATGGGCGTAGGCACCATGGGAAATATGGGAAGTTTGAAAACTTGACATATGGCTTTTTTCCAAGTGGGAACCATTGATCTCGCCATGCGAGGCATGGAAGCAAGAGTTGAAGGCATCGTAGTAGGGTGAGAAGCAAAATCAAATGGAGTAGTAGAAGAAGAGGAAGGATCTTGGGCACAAGCAAGCTTCCCCTTCTGCTTTTGTTGAGAGGAGGAGGTAGCTTATAGTTGCATGATCATGAAACCTTTGATAGAGATGGCATAGGGGGATGTAGGGTAGGTCACCTTCATTTCTATGCCCCCAATCTTATATTTGACATTGGAATGATACAAAAATTTGATCCTCAGAGGAAGAAGAATAATCAAGGTGAGAGAAAAGTGATCTAACAAGTAGCCCTCATGCAACACCAGGGGTTTGTATCTATGTCATGAAAAACATGCACAAAGCTCTCATGAGAAAACTTAAGACATTTGTGAATAACCAAAGCAATCCCATTTATAGAAACTAGCCAAAAAATTCCTAGTTTCACCCTAAACAAATCTGACTCTGGAATGATATCAAAAGAGGTATCTACAGTTGTGGGCCCTACCAAGACCGAAAGGGTGATATAACCAAGAGGAGGTACTAAGATTCCATTGTATGTACATATGGTTGTCTTTTACTTCTCATAATCCTCCCTACATGTAGGAATTTTATTATTAGAGTCCTAAATAATAGGCTACCCTAAACTACCTCAAGCTTTGTTAGGTGAATTGAAAATATTAAGATGTTAAGGGTGTAAAGGAAGAGAAATTTAGGTACTACTATCATTTTGCTAAACCAAATGTTTGACGAGGTCAAGAGAGCTAATTTTGAGAGTTGAACCCACTACACATACAACTCACTATCTAAGGATGAAAGCATTGACTATGGACTATAGCGTGGCATCCTAGTGTCTTAGATATGTGCTAGTGTCTATACGGAAAAAAAGGTCTTAAGAAAAAATTAAAAAACCAGAGAATTGACTAACATCCTATTTGGTATGGTTTTATACTATGATTAAATATTTGAAAAGTGTAAAGCTGAAGTACACCAAGAAGAATAATACCTCTAGGCTAAGCTAGAATTAACAAAGTGAAGGTGAGAAAAGTAGACCTTCTACCCAAGAGTCGAATCTTCAAAGAGATCCACATGAGAACATTGACACACACAAGACCAAGGAAAATGTTATTTTTTTTTTAGAGGACTACCTTAGTCAGTACCCCACTTTGGTTTTTCCACCTCCATGAATAGCCAGATAGAAAAAGTATATGGAAAATGATGTAGAAATAGAAAGAAAATAGTGCTAAGAGGAATCACCAACAACAAGTATTCTATGTAAATACACAAAGTGATGCAAATAGAAATGGAAATGAAAAATATTACATCCACACGCATGAGAATTCAAGGAAAGTAGTGGAAGGAGAGAGGTTGCAAGTCCTCCAACAACAATTTCGTTGCAAGAAATAAAGTGTAGTATCCAATAAGTAGCAACCTATAGCCACAAAAGAGTGATCTAGAAGATTGAAAGTGCAAGGATGAAGCCAAGAGAGTGAAGTATAATTCTCAAGAGTCTAAGAAGGAATGAAATAATGGATAGAAGAGTATTTGAATGACAAAAAGGAGGAAAGAGACTCATTTCTCAATGGTTAAGGGAGGAAAAGACAATACACTTCATCGCTAATGCAGAAACATAATGCTTCTAAGGATTCCAGAGGTAGGAATCCTATTAGGATGGTAGTGTGGCACATAAACATTTGTGTGACACGTGCAAGTCCTAAAAGAATTCCTCCATCGATGCCAAAATGAGCCACCAAGTGGATGGAGAAAAGTGGGAGATGAGGAATTGCATCATCAATTTTTTTTTCTAAGGTAAGGGTGATGTAAATGGGGAATTTTCCTAGGGGTACAAATTTTCTCCATTACATTTTTCCCCCACTTTAGTGAGCATGCATGTTGGTGGGAATATGAGGTAAAGTAGAAAGAAGTTGAAGAGAATATACTTGAACTGATGAGGAAGCATATCTTTAATCTGGTACACTAGGACTTGTAGGACATGGCTCTATAGCTTCTCGGTCCTATAGGGAAACCTTGAAGTGAGAGAGAGAGAGAGAGAGATGGGTCCATAGGTACTTGGTCCTATAGAAGGTGAACAAAGGCTCTACAAGTGCTCGGTCCTACAGAATTGTTTCCATAGGCACTCAATCCCATAGAATATGAACAAAGGATCTATAGGTACTCAATCCTACAAAGAGAAAGCACTTCATAGGTCCTTGATCTTGCAAAGGGGGCACCACAAGTTCTTTTTCCTACAAGGTAAAATGTGAAAGGACTACTCAAGTGCTTGATCTTGAAGAGTTTGATGCAAAGTCCCTTCCAAATGCTTGGTCCTACAAGGAAATCTTGGTGAGGTGCTCATTCCTCAAAGCTTGGTTGTAAAAGCAACTTCACAGGTGCTTGGTCCTATTAAGAAATATGTTAAGCTACTTACAAAACATGTTAGAACTTGAAAAAGTCACATAGAGAGGCACACATATCTCAGATCAAGCAATTGAATGAAGAGTTTTCAAAAGGGGTCCCCTAGGAACCCTTCAAGATAGCAAGGGGTCCATGCAGAGGGACACTTCAATTGAAAAGCATGATATTTTTTTGTAAATAATTATTTCATCAAGGAATCCTTTTGAAATATCTCTTTCATCAAGGAATTCAATAAAAAGAATGGTCCTTCTCAAAGGAATTTTTTTTGACACTTTTTGCTACAAATTCATTTTCGAAAGAAAATATCACTAAGGGAGTCTTTGTTGAAGGATGTGATTTTTGAAAAATACAAAAAATTTAGTAAGGGATTCATTCACCAACAAATACACCTTATTGAAAATCAAAGAAATAGTAGCCCCTCCTTAGGATGGTGCATGTGAATCAAAGGAGCGCATGACATCCTTTGGGAAGAAAGAAAAGGAAGTGATTTTGTGACCCATAAGAGATAATAGGATTTAAATATGGAAATTTTGTCACACACATGAGGGAAAACACATAAGCACCACAACATCACAAAACAAGTAGAAAGAGAAGAAAGAAAAGATAAAGGAAACATGAAACAAGTAAAGACAAATAAATTAAAATATAAGGGGATCTAGGAGTTCGAGGTCATATCAGTTCTTATAGGTAACCCATTATATATGTGTGTGGAAATGGAAAAATTATCCCTCTACATTTTCCCTCTTGTGTAGGTCGTCCTTGTTAAATTGAGCTTAATGTGCCCAATTGTAATGTGTTTAACACATTCACATTTGGTATTGGGCCCTTGCAAACTAAATGGACTTAATTGTGCCTTATTTAGGGTGTTGTAAAGTTTTGTATCACACTTTCACTCTAATCTAGAGTTTCATTAATAAATTGGGCTTCTTTATGCTTTCATTGGCCTTATTTTGCATCCACAAGCCTTAATTAATGCATCTTTTCAAGGATAATCCCGAGATGAACTAACATCCAATCATATACATGTATTTTTGGATTTTATGGCCAATATTTAGTGATTTGGGACTCATATGCCACCTTGGGCATATGGGTACCACCTAAGTTAGGGGGCCCAATCCAAATTTCACATGAATCTAAGCATTTTTTGAAAAATGTGTCCCATAGCCTAGCCTAATGGGACTCATACACCACTTCTAGTATATGAGTCCCATGTGGCTCAAAATTAAAAAATAATTCAAATTCGTGGTAGGATTTTATTCTCCTAGATCTAATGTTGGCTTGTAGGGTTGCAATTTCAAGAAATTTGGCATAAAAAAGTATAAATACAAGGTTATTTCACTAATTTTCACCAAGAAAGTTTACAAGTGACCTAGCAACTTGATTATTCATGCATTATAGAAAATTAGAGTTTACAAGAGAATTCAAAAATTTTCAAGAGCATTGAAGGGCTGATTATCAACTGCTTTAGAGAATTGTTCAAGTATCAAGCATCATGTCAAAGTCATCATGCATCATCTTTGTTTTTGAGCTAACATTTGTGATGTAGGGTTTCATGATTCAAGCAAGTGTTCAATTCAAGATCTATTCCATTCAAGAAAGAGTCAAGATCTACATCCATTAGAGCCATTTCATACATGTTTACAACACTTTATTCTTAGGGTTTGGTGAGTTGTAACATTGCATATTTTTCATTCATCATTCCTCCTTTCATTTGATTTCATTATAAGGTTTGATTACCAAATTGATGTTTGACCAAGGAAAACCCCTTTCTACTAAAAAAACATTTTTACCTCTATTTAGTGTGTGACTTGTAGACTGAGGTTGAAGACCCTCTAAGGAGCAAGATTGGAGGAAAGTTTTCAAGTGTTCAAAGTTGTCACATCATCTACAAGATCATTGAAGAATATCTATAAAATAGAATTTAGCAATTCAGATCCAAAAACTAGATTGAGAAGACAAAGTAAATGTTGAAGAGAAGATTTGGGTTTCAATTCTCTTAAAGATACAAGTAGGAATGATACACCACTTTTGGCATATGAGTCCCAATACAGTCAAATTTCCATATTTCAGGTGTTTCAAACTTGTCTTTCCTAGATTTTTGTTCTTGCGTAGAAACCCTAATCTAGGACTAAATCACCCAGACTAGCATATTAGTCTTAATAGACATTAAATTTAGTATATTTAGCATTTCAGGTCTTCAATCAAGTTGCAACAAGTTTCTAGGTGCCCCTGTGTACCTTTTCCAACTTTTTATTCTATTTTGCATTTATTTCTAAGTAATTTAGTGAAGCTTTGCATATCATTTAGTTTAATCATTAGATATTGCATGTTACTTGTATTTCCAAGCCCTAGATTGGTGGTGAACCCCTATTTAATCATTAATCATACCCTAGAACAACCTTTAATAGATCTCTTTCCTTCATTCCATCCTTGGATTGATATCTCTAAGGTTTCCTTGAGTGAAACTAAGTGGAATAGGCCTTAACCCTAGTGTTCTATCTCCTAAAATGTGGAACACCCCTTCTTATTCTTGTTGTTTAATTTTGGTGAACATGCATTTAAAAAATATTAATTCAAATTTGGAATGCATCACCATCCTAGATTTAGCTTGCATTAAAATTGCATTAGGGTTTGCATTAGTTAATTGCCAGTCTAGGGTTTCTAATTCTTGCATTAGTGAAAGTTCATATAGGTTGCATTTTTGCATCTTGCATCATTTAATTTCATCTACAATCTACATTTTCGCTTAGATTAGACATCATCCCAAATAGAAAGCATAACATTGACTCAAAATTTGCTAAAAATAGTGCAAAAACCCTAAACTGAGACTCATCTGGGTGATTTAGTCCCAATACAAAATATTTTGCCTACTTTTTTGGGTTTTTGTGTTGACCGTTATTAATTTTTAAAACCCTTGAAAAACCCTGATTGGGACTCATAAGCCCCTTTGAGTGATTTACTCCCATTTCAGATTTTAAACTGCATTTTATAGCATTAAATTCTCTATTTTTGTGTTTTTATGTTTTTGTTTGCTGCTATTAGTTATCTATTTCAGTTTGTAGTCTTTATGTTTCATCCATTTCATTGCATAATCTCAAATTTTCATCTAGACTTTTTATTCTAAGTTCTTTCATTGCATCTATTCATGGATATGTGCTTTGGTAAGTTGTGGATGTCCTTGAAGTCCTTAGTGAATATGTCAATTTGTGCATTTGGAAAGACCATAATGAAATTGAACTTACTCATGCTCACTCAACTAGTAATGCATGCCCTCCTCATGATGTTGACATCATTGGAGAAGATGATGATAACATGAATAAATTTCTAAACGTTTTCCTTAACAACATTGAAAATAATGCATCCTTCCATCCATCCATGGAACAACCAAAACCACCTATAATATGACCACTTGATATGTTTGGTTACTTAGAACCTAAAATTGAGAAACAAGTTGAGCCTAAGTTCCCTACAATAGGAGAACCTAGTTCCTCTAATCAAGCAAACATTCAACCATTTTACGTTAACAAAGTGACCTAAACTCCCATCAATCTAGAAGAGACATATTGAACATGAAATTCATCAACTCTTAGAGAAAATTCCAACTAAAGATACTAAAGGGTTAGGATATCAAGATCTTCCAATATGGGTGTCCTTCCTAAAGAAAAACCAATGCTTCATAATGATGACAAGGAAATTTTAGACCCTCCTACTTTATATCCACCTAGGGAAATTGGTGAACCAAGTAAGAGGATTTATGATCTAAAATAGTTTTCAAATGAAAAAGGTTTACAAATCCTTCTTCATTTAGGTATAAGAAAATTACCACCTATTGGACAAAATCAATACATAAAAAAAGAAACAAACACAAACATGTCTTATTGCCAATACCGTAGACTTCTTGGACATAGTACTAATAAGTGTAAAGTCTTAACTTGAGAATATTGGAAGGATTCACTAATCTCGATAATTCACTTGTATTTATACTCGAATAATATTGAAGCATATCCTTTCACTCCTTTCCATGTAATAGTTGTAGGGTATTCCTATTGTCACTATTACATGTTATAAATTTATTGCAAACCATTTCAAAATGCAAGGAGCTCTTTCTCTTCACCTATCTTGGTTCATCCTTTTCTTGCACTTAGTGGGGGCATGGGTTAGTTATCCTTGCCCTAGTTTTGGTACATATTGTTATCCCTTTGGCTATTTGACTACCTTTCGTATACAAGGAACAAGATTGGGACACAAACAACCTAGTCATAGGTTGACTAGCATGTGCCTTACTAGTCTTTTGCATTATTTATTTTTCATTTTTTTTTATGTGACTACATTTGCGTAATGGGATCCCATGTATTGTTTTGTTTTATGTATCTCCCTTTCTCTATGACATTCCTCTATTTGTATATGCATTCTTCTCTATGTCATAAATAATTTCTCTTTTCCTTTTATCTTTTCTTTGTCTTGTGTTTTCCTTTTGGGGATAATGCAAGGCATCAAGACCTTCATGTCTCTTCCATGATGACCCAAAATATTTTCCTTTTATCTTTTATTTTTCTTGTGTTTTCCTTTTGGGGATGATGCAAGGCATCGATACATTCATGTTTCTTCCATGTTGACCTGAAAGGTTTTTTTTTTCTCTCTTTGTGTCATTCTTCTAGTTCCATGAGTATTTGGGGAATGATGATAGTTTCGAACTCTCTAAAAACATTGTATCAAAGACATACTAACCCCAAATTCATGGATCCCTTATGTGATTTTGGGATTTCATTTTGGCAGAAACCCCTCTTTTCCTTTTTCATTATGCATCTTCATTTGGAAACATATGACTTGGCATAGGGATTTCCAAGTAAGCTCTTGTTTCCTCTTTATTGGTAGCATTTATCATTCACTACTTTAAAGTAATTGCTCACAACATGGTGTTTAGAAATTTCTTTAAAGTGGGGGCATACATAGGAATTATTCTTTTGCATTTTTTATGTTTCATGGTGTAGTCTTCTTACTTCATGTGATGCATCTTTCACTTTGTGGTGACATTCGGTGTGATCTCTATTAGAATATTATATTTCCCTTAGTGGCTTGATGTGACACACTGCATCCCCTAAGTTGTGAATATTCTATTCTTTGTTTGGTCCTCTCCTGGATACATTAGGCACAATGTTCCCTAAGTTAAGGCCTTACATGAACTAAGTAAGACTTCTTTGAATATTCTTGACACTATTTTTGCATTTACAATTTCAGTTATATGGCCACCTTGCATGCCTATGGATCCATCTGGTTTTTCCATGAGTTTCAAGAATACAAAGCTTTCCTTGTCTCATGAAGCTCAAATTTCATTATCATGTGGAGCCTTATCAAAGTTATTAGGAGGTATAAATTTGGTCTGGTTGGACGGGAAGCTGAATAGAGGCATGACTTCCCCATAGCCACTCGCTTGTTTGCATGAGCACACATCGACCACATCCATATGTATCTCACCTTTTGGATACTCACCCAACAGATAGCTTGAAGTTCCATTGCCTCAAAGTGAGCATGCATTTTTTGGAAAAATAGCCTTGATCTGACCCACATCACGATGGACAAATGGTCAAATCTTGATCCCCTTTTTATTTTATTTTTATTTATGTCTTTGGAAGTGTATTTATGTGCCTTGTTATTTCTCTTTATATCATTTTCATGTGCGTTCTTTTGTGTCTATGTTGGTTTTCCATAGGATCTTTTTCCTAGGGGCATGATCATCCCTCTTGATCATTGTCATCCTATCTTATCGAAATTGGTACACTTGAACATCTCTTGATGAAAATCTGTATACTTTAGTGTGAGTTTGAAGCAAGTTCCTCCTCTCACTAAAGTGGGGGAAAAATATGGCAATGAAAAAAATATCCCTCTACATTTTCCTTCTTGCTTAGGCCCTCCTTGTTAAACTGAGCGTAATGTGGCCTTTATTTATTGTGTAATGTGTTTAACACATTCACATTAGGTCTTGGTCCCTTGTAAATTAAATCAACTTAATTCTTCCTTATTTAGGGTGTTATAAAGTGTTGTACCACACATTCACACTAATCTAGGGTTTCATTAATAAATTGGGCTTCTTTATTCTTTCATTGGCCTTATTTTGCATCCACAAGCCTTAATTAATACATCTTTCTAAGGATAACCATACATGAACTAACATCTAGTCATAATTCATGTATCTTTGGATTGTATGGCCTAGATTTAGTGATCTAAGACTCATACACCACCTTAGGAATATGGGTCCCACCTAAGTTTTGGGGCCCCAATCTGGATTTCACATGAATCTAAGAATTTCCTAAAAAATGTACCCCATAGCTTAGCCTAATGGGACTCATATACCACTTCTGGTGTATGAGTCCCATGTGGCTCAAAATTAAATTAAATTCAAATTATTGATAGGATTTTATTCTCCTAGATCTGATGTAGGCTTGTAGTGTTGTAATTTCGGGAAATTTGGCATAAACAATTATAAATACAAGGTTATTTCAAGCATTTTCACCTAGAAAATTTACAAGTGACCTAGAAACTTGAGTATTCATGCATTATAGAAAATTATAGTTTACAAGAGCATTCAAGGGTTTACTATCAAGTTTTTTAGAGCATTATTCAAGTATCAAGCATCATGTCAAAGTCATCATCCATCATGTTTGTTTTTGAGCTAACATTTGTGATGTAGGATTTCATGATTCAAGCAAGTGTTCAATTGAACATCTATTACATTCATGCAAGAGTCAATATCTACATCCATTAGATACATTTCATACATATTTTCCTCACTTTATTCTTAGGTTTTGGTGAGTTGTAACATTGCATATTGTTCATTCATCATTCCTCCTTTTCATTTGATTTCATTATAAGGTTTGATTACCAAAATAGGGTTTGATGAAGGAAAACCCATTTCTACTAACAAAAAAAAAATTCCCCTCTTTTTAGTGTGTGACTTGTAGACCTACATGAAGACCCTCTAAGAAGAAATATTGGAGGAAATTTGTCAAGTGTTCAAAGTTGTTAAAGTTGTCACATCATCTACAAGATCATTGAAGGACATCTACAAAACAGAAGTCAACATTTTAGATCTAGAATCTAGGTTGAGAAGATAGAGAAAAGGTTGAATAGGAGATTCAGGTCCTTATTCTCCAAAAAATCCAAGTAGTATTGATACACCACTTGTAGCATATGAGTCCTAGTAGAGTCAAATTTCTAGATTTTAGGTGTTTCAGATCTATCTTTGTCAGATTTTTTTTCCTTCCCAAAAACCTAAATCTAGGACTAAATTTCCCAAACTAGTGTATGAGTCCTAGTAGACATTAAATTCAACATATTTAGCATTTTAGGTCTTCAATCAAATTTCTACAGGTTTCTAGGTACCCCACTCTACCTTTTCCAACTTTCTATTCTATTTTACATTCATTTCTAGGTCATTTAGTGAAGCTTTCCATATCATTAGGTTTAATTAGTAGATCTTGCATGTTACTTGTCTTTCCAAGCCTTATCTTGGTGGTGAACCCCTCTTTAATCATTAATCATACCCTAGGACAACCTTTAGTAGATCTCCTTCCTTCATTCCATCCTTGGATTGAGATCTCTAGGGTTTCCTTGAGTGAAACTAAGTGGAATAGGCCCTAACCATAGTGTTCTATATCCTAAAAGGTGGAACACCCCATTTCCTATTCCTGTTGTTTCAATGTGAATGAAATATCATCACTCCTAAAAGTTCCTAGATCTGAAGAAGAGCATATGAAGACAAAATGAAAATAAAAAATTGGGTCAACATGAAAGGAAGGCCTAAATTCCCCCAACACTTTGCATTGTCCCCAATTGTTGAAAATCAAGATACAACATATAGAAGAATGATGAAACATATAGAGGAAGTTTACAACAAAATTTCACTCCAGTATGAAATAAACTACAAGGGTAGCAAGGGTCCTCCATGAAAATAAAGAGAAGCATGGGGGAACACAAAACACAAAATCTAATATATAGATAAAGAAGAGGTACTTCCCTAGTCCTCATCAACTAGGAGGTCATCATTATTCCATTCTAGATCATTATACAAGGAGGGAGGATAAGCCTGCAAGGGAAGGATAGCAAGAGGAGCACCCTCTAACTCTCTTACAATATGGGCTGAGGAAGAAGGCCCCTCATGGTTTTTTTTCCAAGCTCTTGTTAGGTGAAACTCATCGATCTTGTGAAGATCACCGACAAAGCTAGAACATCATCCACCAAGTTAAACATGTACTTAAAAGGAGTTCCATGTGTTAATTGGGTGAGAGATGGAGGCACCAAAGATCTACCATGGAATTCATCAAAAGCAGTGGTGAAAAAATCAAGGGACATTAGGGCCACCTCTGTAACAAAGAAAATGAAAGCCAAAGTAGAACTCCCTTCCAAAGAAAGTGATCCATTCTTCTAACCTCCATTGAAATTGAAGTCATCCTCCAACTTACACTTTAGTTGAGGTTGAAAAATCCCCATAGAAGAAGCAAAAGGTGAGGAGAAAGAAGACAAATCCATAGTAGACACCATCGTGGTCTTCAACATGTCCATGAGCTAATAAAATGGAGGAATATCTAGAAGAGGCATCAAAAGAGGGGGCTCCATCAAGGGAGCAATAAACACCAACACCCTTTCAGGGTGAGGATCATCAAAATTCATTGGGGGAGCTGAGAGAAAAGCTAAGGTGAATGGAATTGAAGTAGAAGGAGAAAAATAGGGAGACATTATAGGAAGTTCCAAAATAGGAGTTGTTGGCTCCCCTTTCACCTTAAACAAGGTGAATTATTTAGCTCCCAAAGCCTTTCTCTAGTGATTCCACTCATGTACAAGCTAGTTTTTTCATCTCTGATAACTAGAAGTTACTACTTGAGAAGGGACATGAGGCTCTTGTTCTTACATAGGTGTATCCTCCAGAACCATTACTGATGAAAAGGAAGCCCCTTGGATAGGATTAGGAGTAGTAAGCGCAAGAGTAGAAATGAAAATAGGTGGAGAATAAAACACAAGCACCTCAACAACAAGCCTCTTCACATTCACTGCTTGAGGGGCAGGAGTGGTAGGATGCCGTGGAGGGCAAGACATAGGAGCAACTCCATGAGGGCCCTTCCCATTTCCATAAATAATGGGCCTATGAACTTTGGCAAGATGGGAAGTTCAAACACTTGACACTTTTATTTTTTCCAAGCAAGCATCATCAGGCTCCCCATGCGAGGCATGGGAGCAATAGATAAAGGCACCATAGAAGAGAAAGAAGCAAAAGAGGATGGAGCAACAAAAGAAGAGGAAGGATCTTGGGTGCAAGGAGGATTCCCATTCCCATTTTTTTGAGAGGATGTATCTTGTTGCTACGTGACCATGCAACCTTTAACAAAGATTGCGTATGGTGATGCAGGGTCACCTTCATTGTTGTGCCCCTAGTCTTATATTTGACATAGGAATGATACAAGTTTGTCCTTAGAGAAAGTGAATCGATCAGGGAGGGCCTAAATTTATTTAATGAGTATCCCCCACACAACATTAGGGGTTTGTATCTATTGTTGTACATAATGTACAAAAATCCCTCATGAGAAAACTTAAGAAATTTGTGAATAATCAAAATGATCCCATTCATGGAAATTAGCCACGGAATGCCTAATTTCACCCTAAAAAAATCCAACTCTAGAATGATATCAAAAGAGGTATCTATGACCTTGAGCCCTACCAAGGCCAAAAGGCTGATAGTATTGAGAGGAGGGACCAAGATTCCATCATACATACGTATGGTGTTCTTTGACTTCTCATATTCCTCTCTATGTAGGATGTTATTAGTAGAGTCTCCTCTATTATAACATTCACACAACTAGCTGGGTCAAATAGGACACCAGTTACAATGGTCCCTTGGATGTGAGTGGAAATGTACAAGGGGAAAGACTCTTTGTTTATAGGTAGACCCTGCGATGTGAAATAAATGTCTGGTGATCCATTCAAAAGATAGGTGGGAGGAACATGTGTAAATGAAACCATATTTATGTGCATAGGTAGAACAGACTTAGTATACTTCAAAGGTTTAAACATCCGATAGTGAACTTTCATTCCCAAATATCTAGGGGCCATCTAACTATGTATCTAGGTGTACTAGATCAGGTTGCAAAGTTGTATGCCCTATAATACACAAACCTACAACACCCCTAGGGGATGAGAGAAGGTCATTCAATACCAAGGAACAAAATCATAATAGTTCAGGTCAGGTTCACCAAAATGTAGAGAAGGGGAATGAAATTCTTTGAGACTTCAGGTCATGGGAGAGTCCTAAATAATAGGATGCCCTAAAATACCTAAATATTTTCTAGGAGAATTGAAAAGTTTAAGACGTTAAGGATGAAAAGGAAGAGAAATATAGGTACCAGTATCCTTCTACTAAATTAAATTTTTCATAGGGTCATGAGACCTAATTTTGAGGTTTCAACCCACTGCCTAGATAGATCACCATCTAAGGATGACAATACAGACTATAGATTCCATCTTAATGTGTTGGCATCTCAAATGTGCATTGGAATTTATATGGATAGAAGGTCTTAGGAACATATTAAAACACTAGAGAATTGACTAACTTTCTAAATTTTAAGGTTTTATACTATGACATAATATTTGTAAAGTGTAAAGCTAAAGTAAAACAAGAAGAATACTACCTCTAGGCCAAGCTAGAATTAACAAAGGGAAGGTGAGAAAAGCAAGCCTTTCCACTTGAGAGTCAAATATTCAAAGAGCTCCACATGAGAAGACCTAAATAGACTAGAATAAGAAAAATGTTGGGGTTGTTTTTAGAGGAATGCCTCATTCAGTCCCCCGCTTTGGTGTTTCCACCTCTACAAAAAAAATTGATAGCAACAATATATGGAAAATGATGTGAAAATAGAAAGGAAATAGTACTAAGATGAATAACTAACAACAAGTATTCTACGTAAATACACAAAGTTATGTAAATAGAAATGGAAATGAACAATTTCATCTCCACACCCATGAGCACACAAGGAAAGTAGTGGAAGGAGAGAGCTTGCAATGACGTTGTCATTAAAAACTGAGTGTAGGAGCCAAGAACCAACAACTTGTAGGCACAAAAGAGTGATGTAGAAGCTTGAAAGTGTGAGGATGAATCCAAGAGAGTGAAGTAGAATGCTCAAGAGTTTGAGAAGGCATGAACGAATGAATAGATAAAAAATTTGAACGAAAAATGGAGGAAAGAGACCCATTTATTTGTGGTCAAGGGAGGAAGATACGTTACACTTCATTTTGAATGGAGAAATGTAAGGCCTCTATAGAGTCCAAAGGTAGGAATCTTGTCAGGACGAAAGTGTGTTGCATGGATGTTTGTGTGGCACACACATATATCTAACATGATTCCTCCACCAACACCAAAATTATCTACCAGGTGGATGGAGAAAGATGGAAGATGAGGAATTGCATCAACAATTTCTTTTTCTAAGGCAAGGGTGATGTAAATGGAGAATTTTCCCAGGGGTGCAAATTTGATCCATTACATTTTTCCCTCACTTTAGTAAGCATGTTTGTTGGTAAAAATGCAAAGAAAAGTAGAAAGAAGTTGAAGGGAATATACCTAAACTATAGAGGAAGATATTTGATCTAGTAAACATGGACATGTAGGAGGTAGATCTACAAGTTCTTAGTCCTACAGGGAAACCTTGTTGTGAAATAGAGAGAGATGGCTCCACGAGTACTCAATCTTATAGAAGGTGAAAAAAGGCTCTACAGGTGCTCCATCCTATAGAATTTTCTCCACTGGTGCTTGGTCCCACACAAGATGAATAAAGGCTCTACAGGTGCTCAATCCTACAGAGAGAAAGTGCTTCATATATTCTATTTCCTACAAAGGGGGCATCACAATTCTTAGTCCTATAGGACTGAATGTGAAAGGACTCCCTAGATGCTCAGTCCTAAAGAGTTTGAAGCAAAGGTCCTTACAAGTGTTCGGTCCTATAAGAAAATATTGATGACATGCTTAGTCCTCCAAGCTTGGTTTTAAAAGTGGCTTCATAGGTGCTTGATCCTAAAAAGAAATATATTAAGTTGCAGACAAAACATGTTAGGTAGAAAAAGTCAGACAGACAGACATACATATTGCAGAACAAGCAATTGAAGGAATTTTTTTTAAAGATATACCTTGAGAACCCTTCAAGATAGCAAGGGATCCATGTAGAGGTAAAATATAATTGAAAATATTGAAATATTTCATAAATGATTCTATCATCAACAAATTCTTTTGAAATATCTCTTTCATCAAGGAATTTGATCAAAAGAATGGTCCTTCTCAAAGGCAATTTTTCTGACTCTTTTTGCCACAAATTCATTTTTGAGAGAAAATATCACTAAGGGGGTCCTTGTTGAAGGATTCATTTTTTGAAAAATGAAAAAAAATTCAATAAGTGATCTATTGGCCACTAGATACACCTTATTGAAAATTAGAGAAATAGTAGCCCCCCTTAGGATAATGTGTGTGAGTCAAAGGAACATGTGGCCCATGAGACATAGAGAGATGCAAACGTGGAAATGTTGTTATGCACATGAGGGAAAACACAAGCACCACAACATCACAAAACAAGCAGAAAGAGAAGAAAAAAAATATAAAGGAAACAAGAGACAAGCAAAGATGAAGAAATCAAGAGATAGGGGGATATGGGAGTTCAAGGTTAGATCAATTATTATAGGTAACTAGTTATATATTTGAACAAAAGATCATCAATCCCCAAAGTTCTCATATTTGAAGAAGAGCACATGAAGAAAAATTGAAAATAAAAAAAATGTTCAACATTGAAGGAAGGCCTAAATGCCACCAACACTTTGCATCATGCCCAATTATCGAAAATCAAGATACAGCATATCAAAGAATGATGAAACATATAGAGGAAGTTTACAACACAATTTCACTTCTGTATCCAAGAACCTACAAGGGAGCAAGCATCTTCGAGGAATACATAAATACAAGCATGGGGGAAACATGGAAACAAAAATCTAATCTATGGTGAGGATTATCTCACAATATAAAGTAATTACAACACTGAATACAAAGGGCTCACTTTTAGAGGGCTCACTACCCAAAAGAAAGAATGTCTCGCTACCAAATTACAAAAAAGAAAAAAGAAGTGTTACATTAAGAAATCCATCTCAATACAACAAAAAAATCCACCACAACATCACCAACACATTTGTAGCCTCTATGAAGATTGTAGACACCTTCTACTCACTACTTCCAATAGAATAACTCATTGAAGTTCACACTGCACTTCTCAAATTCACACTTCATAACTCTATAATTCAGATCACAAACTTCAATACTTAATTCTCTATCAACTCAACACTTATTTATACCTTCTTCAATGTTAAAAACTTTCTCCATAGTCATCTATGCACCTCAATCATGAAAATTTAAATAAGGTCAGCACTAAGAATTCTCACGGTGGAAAGGAATGAAAGAGGACCACTCCACATCTTAACTCAGACCTAAATCAAACATATACATCATGCCACACTTCCAAAACCACCAAAGAAAAACCATAATTAGTGTAAACAACCAAGGTTGAATAAACTAATCTAATCGCCATTAACATTTAAGTACACACTTCCTCAAATCCAAAGACGCCTTGCAAACCACACACAACACTTGAATACAATCTATAATATTCCATAAACACCCTGAAATCTAACAAATTCCTTTGTAACAACTTTCACTTGAAGAATGTACACACCCAGTATGTACTCAAATAACCTTTCATATATTGTGACACAAGAAATCGACTCATTGAGCTCCAAACCAAGAATAAATTTTATTTTTGGTAGATATGATCATTATCAACACACTTCCAAAATTTCAAGACCAAAAACCAAACTATGGAGAAATGTGAAGAAAAACCATTTCTCCTAGATAACACTCCAACATATTGTTCACACACTAGTGAAAAAAACTCTCTTTACACAGTGAACCAAACCAATAAACTATGGATCTATAACCTTTGAAAACCTCTAGCCAACATATTCAAACCACACAAGAAGATCTTCAATCATGAAGAAATGTAGAGAAAAACTAGAACACCACACTGTGCATGAGAACAAGTCAACAACACACTATTTCCTTTTTTATTCAATTTTTCTCAAAAGTACTTGGAAACCAACCACCAAAGACATATATTCATCACCATCAACACTTCCTAATCATCACTAAACTAACCCCATTCATCAATATAAGCTTATCAAAGAAACACTAGAGGTTGACATTAGTAACACTTGCTAATGATAACACAATGCAACTAATCAAAGCATCAACATAGCTTCTCAACCATCACCAGTCATTAATGACAACACAAACAATATCTCACAAGATTTTTGACATCAATGAAAACACCAACTACTCATACTTGCAACAATCTACTCCTTTATCATTGATGGAAACACATGATGTGAAAAACCATCAACAATAAACAAACAACTATGCTCACCAACATACTACACCATACCAACTTAATCTCTTTATTTTTCACATTACTCTCTCCCCATTTGACAACTTGGAAAATTTTCACATAATTTATCTCTCCCCCTTTGAAATCAATGGAAAATGGAAACTCATATGCATCTATTTTCCCTTTGACATCAAACATACATTATCTCTTTATTGCTCTGCATACTCACCCTTAGGATCACACAAAAAATTGTACCAATACTAAATCCCCATGAGTACAACAACCATCAAAGCACTATCTGCTCCCCCTCAGAGGTAGCCTCCAATCATCAATCTAGAACAAATAATGAATCTTGAAATCCACTAGAATGATGCATATACATATGCATCTAGTTCAAAGGAGGGGAAATAACCCCCAACTTTGCCCCAAGATACTCAAAAGTATCCTTACAAAGAGACTTATTGAATATATTAGCAATCTGATCCTTTGTAGGCACATACTCAAGCTTGAGTTCATTCTCTTCAACCTTCTCTCTCAAAAAATTATACTATTGAACACCTATAATACTAAGACGAGGTCTATTAAACCATTTAGTCATAATCCATCCAATAATCAAAACATATCCAACTCCAACTATGAATGAAAGCATGAAAGGAATCACAAGATCAAATAACACATGAACACTAGGATTTTTACATGGAAAACCCAAAAAGGGGAAAAAACCATGGTGAAGATTAGGTCACAATATATTATAACTGGTTATAAGATATTACAGGGGCTCACTACTAGACACACTGTCCTTAGAAGGCTCACTGTGAGAGATTGATACAAAATAGAAATGGCTACACATCCAAAATTTGAACTAATACAAAGTACACCTTCTTTGTGTTGAATTCAATTTCTTTGAAGCTCTAAATACAAAATACTTCTCTACTTAGTGATCACTCAAAATTTCACAATAATTTTGCTCTTGGATCACACACATGAAAGTTCGCAAGTTGGCACTGCATCACATCACAATTCACATATCATTCTATATTACATCATTGCACAACTCAAAAATGTTTTACATATATACCCAATTACATCTGCATACATCAATTAGGTTAGCCTAATTAGATGTATCCCTATTTTAATTCATCACTACCTTGTTAGATTCATACATGTATCAAAAACTACTTCATGATAAAAAAAAACCATGCAAAGCTTGTTTTGGGTCAACATGTACCTAAAATAGATCCCTTTAACATCCACAATACATATTAATCTTCACAACACACATCAAGTGTTAGGTCAGCCAAGGATTAGACCTAATCACAAAATAGGCCAACTAAACACACACAAACAATCTCTTTGATCATATAAATGCTCGCCATCAGGAATATATAGAGTACCAACAAATATAAACCACATCCCAAAAAATTTCAGTCTAGTTCCATACATTGGAGGAATGAGAACCAAATTACTCATACCCATTTACATTGTATAAAGCTAGAAAATATATGCCAAATTTTTTTTACTTGTAACTTTCAGCCTATTTATCCAAAATTGCTGAAATTTTGATCATAGGTACATTTAGTAGTCCTAAAAATCATACCATAATCTCATAAGTTGATCTTATAACATGAGAAATTCTGAACGAAATTACCATATTAGATAAAGCTATCAACAATTAATGTTGACATCAATGACAACACATCAAAGGGTTTCTTCTTCATTATTTCAACAATCTCCCCCTTTTTCATTGATGGAAACATGTGTGAAAAATGAATGTACAAACTTAGAACATACACTGCCAAGAAAACTTTAGGCATACATGATTTCCCCCTTTAAACATTATCTCCCCCTATAAATAAGTTGAAAAAAATGAAAGAATATACAAGAAAAGTGTTCATTTGGAGGAGGGACCTTCCAACTTCATCAAGAATTTCTTTCTATGAATATTTTCCTTCATTCCAAATACTTTTGGCAGTAGCAAGTGATTTGTACATTGATTCCAACTCAACTAAGTTCTCCTCTCCTTCTTTTGGAGTACTTGGATTGGGATTTATCATTTCAAGCCTTCTGCACTAGCAAGGGCACTAGATACTAGTATATTCTTGGTCTTCACCAAGTCCCCAAGCTATTCAAATCTACTTATTATGTCTTATTTCTACCTTTCAAGAGTGAAAAAATTGTTTTGCATATTAATAGAGATGGCAGTACAAGAGATGTAATCTATGTATTGTGCAGGGTCGAAGGTTTCGAAGGAATTATATATTTGTGATTCTATGGAGTCCATTAAGTCCTTAATGCCTTGAGTGGCATCTAGACACCTCATGAAATACAAGAACAATGTCTTGGATTCATCTTCACATACTTGGACATCCTTCAAACATTCCTTTACTTTTCCATGTGTGGATGCACATCTGTTCTACAACTCAAGAAGTCTCTTCTTAGGAAGTCTTGATTCCACTTCTTTAGATCAATCTACTCCTTCAAACTAGAGGCATGTACTCTTTGAGAGAATAAACTAAAAAATTCAAATTTTACATGGGTATCAATGAGTTGTCAATTGTGGCACCATGGGTAGCAATATCTTGTAGAGACTTGATTGCATCATTAATCAGTTCAGTTTGCTTTTGATTAATCTCAATGATTTATTTTCTTTCAGAGGCATGAAAGGCATATCTAATCTCCAATCTCTGAATAGGTGAGATCTTATTCAAATCTACACAGCCTTGATGTGACAAGATTTGAATCAACTAAGGAGGAATGGTCAATTGGAAACTCATCTTTCTTGTCAAAATACCCTTAAATATATTACCAAAGGATTCTTTAGATGGATTTGATTGCTCCATGTTGTTTTGAGGTTCTTCTTCATTCTTTCCAACCTTGGTCTCTTCTTTATTCTTCTCTATCTCTTCTTCATCTTCTTTGTCTTCTTTGTCAAAGGGTTTTTCTTTCTTTTCTTTATCCTCATCCTCCTTTTTCTCCTCATCATATTTCTTATTGTTGTTCTTTTCTCCTTGATCTTCTTCTTCTTCTCCATTTTTATTTTCCTCACCTTCATTTCTAGCATCCTCATTTTTTCTATCAAGGTGATCCTCAACATTATTATCAACATCATTCTTATCTAGATTATGCTCTTTCTCTATATTCTTGTCTTTAATGTTGGAATTGGTGCTTTATTATCTTCCAAAGGAGTGGAGATATCCATAGGAGCATCTTTGTCATCAACTAGTGGTGGTGAGAGCACCACATTCTCTATATCAACAAATTTGAAAATGTCTTTTGCATTATGAACATTCACTTCTTCTACAACAACTTTAAAAATAGAAAAAAATGTTTTAGGAGGAGGAATATTTTCCTCTGCATCAATGAATTTGTCTTTACCAAGCTCCTTTTCTTGAGCTATACTAGATGATGAAGTAGCAATCACTCTAAATTTCCCTACTATATCTCTCATTGTATTCATTGTTTCTTGTTTCAACTTTTTTGTACTGTCATTTTCTCTAGCCATAAGTATGGTAACTCTTTGTTTGAATTTGAAGTTTTTGGTATATACATCAAGCAAGGTAGCCTTGTCATCCTCAGAATAAGGAGGATTCAATTTCATTTAAGGAATCAATTTTAATCTTGTTCTCAAAATTACCAACTTCATGCCTTATTTTCACCAAAGGTTTCCACATAACACTAGCTACCTTCTTCTTTATATTATCCATATTTGCATCTAAAATAATCATGCATTGAATGATGGATTCTATTATTATTCTCTTGTCTTCCTCATCTACTTCATCATACAATTTAGCAGTTCCTTCTAATAGACCATCATGCTCTAACATTTTATTAACCAATTTTTCTAACTTTATTGGTGAACATTCTCTTACCAAAGGAGTTTTTTTCTTCTTCATTTTAGGCTTTGGACTTCCTTACTCTATCGTATTATCCTTTTTCTTCTTATGATTTTAATGAATGTGAATTGTGAAAGCCTCATTTTTATTTTCTATCTCCTCTTCTTTAGAGGTATTCACAATATTGATCTTGGGCTTCTTTGCTTCAGTGCTAGCCTCTTGTGAGGTACCTTCACCACTTGTGGAAACACTGCTTCTTCTTTTTATTTTTAGCCATTATTCTTCTTCCAATCCAAGTTCAATTTCTTCTTCTACAATAGCACTCAAATTCCTCTCTCTAGATGCTTTTTGTTTCTTCCTCCTTCTATAGGTAGCAAGGGGTGTTACCAAAGTCACATTCTTTCTTTTTTGGTTTGGGTGATGGGTCTAGAGGGTGTAGTTGCATCTTCTATTATTGGAGCACTAGGCTCCACTTTCTTTCCTTTGAAGCTAGTTGTACCAGATAATTTTAGAAATGTAGAGGCAGGGGTAGAAGCTAATCTTCTAGATCTTCTTGGTTCAGAGGAAACCCCAATTGTACCTGCTACTTTGGCATCCTTTTCTACAACAATTCCCCTTAATTTTTCTACTTATCTCTTTAAAAGACCATTCAATCCAAAGTATTCATTTACTTGTTTAGTTACTCTTTTGTTTCTTGCAAGTGTTGATGTTTCCAAGTTCACATCAGTTGATTTTTCCTCATATGTGCCATGTCTTAGAAAAGAGGGGTCCTTAGCACTCTTTAGCAACAATTCAATGTATCTTTCAACATCTTTCTTAGTAATCTCCTAACCAAGAGGCTCAATCCATATTTTCCTAGGTTCAATGGCCTCTATTATACAATCATTTGAAAATATAAGGAAAGTTATTTCATTTGAATACTTCTCTACAATATTTTGAGGAATCCTTTCTCTATCATGCATGTTGTTTTGAAATATTGCAAAAAATGCAGCCAATGCATTATCTTGAGCCTTGCAATCACCAATGTTATGCATGTAGTCAAAAATTTGATGAACCACTAGTCTACTTCTATCCCAAATCATGTCTCTTTTGTCAGGTAGTTCTGTCAAAAAGTAGAACAACCACACAATCAATGTTCCAAATTTGAAAGCATACTTCTTTTCTCTTATTTTTTTTAGATTCCCCAAAATTTACTATCTGAGCAACTCACATAAGTCATAATATTTTCTATTCACCACCATATCATAAGCAACATAGATTGTAGTTGCACATATATAATTATCCTTGTTAGTGAAATAAATCTTATGACCTATCATGATTGAGGCATACTTCACAACAAGATTAATGATAGGCTTAGTTTTTAATGTTCTTATACCAAATTTAGCACCATTCAACTCCATAACTACTTCATTATTCATAGAATTTAGTACCAATACTGGTATGATATCACATAATCCAATTAAAGCTTTGATTACATCCTTAGAGATGAGTCTGGGCATGCCAATCCACATGAATTAATCATGAATTATGCGCAATGAAATCCTCACATACTTTACATCTAGACTACTATTGTAGTTGGGAAACCAATTCTAAATATCCAATTTCTTCCTTACTAGGTTGGCATTTTCTATTTTTATCAAGAAATCATCTCCAATTGACTCCTTAAGTCCACATATCCTTGATCTTTTGGTAATCATATTCATCTAATTGTTGCAAGAATGAAGGTGTTGTAATTTATGTCAACTAGTCAATTGGTTATCAACTGATTTATGCTCTCATTGATGTCATGGATGCAAGTTATTGGATGTATATGTTGAGGATATTGAGAAAATTAAAATGAATAAAGGTTGCAGGTGTTTAGTGGTTGCTTTAGATTTTTCCCTAGGATTTGATTCTATGTTTGTGTGGTTCAGATATGTTGATCATGGTTGTTGGAAGCTTCTATATCTAATTTTTTGGCTTTTGATTCATTGTACAATGTGAGTTATGCTCACTAGTTGTGAACAATGGTTTTCTATGCTTTGGCTAAGGTCCAAGAGAAATGTTTTTGGTCTGAATTTCTCTTTGGTGAAGTATTATGACTTATGGTTCTAGAGTTAAGTTTTTATGATCATGTTGAAGATAAATTTGGTGTCTGGAAGGATTTGATCATGCTAAGGATTGTGTGTGCTTAATTGTTCTATGTGTTTTACACTGTTTTGGCCGACCTTGTGTTGAAAACTACCTTCAAAGTTGATGAAGCACATTGGGACCTACTTGGGTGCTCATCAAGCATCTGTTTATGTCACCCTCATTCTAATTCCACCCTAGGATTTTTTGGCACCAACCTAATTTGAATTTAATGAGGGATGACCAACTTTAGATATGTTTCAAAATTGAAGATGGTATAAATATAGGATGAGTTAGTGGTGAAAGATATGCAAAGAGACAAGTGAAAAAATAGAGCAGATAGATGCGAAATAGATGTGAATCCATGTGTGTGTGTGATGTGAGTGTGGAAGATTAGTGTAAAATATAAATTTTGAGTTTCCAAATGCAGTGAGGTGAAGGTGTACTCTATCTTTCATGCATGTTTGCAAGTGGTTGAGTAAATTATGGTGGAAATATCTATTGCATTGATATTTTATTCTCTTTGTAACATATCTCTTCTATATTCTTTCTATCTCTGTGGTAGTGAACCCTTCGGGTGGTTAACCCCGTTGGAGAGTGAGTGCTTGTTATGGCAATGATCCTTTGTAATCGGTTTGATATTCTCTATAGTGTGAATTAATCTTCACCATGGTTTTTTCCTCATTGGTTTTTCCACATAAATCTGGTGTTACTGTGTTTGTGTGATGGTTTTTAGATTTTTCACTTGCACTTATGTTTAATCATTTTAGCAAAGTTAAATATTTGTGATTGATCTAAGTTCTGGTGAATGTTTTAAAGTTTAAATTTCCTACAAATTATTCACCCCCCCTCTTAGTTGTCTTGTTCAACAATTGGTATCCGAGCTTGGTTCCTTGGAAAAGAGCTTAACCACTTAAGGAAGGTCTGGGATGGCTAGAAAAGTTACTCATGATTATCTAAGGTTCAATAGAACTAATTATACTATTTGGACAATACTAAAGGAATATTATATAGAGTACTGTGGATATGATGTGGAGAAATTTTACAAGAATACTTACACTCCTACTAATGGTCTAAGTACGGATGATGAGATCAAGGCAAATGATGCAAACAATAAGGTGAATTACATTTTGAAGAATATTCTTGTACATTTTGAGTTGATTAAAGTTCAAAATATGAAGACTACTAAGGAAGTTTGGGATGCTTTGGAAAAGGAACATGAAGGAGATGAAATTGTAAAAGAGGAAAAGTTGCAAAACTTGGAGACATAGTTTGAGTTCCTACATATGTCTAAAGATGATAATGTTAAAGCTTATATATAGAGATTGGATGAGGTAGTAACTAGAATGAAAGGACTTGGTGCTACAATAGATGAATCCAGGATTGTAAAGAAGATTCTTAGAACTCTCCCTCATCCTTATAGTGAAAAGGTATGCATTATTGAAGAACATATATATTACAAAACTTACACTAAAGATCAATTATTAGGAACTCTGACATCTTATGAGATGAGAAATCCTAATTTGAGAAATGGATCCAAATCATAAACTGATTTTAAGGATAAAAAAACTAAAGATTCAGAGGAAGAAAATGTTGATGAAGTAGAAGCTAACTTTGTGAGAAGGATGAAAAAAGGCTCCAGAAAGTATGAAGGTAAGTTAACCTTTAAATGCTTTAGTTGTGGAGGAATAGAACATTATTCTTTGACATGTCTGAAAAGAGCTAAGAGGAATCAACAAAGATATGAGAAAGAAAAGAAAGGTAAGAAGATCAACAAAGCATATTATGTGAATGAGGATGCTATTATATCTAATGAGGAATCTGATTATGGAGATCCTAATGAAAATGAATGCTTGTTCTTTGCTATAAAAGATGAACCTACTTTTGCTAATTCTAAAATATAGGTGAAGGAATGCGCTCTAGAGAAGGAGAAAAATGAAGGTACTATAATCACTGCCCTACACGCTAAATAGGAAAATAACTATTGGGTTGTTGAAAGTGGTTCACATCACATGACTGGTGAAAAGATTAATTTTGTTAAACTTGAAAAATATGTTGGAGGCTTAGTTATGTTTGGAGATGATATCGGTGCTAAGATTTGTACGATAGGTTCATTAAGTTTTGATGGAAAGTATAATACAAATGGTGTCTACTATGTTAAGGGTTTAAGGCATAATTTATTGAGCAGTGGATAGATGTGTAGTAAAGGATATAATCTTGTATTTAAGGATGAAATATATGAGATCAGGAAATATTTTAGAATAGTGATTGCTGCAAGAAAGAAATCTAAAGGAAATATCTATCAACTTAAGGGTGTTGATGGATGATGCTTTATGAATTAGATTAATGACAGTTGGCTATGGTATCAGAGAATGTGTCATATGAATTTTGATAACTTGGTGAGGATTAGTGTAGTTCAGGTCATGAGAGATTTACCAAGGATTACAAATCTTGTTAATGCTATTTATAGGAATTTCTAGTTTGGAAAGCAATAAAGAAAAAATTACAAATAAAAGAAACAATTAACTACTGGAGTATTGGATTTAGTTCATAAAAATATTTGTGGTCCTACAAGAGTGATAATTCTACATGGTGAAAGGTACTTTATACTTTTGATTGATAATTATTCTAGGTATACATGGGTTACATTTATTAGAGAGAAATCAAATGCATTAGATAGATTCAAGAAATTTAGAACTATGGTTGAGAATGAAGTAAATTTGAGGATAAAATGCTTAAGATCTTATAGATGTGGTGAATTCACCTCCCACGAGTTTAATATGTTTTATGAAGTGCATGGAATAAAAAGGTAGTTATCTGCTCTGAGAACTCCTCAGTGGAATGGAGTTTTTGAAAGAAAGAATAGAACAATTCAAGAGGCCACTAGATCAATGATTATTGAGGCTGGTCTACTAGAAGTTTACTAGAGAGACTCTATTCATACTATTGTTTATGTATTTAATCGAGTTCAAGCAAGAGTAAAAAATACATAGACCCCCTATGATCTATGGTGTGGAAGAATTCCTAGTATTAAGTATTTCAAGGTATTTGGAAGAAAATGTTATATCAGAAAGGATGAAGAAAATTTAGGAAAGTTTGATGAAAGAATTGATGAAGGAATTTTCTTGGATATTATATTAAAAGAAAATCCTACATATGTTTCAATAAAATACTAAGGAATATTGTAGAAAGCTCAAATGTCAAGGTTGATGAAGCAATGAATAATTCAATTGATGTTGATGGATATGTATCTAATGAACTTGATTACATAAGGATGAAGAAATTGTGGAAGAATAGGAGAAGGATGAGCAAGAGAAACATAATGAAGAAGAAGAAGAAGCTTTGGTGATGTCCCATAAGACACCTAGATATGTGCAAAAGAATCATTCAAAAGTTTAGATTATTGGAGACAAGACAAAGGGAGTATTGAAAAAAGAAAATTTGTTGTTGGTGAGGTAAATTTGTGTTTACTTTTTGAGATTGAACCAAAGACTTTAAGTGAAGCATGTAAAGATGAGCATTGGATGGAATCTATAAAAGAATAACTTATGTAGATTGAGAAGAATCAAAATTAGGAATTGGTCCCAAGACCGGTAGACAAAAACACTATTGGATCAAAGTGGGTATTCAGAAATAAGTTAAATGAGAATGGAGAAGTGTTTAGAAACAAAGCAAGGATTGTGTGTAAGGGTTACTCACAAGTAGAAGGCATAGATTTTTAGGAGAATTTTTCTTTGGTGGAAAGAATGGAATCTATCAAGATTTTCTTAGCATTTTATGCTTATAAATATTTCAAAGTCTATCAGATGGATGTCAATTTTGCATTTTTAAATGGTGAGCTAGAAGAAGAGGTCTACATGGAACAACTAGAAGGATTTCAGTTGTCAGATCAACCAAATATGGTTTTCAGATTGAAGAAAGCCTTATATGGATTGAATCAAGATCCTAGAGCTTGTTATGCAAGGTTAGACAAGCACTTGATTCAACAAGGTTTCAACAAAGGTACGATAGATAGTAATCTATATTTTAAAATTGAAAATGACAAAATCTTGATTGTGGTTGTATATGTTTATGACATTATTTTTGGAGGAAATCAACTATGTGTAAGATGTTTATAGAAGAAATGCAAAAATAATTTGAGATGTCTATGTTTGGAGAAATGAAATTCTTTCTTGGGCTACAAATTAATCAAATAGAGAAAGGATTTTTTATTCCATAGTCTAAGTATGCGAAAGAGATGTTGAAGAAGTTTGAGATGGATGGTTCCAAACCAGTATGCACTCCTATGGTGACTAGTTGAAAATTAGGTAAAGATGATGATTCTCCTAAGGCTGATTAGAGAGAATATAGATCTATGATTGGAGGTTTGTTGTATTTGACTACTACTAGACCAGACATTATGCGAGTTGTTTTTATTGTTGCTAGATATTATGAAGATCCTAAGGAAACACATGTTGTTGTTGTTACAAGAATATTTAGATATTTGAATGGAACTCTAGATTATGGCTTTGTTGGATCTGAGTTGTGATCATATAGTTTTTCCTTGATGTCAAAATCCCTTTCAGTTGGTTCTCTTTGATGATCAATCTCAATTTGGATCTTTATGATTTATTATGGAACTTCTTTGATGTCTCTTGGCTATTACAAAAAGTTAGTTGTTATGGTTCAATTTCATGGTGATGAGTTTTCTGGTTCAAGTTATGAATGCTACATCTTTGACTGACAAAGTTTGAAATATGGTTTCTTTGTCAAAATGGTTCTCCTTGCATAGCACAGGCTTTGGTTGTTTCTCTTTCAAGCTTACTCATATCAGAGTGAAAATGGCAAGGTCTTCCCGATCCACTTTGAAATGTCTGAGTTGCCTATTTAGCAAGACATTTCAGATGTCATGGCGATTGAATTTAAAATATAGGCTACTTTCAGTGTAACATTAGCGTTGTCTTGGCGACCATCTCAAGAAAGGTTATTTCGGAAATACTTGTCTTTGGTTTCGGTGATAGAAAAGTGTTCTCTATCAGCATATGTTATTCCATTGGTGTGTGGTCTCAGCGATATTGGTATGTCACACCGATTGGAGATTAAAATGGATGTGTATTGGCAAGAGTCAGGGTTTTCAGAATAGGTCTCAGCAAAGTGGTTTTGTCTCGCCGACATCACATATGGGATTCACTTCGGCTAGACTTGGAGTATTCGGTTTAGCATCCTAGTGAAAAGGTAATGTCTCCCTGACAAGTGTATGTGGAAGTCTATCGGCATGAGTTGTGGCTATCGATATAATGTCTTAGCAAGTCCTTATCTTACCAACTCGTGCTCAAAAGGTTTTATTTATTTTTCGGAAGGAGTATCACCGAACAACTCTTTGAGAGAACTTCGGCCAAACTGAGCAGTATCGGGCTGAGTTCTTGGTGATTTCACTTGGTCTCACCGAATAATGCTTGTGGAAGGTTTTTAGAAAGAGGTTTTTATTGTCTTAGTGACATTGGATGAATGGATAAAACATTTTGGTAAGACTCATGAGTTTTGTTGTAGAGTCTCAGCGAACCTGTCAAGTCTTGGTGACTAAGTCTAATGAGGAGTTTTGGCGAAGGTTTGTCTTGTCTCAACGACACACAAGTGGATGAAGACTTTCAGAAAGACATGGTGTGCTCTACAAGAAGTCTCCTCAACTTTGATATGTCTCACCAATGGAATTCAAAAGGACTTTATCGGTGTGAGATTTGTTCTCTCTTGGCGATTTGAGGTGAATTCGGGGTGTTTTGATATAATGAAGATATCTATCTGAGGTCTCCCCACAAGCGTTATGTCATGGCAACATGAATGAAAATGTGAGCTTTCGGTAAGACACAGGATGCTCTATGAGATGTAACCCCGACTACACATTGTCTTGGTGAAGGCGGATGGACACATCTTAGTGTAAGTGTGCTCTTGTCTTGGCAACTTGGAAATGATAAAGACTTTCGATATGATTCAAGCTTTCTAAGAGAGGTCTCCCAGATGATGGTAAGCTATAGCAACAAATACAAGTTAGAAGGCTCATCAGAAAGAAAAATGAAATGTTATGGCGACAATGTGTATCAAGTGACCTTCGATGAAACATAATGTTGGTGGTATGACTTCTCCCTGACTCTATTGTGTCACAGCGACAAACAGAAGGATGTATCGGTGAGAGAACCATTATGTTACAGTGACTTATAAGGGATGAAGTCTTTCGGTGAAACACAGTGAAATCTACAAAGTGTCTCCCTGATAGTAGGACATCACAGTGACAGAAAATGAATAATACTTTAAGGAAGCCTATCGATGAGACATGATGTATTCATTAGGTGTTCTTCTCGACTCTGATGGCTCTTGGTGAAAGCAATATCTAAAGGGATTGTCTGGCGATTTAATTGCCTTTGGAAAAACTATATTGTTGTCTCAGCGAATAGTTACAAAGACTCAAAACTCTGTGGTTGTCATCATGGATTGGCATCAAATATTAGAATGGTTACATAACAGGATATTCATCGAGTTTCTTTTTGAGCTATTGCATTTTTGTTTTAATGGATTTTTCTAAATATAGTTGCATTTAGACTTCTTTGGTTGGTATCAAATCTCTAGCAAGGTATTCTCATATATTTTAGAGGTTATGATTTTTTGTTGCAGGCAGACATGGCTTTGATTAAAATCTTTCAGTTACAATTTGAAATCTCCTGACTCAATGCAAAAATTAAAGCTTTCTAGATATGCATTACTCTAATTTTTACCATCATCTACAAATCATCATTATCCAGCTTCAGATTCTAAAAATAGCAAGAGAATTTCAGAATCTTGTGAAAAACGCTTGTTGAAGATTTCTTGATAACAGACATACTTGAAATGTATATAAAAATTAGTGTTGAAAACGGTGAAGATGCTGCTGGCCTGTAATTCTGAGAGATAGTTATTTTGGCCATAATCAAGAGAGGGAACTGGATGTAATACTGGGACATTGCTCCTAGAGTATTAGAAGTAGAGTGTTATGAACTTAACTATAAATAGAGAGATCCTCTGATATATTTTTATTGTAATTTTGTAATCTAAGTAAGGGTTTGGTGCTCCTTGAGATTGTTGTCTCTAAATGAGGGGTTGGTGCTCAGAAATTTAGCCTATAAGGCATTGTTAAAATTGGTTTTGAATATTAAGCCAGTATGGTAGTTTAGGAGTGGTTTTTCTACCCTAGGAGGGTTTTCCACTCGGAAAATCTTTTGTATCTTGGTTCTTCTGTGTGCTCTCTACTTTTCTGTGTTGTTGTTTCAGTTCATTGTTGGGTTTATTACTTTTCTCAATTCTATTTATGAATGATTACATTCAACTCATGAATGCATTAATCAGAATAATATTGAGATCAAATCTGAGCTATGTTTTTGAATATGTGAAAATAGGTCAAATCTATTAAGACACTGATTCACCCCCCTCTCAGTGTCATTTTAACTCCAACAATTGGTATCAGAGCGTAGGGTCCTCTGATAGGTCTAAACCACCTAGGATTGTTCCTGGTGTCTTGGAGTAGTTTGGTTAATATGGGAAAGAATAGAAGGAATAAGGGAAAAATATGTTCTCCACAAAATTCTATTCATCATGTCAACCTGAATCTAGTATAAGGAATAACAAGAAAGAGTTCATAAATAGTAGCTCTGAAATGGTAGAGTATCCTAGATCTGGAACTCCTTAGTTCGAAGAAACAAACTTTATTATATGGAAACATAGGATGGAAACATACCTACTCTCTTTAGGATCTGAAGTGTGGGCAGTAGTAGAAAAGGGTTGTACTACATCTGCAACATCTCCTTCCACTCTTGAGGAGATGAAAACTCTTGAATTCAATACCAGAGCTATAAATGCTATTCTTAATAACTTGCCAAATAAAATCATTAAAAAAGTCATTCATTATAGCAGTGCTAAGGAAGTTTGGGACAAGTTGACTCAAATGAATAAGAATAGTGAGTTACAAGAGGAGATATCTTTTTATACTGAAATAAGATGTGAATCATCTGAGAGTGAAGAA
Organism: Sequoia sempervirens; assembly: GCA_007258455.2. Classification (NCBI taxonomy): domain Eukaryota; kingdom Viridiplantae; phylum Streptophyta; class Pinopsida; order Cupressales; family Cupressaceae; genus Sequoia; species Sequoia sempervirens. The sequence continues at coordinate 289,003,510 of VDFB02353493.1, read as the reverse complement.
GGTGTAAACCTTTATAATTTTGAAAAGAAGTCCAGGGAGATCATTAATGAATATTTAGATGATCAAGAAACTTGTGTAAATGTAGATCAATCTTTGGATGAAGTTAACTCTGAACTTGCATATGATGAACCAGAAAGTGAGGTTGATTTGGAAGGTGAACTCCTATGTTCCTTAGATACTATTAAGCAGATTAGAAAAGAAAACCATTTTTTAACAAGACAGCTTTAGCAAAAAGAGAGTTTGGAATTCAAGTTAAAAGAAAAGGATGAATTGTGTAATAAACTAGAAAATGAGATTGATTCTTTAAAGAAATGTTCAGATAATGATTCATTGTTAAAAGAACTAAATCTTAAGGATGATATGATTATAAGTCAGAAAATTGAAATTGAAGAATATAAGAGGATTGTAGATGTCGTGAGTTCTGATTTGGAGATTAAAAAGATTGTTTGTCTAAAACTTGAAGAAGAAGTAGTTGCTTTAAGAAAAGAGCTTGAATGTATCAATGCTCAATCTAGGAAAATTCAGAAATTTGATCATAGTACTAATATATTGAATGAGATGTTGGGTAGGAAAAAGCATTCTAAAGATCCTACAGGAGTTGGATATGAGGTTGGACAAAGCTTTGGAGACAAATCTAAACATGAAACAATGTTTACTACTTCAGATGGAAAGAATTTTACACCCAAGCAAACACCAAGAATGAAGGTTAATCTTGCTTACAATATTATTGCATCAAAGGATAACATTGACACTAGAAGACAATCTAAAGGTATTCATAGAGAAAGGAAAAATGTATTCAGATCTTCAAATCCTTGGCATGATCATTCTTTTAGGTATAATCATTCTTTCCAAGGATATTGTTATGTTTATAATGACTATGGTCATAAGGTAATTGATTTCATAAGATGGTCAAATAAGAATCATTCTAATGTCCCTAGAAATAAGGATGTGGTGTGTTACAACTGTAACAATTTTGGTCACTTGAGAAGAGATTGTAGAATAAATACAAGTGAGGATAATGTAGGAAAAAATGCTGGAAAAGTCTGGAGGAAGTCCTCTATTTCTCAGAACAATCACAAAGTCATTTGTTTCAGATGTAACAACATTGGACATAAAGTACAGCAATGTAGATTCAATAGAAATACAGGTACTTCAAGAAAACAAGTGAAAAAGTCTTCATTGGTGTGGAGAAGAAAGAGTAATCAAGATGACAAGAAGAGCAATAAAGATGCTTCTGAGAAAATTCCTTGTGCACTCCTTGCACAAGAGTTGCCTTCCATGTCTTGAGAAGAAGCAAAGACTCAGGGGGAGTCTATTATGGTAATATGTTTTACCCCTATGGAGTCTAGAATGAGTGGTTGACAGTTTTCAAAAGGTTTTGGAATGACAGTGCACTTTGTTCTTAAATGAACTTTTTGGATGCTTGGGATTTGGAAATAATGGTATGTCCTTATGACATCTTTGAGCGGTGTGGAGATATATAGGTGAGTTACTCAACATATTAAAGTTAAGAAAGCCTTTGTTTTTGAAGGGATGTCGATGGAATTATCATTGGAGAACAATGATTGAAAAACATGTTTGATGTTATGAATTATTTATGTGATGATATTATTTGATGTTGCATGAAGAAGCTGAGTTAAGATTGTGTGCTGAATGAAGATACTTACAATGTCATTTGCAAGATGGTATGAAAAAATTCAATGTTATGGTCTTCTGAGTATGGTACAGTGATCTAAGTAGGTTGCTACAACAATCATGAGAACTGTGTATGTTCATGGGATATGCTTTGTTATTTGTGTTTCAATGAAGGAAAGTGATTGGTAGTATTAACTTCATCATGTATGGCTGGGACTTATTTTTGAACTTTGAAATTGAGTGTTGTGAGTGAAAGTGAGTGCAAGTTATATAAATGAAAGTTGCTTGAATTCATGTTTTGGTAGAAACAAAAGGAGAGAGCTTTGGTATACTGCCTTGAAGATATATTATATGCATGATGTTCTAAAGTTTCTGATTTTGAAGTGGGCGTTATTGCATGCGTTGTTATTGCTGATTTCTCTGATAATTTCTATGCATTTAAAGTATGTGAAGTTATACAATATGTCTATTACACTATTACTCTACTTGCAGCTGGTTCTTATGGTACTTGGTTGGCTTCTCAGTTGTCTTTTTTGGCATTGCACATTCTTCTCCTCTCTCCTTTGTCATTGAGGCAAAAAGGGGGAGAGTCATTTGTGTTTTTCCATCAAGGACAAAGGGGGATTTTGTTGGATCCTAGTTGTGATCATATAGTTTTTCCTTGATGTCAAAATTCCTTTCAGTTGGTTCTCTTTGATGATCAGTCTCAGTTTGGATCTTTATGATTTATTATGGCACTTCTTTGATGTCTCTTGGCTATTACAGAAAGTTAGTTGTTATGGTTCAATTTCATGGTGATGAGTTTTCTGGTTCAAGTTATGAATGCTACATCTTTGACTGACTGAATTTGAAAGATTGCTTCTTTGTCAGAATGGTTCTCCTTGCATATTGTAGGCTTTGGTTGTTTCTCTTTCAAGCTTACTCATATCGGAGTGAAAATGGCAGGGTCTTCCCAATCCACTTTGAAATGTCTGAGTTGCCTATTCGGAAAGACATCTTAGATGTCGTGGCGATTTAATTTAACATACAGGCTGCTTTCGGTGTAACATTAGCGTTGTCTTGGCAACCAGCTCAAGAAAGGTTATTTTAGAAAGAATTGTCTTTGGTTTTGGCTACAGAAAAGTGTTCTCTATCGGCATATGTTATTCCATCGGTATGTGGTCTCAGCAATATTGGTATGTCACACCGATTGGAGATTAAAATGGATGTGTATCAGCAAGAGTCAGGATTTTTGGAATAGGTCTTGGTGAAGTGGTTTTGTCTCGCTGACATCACATATGGGATTCACTTTAGCCAGACTTAAAGTATTCGGTTTAGCATCCCAGTGAAAAGGTAATGTTTCCCTGACAAGTGCATGTGGAAGTCTATCGATGTGAGTTGTGGCTATCGATATAATGTCTTAGCGAGTCCTTGTCTTACTGACTCATGCTCAAAAAATTTTATCTATTTTTTGGGAGGAGTCTCACTGAACAACTCTTTGAGAGAACTTCGGCCAAACTGAGCGGTATCGAGTAGTGGTCTTGGCGATTTCACTTGGTCTCACTGACTAATGTTGATGGAAGGTTTTTTGCAAGAGGTTTGTATTGTCTCAGCAACATTAGATGAATGGATAAAACATTTTGGTAAGACTCATGAGTTTCGTTGTAGAGTCTCAGTGAACCTGTCAAGTCTTGGCGACTAAGTCTAATGAGGGGCTCTCAGTGAAAGGTTTGTCTTGTCTCAACGACACACAAGTGGATGAAGACTTTCAGAAAGACATGGTGTGCTCTACAAGAGGTCTCCACAACTTTGATATGTCTAACTAATGGAATTCAAAAGGACTTTATCGATGTGAGATTTGTTCTCTCTTGGCAATCTGAGGTGAATTTAGGGTGTTTTGGTATAACGAAGATATCTATATGAGGTCTCCCCGAAAGCATTATGTCATGGCAACAAGAATGAAAATGTGACCTTTCGGCAAGACACAAGATGCTCTATGAGATGTCACCCCAACTACACATTGTCTTGGTGAAGGTGGACGAAGTACACATCTTGGTGTAAGTGTCCTCTTATCTTGGCGACTTGGAAATGATAAAGACTTTTGGTATGATTCAAGCTTTCTAAGAGAGGTCTCCCTGATGACAGTAAGCTATAGCGACAAATACAAGTTAGAAGGCTCGTCGGCAAGAAAAATGATATGTTATGGTGACAATGTGTATCAAGTGACCTTCAATGAAACATAATGTTGGCAGTATGACTTCTCCCCAACTCTATTGTCACATCGACAAACAAAAGGATGTATCAGCAAGAGAACCATTATGTTACAGCGACTTATAAGGGATAAAGTTTTTTGGTGAAACACAACAAAATATACAAAGTGTCTCCCTAACAGTAGGATGTCACAGTGACAACAAATGAATAATACTCTAAGGAAGCCTATTGATGAGACATGATGTATTCGTTATGTGTTCTACCTGATTCTGATGGCTCTTGGCAAAAGCGATATCTAAAGGGATTGTCTAGCGATTTAATTGCCTTTGGCAAAACTATATTGTTGTCTCATCGAATAGTTGTGAAGACTCAAAACTCTGTGGTCATCATCATGGATTGGCATCAAATCTCAGAACGGTTACATAACAGGATATTCATCGAGTTTCTTTTTGAGCTGTTGAATTTTTCTTTTAATAGATTTTTCTAAATATAGTTTCATACAGACTTCTTTGGTTGGTATCAAATCTTTGGCAAGGTATTCTCTGATATTTTAGAGGTTATGATTTTTTGTTGTAGGAAGACATGGCTTTGATGAAAATATTTCAGTTACAATTTGAAATCTCTTGACTCAGTGCAGAAATTAAAGCTTTCTGGATATGCATTACTCTGATTTTTACCATCATCTACAGATCATCATTATCCAGCTTCAGATTCTAAAAATAGCAAGAGAGTTTCAGAATCTTGTGAAAAATGCTTGTTGAATATTTCTTGATAACAGACATACTTGAAATGTATATAAAAACTAGTGTTGAAAATGGTGAAGATGTTGTTGGCCTATAATTCTGGGAGATAGTTATTCTGGCCGTAATCAAGAGAGGGAACTGGATGTAATACTGGGACATTTCTCCTAGAGTATTAGAAGTAGAGTGTTATGAACTTAACTGTAAATAGAGAGATCCTCTAATATATTTTTATTGTAATTCTATAATTTGAGTAAGGGGTTGGTGGTCCTTAAGATTGCTGTCTCTAAATGAGGGGTTGGTGCTCCTTGAGTTGGTGCTCAGAAATTTATCCTATAAGGCATTGTTAAAAGTGGTATTGAATATTAAGCTAGTAAGGCAGTTTAGGAGTGGTTTTTCTACCCCAGGAGGGTTTTCCACTCGACAAATCTTTTGTATCTTGGTTCTTCTATGTGCTCTCTACTTTTATGTGTTGTTGTTTCAGTTCACTATTGGGTTTATTACTTTGCTCAATTTTGTTAATGAATGATTACATTCAACTCATGAATGCATTAATCAGAATAATATTGAGATCAAATCTAAGCTATGTTTTTGAATATGTGAAAATAGGTCAAATCTGTTAAGACACTGATTCACCCCCCCCTCTTAATGTCATTTTAACTCCAACAGGCTTATGGTATCCTAGGGGTACTGGTTTTACATTAAGTGCTTATATAGATGCAGATTGGGATAGATGTATAGATGGAAGAAAAAGTACAAGTGGTGGTGCATTATTTCTTGGTTGCAAATTGGTGGAATGGTTGAGTAAAAAGAAAGATTTAGTTTTCTTATCTACTCCTGAAGCTGAGTATATTACTATTGCATCCTATTGTACACAAATTCTATGGATGAAACAAAAATTGAAAGATATCACAATTATGCATGATGATCTTATTTCTATCTTTTGTGATAAAAAAACTGTAGTTAACATTTCAAAGAATCCAGTGATGCGCTTGAGGAAAAAGCATGTATCTATTAGGTATCATTTATTGAGAGAGAAGGTTGTGGAGAATGAAGTAAAGATTTAGTATGTCCCTACAAAGGATTAGATTTATAATATATTTATGAAGGATCTTCCTAAAGATATTTTTTAGTATCTCTGGGAGAAGTTAGGGGTCATTTCCCCTCATTTCTTAAACTAGATGCATATGGAGATGCATCAATCCAGTGGGTCTATGGATCTTTCTTTCTTTTGGATTATTGTTTTGATGGCTACCTCTCAGGGGGAGAAGGTAGTTTCATGTGTCTTCATTGAAGAGTATTTTGTTCTTAATGTCAAAGGGGAAATTAATTTAAAGCATATTTTTCCTTTGAAATTGATGTTAAAGGGGGAGATGATAGATGAGAGATGAGAGATGAGAAAAAAGAGACTATCTACTAAAGGGGAGAAACATTAAGTAAAATAATGAGAAGTGTGTTTAGAGCTAGTATGTTGTCTTTGATGGTTTTTCACATCATGTGTTGCCATCAATGACAAAGGGGGAGATTGTTGCAAGAATGAAGGTATTGTCATTGATGTCAATTGGTTATCAACTGGTTTTTTTTTCATTGATGTCATGGATGCAGGTTATTGGTTGTATATGTCAAGGATATTGAGAAAATTGTAATGAAGAAAGGTTACAGGTGTGTAGTGGTTACTCTGGATTTTGCTCAAGGATTTTCTTCTATGTTTGTGTGCTTCAAATATGTTTATCATGGTTGTTGGAATCTACTATATCTAGAATTTTGGCTTTTGATTCATTGTAAAATGCGAGTTATGTTCACCAGTTGTGAACTATGGTTTTTGGTGCTTCTAGCTGAGGTCTGAGAGAAATGTTGTTGGTCCTAATTTCTCTTTGGTTAAGTGTTATGACTTGCGGTTCTAGAGTTAAGTTTTTATGATCATGTTGAAGATAAATTTGGTGTATGGAAGGATTTTATTGTGATAAGGATTGCATGTGATGAATTGCTCTATGTGTTTTACACTGGTTTAGTCGACCTTGTATTGAACACTACCTTTGAAGTTGATGAAGCATGTTGTGACCTACTTAGGTCCTCATCAAGCATTTTTTTATGTTTCCTTCATTATAATTCCACGCTAGGATGTTTTGGTGCTGACCTAATTTGAATATAATGATGGATGGATGACTTTGGATATGTTTAAAAGTTGAAGATGGTATAAAAATAGGATGATTTAGTGGTGAAATATGTACAAAGACATAAGTGAAGAAATAGAGAATATAGATGTGAAATAGATGTGAATATGTGTGTGTTTATGTGATGTGAGTGTGGTAGATCAATGCAAAGTCTAAATGTTAAGTTTCTAGATGTAGTGAGTTGAAGGTGTACTCTATCATTCATACATGTCTACAATTGGTTAAGTAAATTGTGGTGGAAATATTTGTTACATTGAGATTGTATTCTCTCTATAACATATCTCTTCTATCTTCTTTGTATCTTTGTGGTAGTGAGCCCTCTAGGTGGTTAATCCTATTGGACAATGAGTCCTAATCTAGACAGTGAGTCCTTATTTTGGTAGTGAGCCTTTGTAATTGATTTTTTATATTCTCTATAGTGTGAGTTAATACTCATCATGGTTTTTCCCTCATTATTTTTTCCATGTAAATCAGGTGTTATTGCATTTGTGTGATGGTTTTTAAGTTTTTGCACTTGCACTTAATGTTTAATCATTTTAGCAGAGTTGAGAAGTTGTGATTGATCTAAGTTTTGGTGAATGTTCTAAAGTTCAAATTTGATATAATTGATTCACTCACCCCTCTCATTTTTTTTTCAACACTAATTTTCCATGAATGTAAATCCTTGTTTCCTCAATGGGTAAAACCCTAGTAGGAATTTTGAAACCTTTGGGGTCATTTTCAAAGACTTTCCATGAAAACATTTTGAATTTAGGTCTAGGTCTTTTAGTGATGTTAACTATAGTCAATGTAGACATTATATCCTTAATTCAATCTCAAATTCTTATAAAATCTCTTCTATTTCAAACCCACAAAGCACAGATAGTTGTAAATACCTTATATGCGCATGACGAGGTCTAGGGTTTGAGCCAAATTTCTTTGACTCACCTTCAACACTCTTCCAATTTTCTTTTCTTTTCTCCAAATATGAAAAAGTGATTAGAATTAACTTAGAAACTCACTTTATACTTTTTTGATTTTCCTTAATTTTGCATTAATTGCTTCAACCTCCAAAAAGTTGGTAAACACTTCACTAATATGCTATAAACCCTAAAATGCTCCATAATTCTATAGATTTACATATTTTCTACTGATTTCTTTTCCATAAACTTAAGCATGCCATTTTAGATGATATATCTTCCTTCCACTACTTCACACCTCATATTTCCAAAGGGTTGTTGGATTTTTTTGTTATTGCTCCCCCTAATCCAATGCCTAGGTTTAATTTCCAAGGGAATTATCTGTACTAGAGGGAGATATAGATACAAATTTGATTCCTCTTTTTTCTTAGGTTCCTCTTTCTTTGTCCAAAACTTCTCTATTTCCTTATTTACCTTAGTAGGATCAATTTTATTCACAAGTTCATTCCTCTTTCCCAGATTAGTCTTCCTTCCATTCTTCTACAACATTTTTCTAAAAAAATTGACTTCCACTCATTCTTGATCTGCATTGGTTAGCCTTATGTCCAAATACATTGCATGTATAAAAGTAACAATTGAAACATTAAATCATTCTACCAGTATTAAATTTATTCATCATCCGACTTCTACACTCAGTAGCTTTATTTCCAAACTTCTTGCTTGCAAAACATTGTCCAGAAAAGGATCCAAAATTCCAATTCATTCTACTTACACATTTTATAGCCTTATGTCCAAATTTATTGCATGAAAATAAAATACCATTGATAGATGGTATCTTTGAGAATTTGGTTGTCTAATAGGATATCTTCTATCATTGCTTCTTTGATTATTGATCTTTTTTCCATTGCCTTGAGTCTTATTTTGATTGTAATCCTTGTTAGGAGTTTGATTTTCCTTTGAGATTTCTCCTTCTTCAAGTCCCATACCTCCTTTATCTTTAGATGGTTCTTGTCCAACAATTAGTTTATCAAGCATTGTATTACTTTATTTGAATTTATCTTCATGAGCTCTTGCTTTCTCTGGATTTGATCTTAGGGTTACCACTTCTTGTTCAAGTTTTTTGCATTCATCAATCTTGTTTTGTATCTTTTCATTTTGAAAATCCTTAATTCTCTTCTTTTCTTCCACTTTAACTTTTAGTCGAGTGATATCTTCATTTCCCTTCTTCAACTGTTCATTAACTTCTCTATGTCTCTCTCTGAACTTCTTGATCTTTTCTCTCAAATTTTTGATACATTCATTTGCTTCCTCTAGGATTTCCTTCAAAAAAAATTTCTCACCTTCAACTTTTTCAAGATCTTCAAGAGAAGCTTTAAGTTCTTCTTTATCAAATATGTAGTCTTCTTCTATGTATTCAATTGCATAAAATTCTTCGGGATGAATAGGAAACTTTTTGTTAGCCATGTGTTCAATCTCTAAGATCTTCCTCAAGTTGTTAGGCTTCTTAGAAGGAACTAGGCTCTAATTCCAATTATTTAACACCTAGAATACTAAGAGGGGGGGGGTGAATCAATATTATATTAAACCATTTAGTCATAATCCATCCAATAATCAAAACATATCTAACTAAAACTATGATTGAAAGTATGAAAGGAATCAAAAGATAACGTAACACATAAACACCAATATTTTTATGTGGAAAACCCAAAAAAGGGAAAATCTAGGATGAGGATTAGCCCACAATATATTATAATCGGTTATAAGATATTACACGATCTTACTACCATGACACACTACCCTCATAAGGCTTACATCTAGAAATAGATACAAAACATAAATGGCTACACAACCAAAATGTGAATTGACACAAAGTGCACCTTCTTTGTGCTGAATTCAGTTCCTTTGAACCTTTGAATATAAAATACTTCTCTGCTTAGCAGTTGCTCAATAATTCACAACAATTTTTCACTTACTTGGATCACACACATGCAAGTTCATAAGTTCACACTACATCACATCGCAATTCACATCTCATTCTATATTACTTCATTACACAACTCAAAAATCTTTCACATATATACCCAATTACATCCACATACATCAATTAGGTTGGCCTGATTAGATGTATCCCTATTTTAATTCATCAGTAATTTTTTGGAAGTATGCATGAATCAAAAACTACTCCGTGCTCAAACCATGTAACAATTGATTGGGTTGTAATGGACCTAAAATATATGCCTTTAACATCCATAATACATATTAATTTTCACAACAAATATCAAGTGTTAAGTCAACTGAGTATTAGAACTAATCACAAAATAAGCCAAATGAACACACACCAATAATCCCTTTGATCATATAAACACTCACCATTGGGAACATATAGAGTACTAAAAACTATAAACTATCTCCCAAAATTGTTTAGACTGATTCCAAACACTAGAGGAATGTGGACCAGATTACTCATACCCATTTACACTGTATAAAGCCAAAAATTGTAAGTCAAACTTTTGTTACTTGTAACTTTCAACCTGTTTATCCAAAATTGTTGAAATCTTGATCATAGGTTCATTTATAACTTCTTTAAAATTGTATTGTAATATTATAAGTTGATCTTATAACATGAGAAATTATGGACCAAATTACCATATTAAGATGTCACCAAAACTATTTACCAAATTAGATAAAGTTGTCAACAATTAATGTTGGAATCAATGACAACACATCAAAGGTTTCCTTCTTCATTATTTCAATAGATATTGGATTGATATATGCTTTTTCCTTCAGTGCATCACATGATTCTTTGAAATGTTAATAGAACTTGTATTATCACAAAATATTGAGATTGGTTCATCATATACAACTCTAATATCCTTCAAGATTTTCCTCATCCACAACACTTATGTGCAATAAGATTTTGCTGCAATATATTTCTCCTCTATATTAGATAAAGATATGAATCTTGTTTCTTTCTCAACCAAGACACCAATCTGCATCTAAGAAATAATGCACTACCACTTGTACTTTTCTTTTCATCAACACATTCTACTCAATCTACATTTCTATAAGCTCTTAGAGAAAAATCAATATCCTTTAGATACCACAAGCCATGTTTTGGAGTTCCCTTCTAGTATTTGAATATCCTCTTCACTATTGCAACATGTGACTCTTTAGGATCTTATTGAAATCTAGCCACAAGATAAACTGCATGCATGATATCTGGTCTAGTAGTAGTTAGATATAGCAAACCTCCAATCATTGATCTATAATTTTTGTGATAGACTTAGAAGATTAATCATTCTTACTTAGCTTGCAACTAGTAATCATAGGGGTAGATATCGGTTTAGAATCTTCCATTCCAAAATTCTTCAACATTTCCTTGACATAATTTAAATGTGAAATGAATATACCTTTTTATATTTGATTGATTTGTAACCCAAGGAAGAAATTCATCTCCCCACATATAGACATCTCAAACTCCTTCTCCGTTTCCTCCAAATATTATAACATCAACATACAAAACCATAATCAAGATTTGATCTTTTCAACTTTCAAATAGAGATTACTATCTATGGTACCTTTATTGAATCCTTGCTATATCAAGTACTTGTCCAACCTTGCATACCAAGATCTGGGAGCTTGCTTCAATCCATATAATGCCAACTTCAACATACAAACCATACCTAGTTTGTTTGATAGCTAAAATCCTTTTGGTTGTTCAGTGCATATCTATTCTTCCAATTCACCATTCAAGAAATCAGACTTCACATCCATCTAATATACTTTAAAATATTTGTGTGCTGCAAAAATAAAAAACATCATGATAGCTTCCATTCTTTCCACCAGAGAAATTTTCCCTTCAAAATATATTAATTCTATTTGTGAGTAGCCCTTACACACAAGCCTTAACTTGTTTCTTACCACTTCTCCATTCTCATTTAGTTTATTCTTGAATACCCACTTTGTTCCAATCACATTTATGTTTGTTGGTATTGGGACAAGTTCCCAATACTGATTCTTCTCAATCAACATTAGTTCTCCTTCCTTAGCCTTGATCCAATAATCATCCTTGCATGCTTCAATTACTATTTTAGGTTCAACTTTAGAGAGTAAACATATATTTACCCGTTCTTCAGCCATAAATTTTTTTCTTCTTGTTAAAGCACCTTTACTTTTTCACCAATGATCTGATCTTCAAAATTATTCTTCTACACATACTTATAATTCTTGGGGATTCATTCCAAAGGTTCTTCCTCAAGGATAAACTTCTTTTTCCTTATTTTCATCTCTATCATTTTCTTTGCAAGAGGAATCATCTAATTCATATTCATCTATCACCATATAATTCTTCTATAAGAATTCATCCACATTGAAATTTTCAATTTTAATGATCTTCTTCAACCTCTTGTTGTAGCATTAGTAAGCTTTGCTCCTTGTAGAATATCCAAGGAAGATACCTTCATCATATTTTGTATCAAACTTTCCTAAGTTTTCTTCATTTTTTTGATATAACATTTTCTTCTGAACACTCTAAAATATTTGACAATATGAGTCCTTCCATAACTCAACTCATAGGGATTCTTTGAATTGTTTTCTCTTGCTTGAACTCTGTTAAGAATGTAGACACCAATATAAATTGATTATGTCTAGTAAAATTTTGGTAGGTTTTCCTCTTTCATCATTTTTCTTGCAAATTCTTGAACAATGCTATTCTTTCTTTCAAGTACTCCATTATGTCGAGGATTCCTAGGGGAAGATAAATTCCTCTTTATCCCATGATTCTCACAAAAACTGTTAAACTCATTGGAGGTGAACTCTCCACTTTTGTAAAACCTCAAACACTTGATTTTCATATCCATTTTATTCTTAACAATAACTTTGAATTCTTGAAACTTATCTAGAGCTTTTGATTTTTCTTTTATAAAAGTAACCCATTTCATTCTATAATAATCATCAATTAATAGCATGAAATACCTATTACATTGAAAAATTCTTACTTTGGTAGTACCACAAAGGTATGTATGCACCAACTCCAACAATCTGGTAGTAGATTGTTATTTGACTTTTAAAATTATTCTTGCTTGTTTCCTAATTTTACATTCCTTACAAAAAAAATTAATGGGCTTTGTAATCCTTGGTAGATCTCTCATAGCTTGAAAAAAAATAATGCTCACTAGGAAATCAAAATTAATATGACACATCCTTCTATGCCATATCCAACTTTCATTAATTTGAGTCATAAAGCAGTGACTATCAACACCTTTAAGCTAATAAACATTTCCATCTATCATACTTCCACCAAAAACCATAGTTTTGGAGATTTTTTTCATCTCAAATCCATAATCCTAAAACATAAGATTATATCCTCATACATTTTATACTTTACTTCTATATGGTTGTTTAGTACCTATCATCAAAATGCAACATACCAATACAAAAATAACTATAGAAAAGGAAAATTAATTGAATATACATTAAAAATACATATGGATATAAAAAATAAAGATATAATTCATCTCACTCCATCCCAATGGGTTTCCAACACATAAAATTATATATCTTATATAACCTTAATCAATAAAAAATGTGAAATCACTATCACATGAGTATTCTATAAATTGAGAAAATGAAGAATATATTATGTAAATCTCAAGACTCAATCATTAGATCACATGTAGATATGTTTTGATGAGAAATACACAAGAAAGTACCATAATATATGATCTAAAACAAGTATCCAAGAGATAATAATAATATCTTAAGACTAAACCACACCAAAAATTATCAACCACATACATGATCTTGTTATGCCAATATTCAAATACACATGAGATTCTATAACACCATTTTCATCACCATTGTTGTACCTACACTAAATATAACTAAAATAAGACTCTAAGTCTCACATTCATATTAAACATGTCTTCAAAATAAAAAATAAAATATGTACCTATCTACATCAAAGTCAAAAAACTTGAAAACACTTGTAAAACTATATCAAGAAGAAACAAATATAATAATCAATTGTACCTATGATCATAGTAATAATATGAAATAAATATGCTAGATCCAAATGAATTTAAACTATATTGAATCTCCTAAGCCATGATCCCAATGAGAAATTTGAAACTTCAAAGACTAAGAACCTATTGGTTGTTTTTAAAGAACCAATTAGATCTCGCCAAGTACCTATGAGCTTTCCAGATCAATTCTTGAATACTTGAGAGATAATTGGACAACAAACGAGATGAAGCTATCATGCTTCTTCTCCTACACTTCAGTCTCTGCAAGACTTGGGAGGGTAATCCCACAATGTATATTCTTCAATTCCTCTAAACAATTATCTCACACATTGTATAATAAAGCAGATGTATTCCCATCAAAGACTAAATAGATGAAATCTTTCAAGAAATTGACAATTCCTTAAAAGAATTAAACACCTAAAATCCATGAATACCATATAACATTAAACAAAAGAAAAGGTAAATCAATTAAAGAGTATATTTATGAAGGTTGTTCTCAAATTGGATAATCAAAACCATGGGAAATATCGATAATACTTAAGATCAGTGTCACATCTTTAGGCAAGGAGTCAAGACAAAGTAGATTGAACTGTAAGGTAAATTTAATCCTAAACACTCATGATATACATGAGTTTTCCTTCCAATTCACAAATTAATACTTAGACTTTACCACTACTCATCAAATCCACTACACAAGTATCCGAAATCATGATTTACTAAAAGCATTTTAACTAACCCATTGAATTAGAGCCTAAAATAAAGCATACATCAAACTACAATGACAATGAACATTAATGAAATGATCCTTCATCATAATTTCATTAGTAATTCAGATACAAAGTATAGTTGGAGAGATGATAAACTCTAAGTATATATATTATTGCTCAAATATGTTTTGAAACCATACAATTAACAAAATCCACTAGCTAGAATCAAAACTTAAGATACAAACTTAAACAAATACTCTTTATGTGCTCAAAATTTGCATAATTCGATTCTAGAGTTAAACAAGAGACCCATACTGATGGCCTTGAATTCTATTTTATGAGAAAAATGGAGAAAAATAAGCTTCAAGCCAAAATTACATGTCACATTCTAATTAGACCGCTACAACACATATTCGCTTTGTAGTTATATTTACATCTTCAATTGTAGGGAATACACATGAGGCAAAGATTATTTCCATTTGTTGTGAGAAGAAAACCCACCTTCCAAAAGGAACATTAGAAAAGGTAAAAAGAATAATCATCAATGATCAACATTCACCTATGGTACTCTCAATTAGGAGACACATATCCTTTATAAATTATAATTTCTAAGGCCAAACCTATACTATACCTGACCTTGTATATGTGTTCCATTTCTATACTCACAGATCCAATTCATCAATAAATATCCTCTTCCACTATTCATACTCTACATCAGATGGACAATTGAAATCAATGATTTCATCAATCTTCTTTCTGTATGGAGAGTACTTTGTCATTACTGAATTGGAACCCTTATCAAAGTATTCAAGTAAAATGATGATGAAAGATAGTTTCTCCAAAGCATCTTTTAGTATGTCAATGTCAACCTTCTCATAAATAAAATTTTCTTGAGAAATAATTGTAGTGTCCACCTGCTCCTTCCACATTTGTAGGTTTTTTACCTCATCATAGGTATGCTAAATATGAGGAAAAAATATCAAATCTACTTCATCAAACTTGGCTTTCAATTCTCTTATTTTTTGTTTTAATGGGGCTACATACCCTTGAATTTTTTTTCCCTTGACCTCACTAACAAATTTGTAAGTTGGGACAACCCTTGGATATCTATCTTCATGCTGCTTAGCCTCGATTACAATTAATTTCAGATTCTCAACCCTAGGGATCCATTTATCTAGGATTGGATTTCCCAAATCCTTATGCCTCTGAGATAACCTTATTGCTCAAAGCATCAAAGCATAGTTTACATGAACACTATTCAACTTCTAAATTTTCTTATTTAGATGCTTCAAAACAATATGAACGATCTTTGAATTGTTTTCATACATTTTATTCTATGTTTGTTCAAGCAATTTATTGTATACCTCAATTTGCTAAAGTAGTTTCTCCTTTGTAGGTTCATTAGATGGAGTTGCACCTGATGTGCTTGGATCCTCTACTGCAAGTGGCTCTTGGCCTAGGTCATAAGGCACAATTGATAATTACTATTCATGCAGAGGAGGAGGTGACTAAGGATGAGTCATAGGAGAAGTGGGAGCAATATGGCTCAAGCTAGCTAGTCCTTCAAACCTTAATGTTTCCCTTTGTTGTTTCCATAATGCTAGCTTTGTTTCAAGTTCAATAACCCTTTGTTGACACTTATAATGTTCATCAATAAACTCATTATACTTGCTCCTATGCATGTCCCTATCTTTATTAAGGCTCTCAACTATTACTTTTGTGAACTTAGCTACATTTATGGTCATGTCACTTTCTTCCAATGTTGGAGTATCAACAACTCTGTTTATAATTAGTTCTCCACTGAAGTCATTCAGTTCTACAACTTTGGGTTTCCTAGAACCAAGAGACAATGACCATATAGCCAGGGCATCCCACTCTTGACTAAAAGAAGACCCTTGAAGTGCCAATCCAGCTTCTTCCTCAATTTGGAATAAGGACCTTTTAGAATTCCTTATAGTATCCAATACCACTACATCAACTATATCCCATTCAAGCAATAGTAAAACACCACTCTTTTGGTCAAGTGCCCTTCCTTCCTCAGCTATGATGCTTAGAAATTTTTTTCTCATTTCATTCCTCACATTTTCTTTAATGGTACTCTTAGGAAATTTAGGATGCAAGATTCTCTCATGTGAAAACCTCTCTATATACTCTAAAGCTTTCGCTCTCCATACAAAATCTCTTAATGTCGTTGTTTCAATAAATGAGTCATCCTCTATAAATTCCCTAAAAGCCTCCTATCTCATGTCATTAATATTACTCACACCACTTAATTATGCCTTTGCTAATCTTACGATGCTTCCTCCAGAGATTTATGTGACTTCCCTTGGGGGAGAGGGAATTCCCTATTGCATATCATCAGGTGTTATCAGAATATCATATTCATTAGTGTCAAGGTAATCAACTACCCCACTCACCTCAAACTTTTATCTTTTAATTGGCGATTGCTCTTATGGAGGAAAATATTTGGGAGGAGAATCAACATCAACTATAATAGGTGAAGATTGCCTAGGAATTGACATCATAGGAGAAATTTCAACTGATCCCTCGAATGTGGAAGGGGTTGACAGTTTTTTTTTCTTCACTTTCTCTTTTCTTCTAGAATATACTCAGATCTTCTTGGGTGGCTAGTAAGAAGGCCTTCCCTCAAATATTGTTGTGGGATCTTCTTCAACTGTGTTTTATTTCCCTTTATCTGTAATAGTTCTTTCCTCTCTTAGCACACCAACAACATTTTCAAAGTTTTCCAAAACATACATTACCCTATTCCATTCTCCTTGAATGTTAGGTAGAGGGACATAGGTAGGATCTGATTTCCTAACAGTTTCCACCATCTTGTTGAAAGCAAGATACATGTCTTTACTTTCTTCTTGCACTTCTGAGTCAAGAATATTTCTAATGACATTCTCAGGGTAATAAAAGTTATGAACAAATACACCCAAATTAGTTCTTGTCTTTACTATAGCATGAAAAAATTCAAGATCATGGTTTATAGGGAATATTGTTCTCAATTTGTAAGGTACCAAGATCTTATCAAAGACCTTCCATCCTCCCTTAACCATCACAAAATCTAAAAATCTTGTCCACTCAGGGAAGAATGAACCCTTCTTTTTCTCTTCTAGTAGATGTACCATTTACACACCTCTTAGTTGCCTCATCACTTCTACAAAATCCAATCCTCAATGGCACATCCCTTGGTAACACAAAAGGATTGACGTTTGTCCTATATACCTTGAATATAGTTGTATTTGAATATGGGATATGTCTCCCCAATTATGAGTTATCTTCAATTCTAGTCTCCTTTTGATAGGGCTGAAGAAATTATGAATTTCTTGTGGGATCCTTGGTGGATCAAAAATGACGAGTCTCCTTAATTTGGAAGTAAAAAAACTATGGAAGATCACATAATCAAACTTTTGGTCATCCTTTTCTAGGATTTGGGTCACACACTGGATGGGTATCTTAAGATCATCCTCTCTCTTCTTCAATGACATGTCTTTTCCAAAGTGCCTTTCTCCCTTATATAAAAACATGTGCATCAAAAGGGGTACCACAAAATTTTTACCCAATTCTTCCCTACCTTAAGAGAAACCAAGCCCTTATGCATATGCTCTACCAAATAGGTAGCATAATCATAAACTACATTGAAAGTTGCATGTTGAATGTTATCTTCCATGTACATATATTCCCTTGGCATAGTTTCTGGTACATCAAAACCAATAATATAGCACAAAGAGAAGATAGTCTTCTTGAAATAATTTGTAAATTACCTCATTGGAAAAGGTTTTTTCTCATATTTGGCAATATTTATTTGGTTTCTATTCCTTTGATATCCTATTGTGGTAGTGTGCATTGGAAACATTGAGGTTCTGAATAAGACCTTAGTATTCTCATATTCCTTCCTGAAGGCATCAAGGTCAATACGAATCATATCTCAATTCCAAAAATGCAATTTTTTTTTTTTGTAATCTCTTCCTTAGTGATATTGACCATTTCAATACCATCATGTTCCCTAATTATTCTAGAAACAAGGTCATATCTTGATACAATGTCCCTTAGTAGGTCTACATCCATATATACAGTTGGGACTACTAGTTTTCCCATATCCAGTCTCCAGGTGTTGTAGGTTGTGACTCCACTGTTCTTGTTTCCAAACCAATTCTTGAACATTTGTCATCTAGTGAAAGGGAATTCAACATCCTTGATACAATTTTGTTTATCCAATAATCCTTCATGAATCATAGGGCCATAGTATAATACTACTCCTTCAACCCTCTTGTTAGTCGAGGGTTTTAGTTGATCGACAATGTCCTAAGAGAGTGGCCTAATTGTGGTTTCAGAATGAGACCTTTGTATCTTTGGAGCCATGGATAACTAGGTGAGTTCAGAATAAACTAGGGTTTCGACACAAAGGGTACCAAAGCCTAACTCTTTCAATTAAAAGCCTAGGGAACAATTGGAAGACACAAATTTGAACAAGTTTGGCAGAAACTTGCAACTTATGCACAATTTTAAAACATAATAAAGCAATTAAAGCACACAAACCAATACAATTGGAAGGAAAATAGTCAAAACTTTCCCTAACTCAAGATTGTTTAAAATAAAGAAAATGATATAGCTTTAATTATACTTACAACTTTTGGCATTTGTAGGAACCCTAATTTGTGTGTTGTAGTTTGAATGAATTTGATCAATCTCCTAGATGCTCTGCATTCACTTATAGTCTTCAATTATGTGAGAAAATAAATCTTCGTTTGCCTTCATGCCAAATTTGGTTAACTGCAAATGTCCTATCTACCATTATTGTTCACTTGCACAAAGCAAAATGACTAATTTTTTTGTGTTTGATTTTGAATTCCAACCATTGATCTTCCTCCGAGATGGCGTGTTTAATGACTTAGACTGGGTCAAAATGATTTGAATTTTGGTTGTCATTGTTTACTAGTGTCTCAGTCAATGAGAACGTGTTGGCTAAAGGCCACATCATTCCTTCCCATGATATCCACTCCTTTCTTCAAATGGACAAAAGAACACACGATTCGTAAAATCACATACCTCACACTTCTCTGATGAACACTATTTTTAACCTTGCGAGGTGCACGATGAACAGTTGAGATCTTGTCCCAGAATCACATATCCACCATTGATCTTAGAACCATCATGATTTGAGAATTTGAATGCAAACTAGACCCATCCTCAATGAGTATAAGTATCATTGAATCATAGACTTCGCACCATTTTATAAACCATTATTTTAATCCTGTGAGGTATGCGAGCAACGACTGGGATTTGATCTTAAGATTTGACGGGTGGGATTTATACACATGCAAATAAATTTAGTCATAAAAATGGGGCTATGATTAGGCTAATAGGAATATGACCCTTAGGAAAATGACTTAAAACATAAGTCTTGTTCCATAAAATATTTTTCCTTACCATTAGGGGAAATTTAAATTGATAAATACACGGGGTGACTGACAATCCTAAAAGAAGGGTTTGGTGACAACATGCATTCAATTTCTTAAGTTGAAACTTAGATGACTAAAAATGGGGTGCAGTAGATCAACACAAAATTAAAATGCCAAGGGCTTAAGACTTAATAAATTTGAGAAAAAAAATTCAAGGCTAAAACCCTTAACCCTACCCTTGGGCATGGATGCAACAAACAACTACAGGGCACATAACAATCTCAAATTTTTCAAAAATTTAAGGAGATCTACTAGTGGCTCATGCTTAGGGATGCATACCCTTGGTGGGTATGGTGAGGATCCAAATCTTTGGTTGAAGCAGACCAACACAAAGAAACCTAGAAACCCAGGAGCTCACTCAGACAAGGCAAGTAGACGTAGCAGAAAGAAAACACACCAATCATATATACATTAATTACAAGTATATATAGTGTACATGGAAAATAACCTATTTCAAGAGAAATAGGACTTCAAGAACTATCCATGTATTGGAAGTTCTAGAACTTCACCTATCAAGGATTGTAAAAATTATGATTCCTCCCTATGCATATCAACAATCAAATATGGCCCGAGCCACAAAGGATCAAACTTTATGTGTTTTACTTCATCTTCCATCCTTGAATTCCATATTAAGACCATGCATCCAAATTCAAATTTCCTTTCAGTGGCCTTCTTTTCATACAGGTGTTTGAACTGAAGTTGCAACTTCTCATTTATTTTATGATCTTCTCTTCTAGTTTCGTCAAGCTCAATTAGTTCTTCCATCCTGTGCTACATCTCATCACAGATGTCATCATCATATTCTTGTACAAATTTATACATCTTTATCAATTTTTTATGAGGTATCCTTGCTTCCACCCCATACACTAGATTAAATGGTGACTGCCCAATGACCTTTTTAGTTGTAGTCTTATCTTCCCACAATGCAAGTTGCAATTTCGAATAACATGCCTTCTTGTTTTTCTCATTCATCAATTTGACGATCTTCATAAAATTCTTGTTAATGGATTCTTCCTATCCATTTGCTTGCGGGTGATAAGGAGATGAATAATAAATATATATGCAATGTTTATTGCAAAATTTAGTAAACTCTTTAGATCTAAAGCACATGGCATTGCTAGAATTGATTTCATATGGGACCCCAAATCTAATCAATTCACTATTCATTAAGAAATCAATTACCACTTTGCTTGTTTCCTTTCTAGTAGGAATAACATCTACCCACTTTGTAAATTAATCCATGGAAACAAGGATCTAGGAGTGACCCCCACTTTATTTTTCTAATATTTCTCCAATAAAATTGTTGCCCCATTATTGAAAAAGGGGCTTGGACTGAAACCAGTATGAGAGGAAGGTTACCAATTTTTTTAACTTACTAGTGAATCTTTGGAAATCACATATTTTAACAAACCTGTGAGCATCTTTGAACATAGTTTTCCACCAGAAGCCTTCTCTCAGTATTTTGTGGCTAGTTGTCTTGGCCATGTAATGACCTCCACATGGTCCTTTATGCATTTCAATCAAGAAGTCTTCTGCCTAGTCGCCATCTACACATCTAAGTAACACACCCTCTGGGCTTCTCCACCAGAGTTCACCATCAATAATAATATATTTGATATCCTACAATTTGAGAGTTTTATTTTCATTGTTGGGAATTCCTTCAGGGCATTGCACGGTCCATAGGTTCTCTACAATTCTTTTGTACCATCCACAAGTCTGCATGTCACATATAGGTGCAACATTTTCATGTTCAACTTGATTGATCTGATTAGCTTCTAAATTGGTCTTGGCCATCAACCTAGCTAGACCTTGACCTATCACCAGCTTTGTAATCTATATGTCAATGTTGAACTCTTAGATCCTATTGATCTACCTACATCTTCGACATGTGGTCTCTTGTTGAGTGAAAATGTCTCTTACTACTAGACTTGGTACATATGCTACAATAGTCGCTCTAGTCATATTTGGTCTAAAATTATTAACATCTTGTACCAAGGAATAAGTTTTCTTCTCTATAGCATTTTATTTAAGCTCAGTAGCCTACAAGGACTTGGTAAATAAATCAATAGTCTGCTCAAAACCATCATCATTTTTCTACAACAATACTTCTTCCACTATATGAAATGAGGAAAAAATGAATACTAGCTTAAATGGCTTTGAATAATCAGGGGATTTAAGGACAGGGGATTCATTGATGGCATATTTTATGGCTTGAAAATATTTGGTAGGATCTTCTATCCATACTAACTTTTCTCCTTTCTTCAACATCTTAGAAATTGTCCTCATGATTTTAGAAAAAATAGTAACAAATATTATTACAAAGTTAATCTTCCCAAAGAAAGATTGGATTCCCTTGACATTTTTGGGCTATGAAATTTTATCTATAGCTACTACACATTCAAGATCAATCCTGACCCCATCTTTTGAGACAATGTGCCCTAACAACTTACCTTCTTTAACTCCAAAAGCACATTTCTTGGGATTCAATGAAATCCCATACTCCAAGGCTCTAACAAATATTTTCTCCAAGTGAGAATAATGATCCTCCTCCTTTCTATGAGCCATTAATTCATCCTAATAGATAGCTAGGAAGAGGTCAATAAAAAATGTAAAGGCCATATCCATGGCCCTTTGAAATGTTTCCCCAACATTAATCAGGCCAAATGGGATTCTCACGTACACATTTGTTCCCCATGGTGTAGGGAATGTAGTCTTTAACTGTTCAAATTCTCTTACCATGACTCAATTATAACTTCAAAACCCATCCATCATTGAGAGTAGTTCACATCCTATGACCTTTTGCAATATTTCCTCCATGTTAGGCATAAGGTAATTATCTTTTAGGAACACTACATTTAAAAAATCTACACAAAGCCTCAAGTCCCCATTCTTTTTCCTAAATGGAACTAAATTTGAAACCCATGAAGAGTGCCTGATAGACTTAATAATCCCATCATCTCTTAAATTTATGAGTTCCTCTTGTAGTTTTGGCTATAATTTGGGATTTATTGGCCTTTTCTTTTTCCTAAAAGGTTTCACATCATGCTTAAAAGGTATTTCATGTTGAAATAGATCCTCCCTGTAGGCCTTTAGGTCATCATATGAACATGAAAAAACATGTCTATTGGCCTTTCCATTGCACCAAAAGATCAACCTATCAATGCTCGATACAAGTGTTAGTTAAGATCCATAGGAGGTGATTAGACCATGTCATAAACCCAAGCATTGTGTTGGAAAAGAAATACCAAGGGACACACCATCTTGGAACAATCCCCCCAGCATAAGTGAGGGGTTTGAGCTTGTGACTAGCTCTGATACCAATTGTTGGCCTTGTCATTACTCCAAAATATCGACCTATCAATGCTTGATACAAGTGTCAGTTAAGATCCACAGGAGGTGGTTAGACCATGTCACAAACCCAAGCACTGTACTAGACAAGGAACACCAAGGGACACACCATCGTGCAACAATTTCTATACTTCCTCAATAGGGAAATCAACATGTTTCTAATATGTGGTTTCATCTTCTTCCCTATGTACACCTTTTTGGGATACTTCGTTGTTCCAAGATTTATTTCTTCCAAATATTCCCTATAGGAAGATGCTTGCTTAACATTCGATTTATTAGGGCCATCAAAGACCCTCTTTAGTGCAACTAGTCCTTTGGGAATCTTGTTAGTTTTCAACTGGACCACCTCAATCCCAAACAAAGTTTCATTTCCATCAACCTCAACCACTAATGAGTGAAAGTTAATTTTTTGGCTTTCATATTGATCAATGGAGTGCAAAAATTTTAGAATATCATTGTCATCATTAAATACTTGCCAGCTGCAAATATTGTCAAGGATTGTAGGCTGGGTTTGTAATTCTATTCTTGAGACACCATCAAAGGTGACATCATCTAATCTGATAGAAATATTAGCTAATAAATCTTCCATGGCATTCAATCCCATTTCTATACAGTGTATGTTAAAATCATCAAAGGCCTCAATAGTATCCCAAATTGCATTCCTATATTGCTTAGGCCTTTATCTTTGGAAACAAATTTAGATCTAACCTATGAAACTACTAGTTCAAAATCTCCCAACACTTTTAACAACTTAATTTCATGATTTGAGGATAAATTCAGACCAAGCAAGAGAGCCTCATATTTGACCACATTATTTGTACAAGAAAATTGCAACAAGGACTATTTGAAGGTTTTACCTTATGGGGAAATTAGAATAACTACTACACTCAAGCTCTCCTTGGAACAAGCTCCATCAAAGTACATGGTCCAAAGAGCATCTTCTTGTGGTGCACCCAGGACCTCTCTATCAATTGGTGCAGGCTAGACTTCTTCTTTTTGTTTCAATTCTTCAACGTTGAAAGTATCTAAGCTAGTATCTACAAAATTTATTATCACTAGTTCTTCAGGCTCATCCACATAATCTATCATGTGGAAAACTCTTGATTCTCTAGCAATATTAACATCCTTTTCGTCAATGGAGAAGGTGGCAAATGATAAGTCACATTGTATACTTCCACCCATGGATGCACTCTGTTGTCTTGACAATAGCATCCCATAAGTTGGTTGAATGTCCACCACTATAATGCTCATGAACAACTCCTTCTTAGGGAAGGATTCAAAATTGTTTGGAACTCTATTAATTAATCCTATACTAGGTACCTCTCTTGAGTCCATAGCATAACATTTCTCATATGTGCTATCAACTTTCAAACCCATTTCTTCCATTATTTTTATAGGAATCACATTGTTTGAAGCCTTGGAATTGATCATGCAATTCCTAAGTATCTTCCCATCAATAATTAAGCTAAGAAAAAATGGATTGAATTGGGTCAGGTTTGCAATAGTTGTAGTTCCCAAATATATTTTAGGACTTTCATTAATCATTTCTTCCACCTCAACACTCTTCTCTTGACTTTTTCTTGATTCAGGTTGATTAGTCACCACTTTATCCTTTCCACTCATAGAAACACTATTGATGAGAGCAACAGTCTTATTCTTATGCTTATCTATTCTCATCACTTCTAACAGTGGGACTCTGAATTTAACCTAAGATAGTACTTGGAACATATCTATAGGAGAATAATTTGGTATCTTAGGGAGTATCAATTCCTTAGAAATTTCCTTTTCATCTTATATTTCAACCTTTTCAGCAATTGGGTTTAGATCCTTGGCCTTCACAACCTGAGAAATAGCCTAACCATCATTCCTAGCCTTACTACCCTTCTTAGCCCAAATTCTCATCTCCTTACCTTCTTTAGGCTTTGTGTCTTTTTTTTTCTTAGTCCCTTTATTTTCTGCATTTTTTTCCTTGATAACCACACTACTAGGGTTCCCCTGATTACCACTTAAAATTCTATTTCTCAAATGAAGATTGCTTCTTGCTTGAGCATCCAATGCAATAGTGAAAATTTCAATTTCTTTGTTTGAAGGTCTTCTCAAAGAAATAGTATCTAACTCAAGAGTGTAAATAACTTGTAGTCATTATCTCCTTCATCTGTAAATACTTGTTGATGGTAAGAAATGGCTTCTTGCCTCTAAACATCCACATTATGTCTATTTGGCTCATCGTCAGAGGAATATTCATCACAAGCAAGGTCTAATTTGGTCATAAGCATGTTCACAATTTCATCATGATCATGATGAGAATTATAACCTCCTTGGTCATTTTGTGATTCTTCCACTGATCTTGCAATAGCACACTATTGTGAAGAGTGAAGCATTTGAATTATTCTGCATCAAGGAAGATCTTCACTGACATTGGTGGAATGGTTTTTCAAAGTATTAGGTGTGCTTTGGATATTTTTCTAATTATTGTTAACTAGTTTCCCATTATGCTAGTTAGTATGGTAAGGGTAGTCCTACAATCTTGGTGGCCTCTCATTTCTCTAGAACCATGGCTTATCATTCTTTGCCACCTTCTACAATAGATTAAGAACTAGATCCAACTTCTCATCAAGGGCTGCAACTTTAACAACCTTTTCATTTTGAGCTCTTGGAGTTTCCAAGGGTTTAGGATCATCCATTCTTCCCATTTTACCTGATGCTCTCCTATTTTTTTCTATATTAACTTCCATTTTGTAGGCTTCTCTTAGGCTCTGTGGATTCTTATCTATGAGTAGGTATCACATTTTTGAATCATATGCATTACAGTATACCACTAAACATGCATTTTCATTGGGCCTTAAATAACCATGGACTTTATACGTACCCTTTTGGAACCTTGCATTGAACTCAGTTTCCATTCCATTATGTCCCTTTGTAATATTAAAATAATTTAACCTAAACCTAGGATCAGTTTGTTCTCCTTACTATTCTTTGAAAACTCAATAGAAAGCATCCTTGGAATCAATGCTTGCATCAAGTAAGCTCATGTACCAATCCCTAGCATCTATAGTTAAGGATTGAATAAGATATTTCATAACAACATCATCATCACATAGCTTGAAGTCTTCTACAAAACTTTGGAAGGACTTCAAATGGTCCTCACACTAAGAGCATTATTATGAGTAAATTTGGGTACATGTTTTCTTGCATTATTTGGAATAGGATTTGGATACCCCGAGATGTTCTCAAAACATAGTTGCCAATATATATTAGTATGCACTAATCTTCTTCCAAAGGGTTCATCTTCTTTATTTTGATTGTCATGATTCCTTCTCCTTCATAGTTATTTTTGGGCCTCCTTGGTTGGGAATCATATTGATCATACTGTTGGCTTCTCCTAGCCTTATTCTTTGGCTATAAAGATGAATTGGAAGGATTAGCACTAGACAAAGGGTTGTCATTCATAGGGGGACTTGAAGATTATGTATGGGATTCAAAGGTTTTAGTTTCAAGAACAATAGCCTTTATGGTAGATTCTAAGAAGCCTAATTTATGCTACATCTTAGTGTTTACAACTAACAGTTCCATTTATTTCACTCTTCTCTGTAACTCCACATTTTATTTTATCAACTTATCAGCTAATGAGATAGACTCACCCTACGATGTTCCCTTCTTAGAAGAACCTCCCTCATTTATCTTTACTCCTCCCATAGGCTTCTTTTCTTTATCAACATTCTGGGAAGCATGATTTGTACTCATAGGAGGAGGATCAACAGGGATAGAAGCTTTCATAGCAGACTTGGTCCATGAATTTACACACACATTATCAATAGAGGGAACTATAGGGTCCCTTGTTCCAATCTCTTCAATAGTAGGACCAGTTGTCTAGGCAGGTTTAGTTGCTAACCTATCTAGTTCCTCCATTTTCTCAACTTTTCTTTGTAACACATCTATCTCCATCATGGCTTCTCTTATCCTTTTCTCTTTCTCTTCATCCCTTTTCTTTCTATTTTCATCACTTTTCAAGGCTCTTTCTCTAAGCCCTTGCATATCATTAAAAACTTCTTCCACCTCTAGTAGGGTGGTATCAGCATCAGATGCTACCACAACTTCAACATGATTAGGAACATTTTCATGGACATATTCATCAAATCTAGTTAACAAATATGGAGGAAGTGGAATATAGGTTTGAGAGCCTAGGGTCAAATATCCTTTAGCTCTATCATATCTAGCACTTGCATTATCTCGTTGTATTATATCTCTCTCCCTCCTCTCCATGCCTCTTAAGCCTTGATATGAGGGTTTCTTGTTCACAACATACTTCATTAAAACTTCCCCCCTTTTGGAAGAAGTGTTATCACTAAAATATAACAAGTTCCTTTCAAATTCAGAACTAGAACTAGAGAAAATTTTACATTCAAGAAATGGATGGGGGGTAGACTTACTTGTTCCCGCATCCTTCACTTTTACCCATTTTCCATGAGTGTTCTTGGAAAATGCTCCTTCCAACTTTTTCTTTGGATGTTTCTTCATATGGCCCTGGGTTCATCGCATTTGTGCTTGAATTTTCTTCACCTTTGTCAACCTTTTGAATTTATTTCTATTCTTTTTCTTTTGTTCTTTGATATCTTCAAATACTGGTACACATTTGTGTAGAGACTTTAGAGTCACCACCCAAATTTCTTTGGGAAAATTAGTATCAATTGTGTTGTAATTTATGAAAATTTCACAAGATCCTTGGAAAGTAATCCAAGCTTTGATGAATGCGAAATGATTTTAAATGAAATTTAAGCACAAGCCTCTTAATACACAAAAACAATGGGAAACTTAACTTAAACTTTGATGGGACACTTGGTGAATAATTGAGAAATGGCTAACAAATACTTCAAATATACCAACTCTATAAGTAAATATCACCATATATTATAGTGATTTTTTATAAGTCACTCTGGAGAACAAATATTTATCAAACTTACATCCCTAGTAGAGTCACCAATATGTTGGTTGTTTTTAAATACCAATTAGATCTCACCAACTACCTATGAGCTTGCCAGACTCAATTCTCAAATAATTGAGGGATAATTGGCCAATAAACGAGATGAAGCTATGATGCTTCTTCTCCTACACTTCGAGCTCTGTAAGACTCGAGAGGGTAATCCCACTATGTATATTTTGTAATTCTTGTAAAAAATTATCTCACACATTGTATAATAAAGCAGATGTATTCCCATTAGAGACTAAATAGAAGAAATCCTTCAAGAAACTAAAAATTCCTTAAAATAATTAAACACCTAAAAGCCAAGAATACCATATAACACCAAACAAACAAAAAGGTAAATCAATTAAATTGTATATTTATGAAGGTTTTTCTCAAATTGGATAACTAGAACCATAGGAAATGCCTACAAGACTTAAGATTGGTGCCATATCTTTGGGCCAAGAGTCAAGACAAAGGAAATTGAATTGTAATGTAAATTTAATCCTAAGCATCTCTAATCTATGTGAGATTGCCTTGTAATTCACAAATTAATACTTAACCTTTACCAGTACTCATTAGATCCACTACACAAGTATGTGAATTCATGATTTACTCAAAGCATTGTAACCAATCTATTGAATCAGAGCCTAAAATAAAGCATACATCAAAGCACAATTATAATGAAGATTAAAAAAATGATCCTTGATTGTATTTTCATTAGTAATTCAGATAAAAAGTATAGCTAGAGAGATGATAAACTCTAAGGATTTACATTATTGATCAGATATGTTCAGAAACCATACAATTGACAAAATTTGCTAGCTAGAATCAAAACTTAAGATACAAATTTAAACAACTGCTCTTTTTGTGCTCACAATTTGAATAATTCGATTCTAGAATTCAACAAGAGACCCATACTAATGGCCTTGAATTCCCTTTTATGAGAACAAGGGAGAAAAATAATCTTCATGCCAAATGTACACATGTCACATTCTAATTAGATTGCTACAACAAGTATTCCCTTTGCAATTATATTTACATCTTCAATTGGAGGGAATACACATGAAACAAAGATTATTTCTATTTGTTACGAGAAGCAAACCTGCCTTCCAAAAGGAACATGTTAAAAAGAATAATATTCAAACTATTGTAGCACATCCATTCCATCATGAAAAATAACAAAAATGTATAAAGATAGTAAAGGTGAACAAACCTCCAAGTTAGCATCCACATCCTTAGTGATCAACATTCACCTGTGGTACTCTAAATTAGGAGATGCATATCTTTTATACATTGTAATTTCTAAGGATAGACCTATACTATGCTTGACCAAGTATATGCATTTTGTTTCTATACTCATAGATCTAATTCATCAATAAATATCCTCTTCCACTATTCATACTCTGCATCAGATGGCCAATTGAAATCAATGATTTCATCCATCTTCTTTCTATATGTAGAGTACTTTTTTATTATTGAATTGGCCTCCTTGTTGAAGTCTTCAAGGAAACTAATGATGAAAGATAGTTTCTCTAAAGCATCTTTCAGTATGTCAATATCTACCTTCTCACAAATAAATTTTTCTAGAGAAATAATTATAGTGTTTACCTGGTCCTTCCACATATCTAGGGTTTTTACCTCATCATAGCTATGTTGAATATTAGGAAACAATGTCAAATCCGCTTCATCAAACTTGGCCTTCAATTCTCTTATCTTCTATTCTAATGGTGCTACATACCCTTAAAAATTTTGTTCCTTAACCTCACTGAAAAATTTGTAAGTTGGGACCACCCTTGGATATCTATCTTCATGCTACTTAGCCCCGATTTCCATGAATTTCAACTTCTCAACCCTAGGGATCCATTTATCTAGGATTGGAGTTCCCTATTCCTTATTCCTCTGAGATAAGCTTATTTCTCAAAGCATTAAAGAATAGTTTGCATGAACACTATTTAGCTTACTCTGAATTTTTTTATTTAGATGCTTCAAAACAATATGAACAATCTTTGAATTGTTTCCATACATTGTGTTCTATATTTTTTCAAGAAATTTCTTGTATACCTCAATTTGTTGAGGTAGTTTCTCCTTCGTAGGCTCATTAGATGGAGTTTCACTTGATGTGCTTGGCTCCTCTACTACAAGTGTCTCTTGACCTAGGTTGTAAGGCACAATTGACAATGATTGTTTAGGTAGAGGAGGAGGTTACTGAGGATGAATAATAGGAGAAGTGGGAGCAACATGTCTCAAGCTAGCTAGTCTTTGGGACCTTAATGTTTCCCTTTGTTGTCTCCATAATGCTAGCTTTGTTTCAAGTTCAACAACCCTTTATTGAATCTTATTATATTCATCAATAAGCTCATTATACTTGCTCCTATGCATGTCCCTATATTTAGTAAGGATCTCAACTATTGCTTTTGTGAACTTAGCTACATTTATAGTCACGTCAGCTACTTCCAATGTTGGAGTATCAACAACTCTCTTTATAATCATTTTTCCACTAAAGTCAATCCTTTTTGCAACTTTGGGTTTCCTAGAACCAAGAGAAAATGACCATATAGCCAGGGCATCCTACTCTTGACTAAAAGAAAACCCTTGAAGTTCCAATCTAGCTTCTTCCTCAGTTTGGAATAAGGGCCATTCAGACCTCCTTATAATTTCCAATACTACTACATCAGCTATATCCCATTCAGGCAATAGTAAAACACCACTCTTTTGCACAAGTTCCCTTCCTTCCTTAGTTGTTGTGGACACTAAAAAAGTATCCCTTTTTCCTTGCTTTATTTGAGAATAATTAATGATAAATTGGACCTAATGTTGCCTTGATTTAATGTTGTAATGTGGATAAAACATTCACATTAGGTCTTGGGCCCTTACAAATTGAATAAAATTCATGTCTTTTAAAGGTGTTGTAAAGAATTGTAAATGACTTTCACACTTTTCTAGACATTTATTAAGCATTTAAGTCTAATGGTCCTTTCTCCCCCTACTTTTGAATTAAATATTATTTTAATTCAAAAGTTAGCTTTTCCCTCTTCTTTTATAATTTAATAATTATTTCAATTATTTAATTATTCATTAGCCTTGTCTCTCTATAATTAAATGTTATATTTATCCTTTCTTTATCTCCCTAATTAAATAATTATTTTAATTATTTAATTGTCCCTTCCCTCTCCATTAAATAATTGTTTTTAATTATTTAATGTCTAACACTCCACTTTTCCTTTGTAATTAAATAATTATTTTTAATTATTTAATTATCTCATTATTTGTTCTCACCTTTATTTTTAAATAAATAAAATTAATATTTTTTTTATTTCTCTTATGTTGGCCATCTAAATTAAATATTATTTAATTTCTCCTATCACCTCTTTGTTCATGCTAATCTTGTCTTCCATCTCAAGTCCTTATCTATCCATGTCTTAGTTAACCTTCACCCTTGATTAAATTATTTTCTAATTTAATATTGGCCCTTGATCATGATCCTTTTTCTAGAAATTCACTTAACTTTCCTCTATAAAAGGAGACCTTTAACCCTAATTCATGATTCATTCATCCATGTTGTCAAGTCAAGCAAGCTAGGTTTTTAGCATTCTAAGTCATCAAGATAGCTTTCTAAGGCATTCAAGAGCAATATTCTTCATCCATTGTTGCAACAACTCAAGATCTATCATCATGACAAGTTTTTAATTGCATTATTTCATATTTCATGTTTCATTATCTTATTTCATCATTTTGGTTTAATTACCTAAATGGGGTTTGACCAATGCAAACCCCCAATCCCTAACAATCAACATTTTCTCTCTCTTCCTTTGTGTGATTATAGGTTTAGGTTCTTGGATGGCTTGGACATGATTGAAGAATAGGTTTCAAAAATTTTGGAGTCATTTCCATTTTGGCAAGGTCAAAATATCCAAAAAAAATCATTTTTAAGCCTGAATTTGACAGTTTCAGAACCAGACACCTAGAGGAAGAAAAAGGGTAGACCGAGAGCTTCCAACTCCACTTTTGGATTTTTAGAAAAGAAAAAGTGGACTAAGTCACCATCAATGGTGACTTAGTCCAACTGTACGTGTATGTGCAGGATCGTGATGGGCCCAAAAGTGGTGATATGATGGGTATCTATAGGGTATGTGGTTGATAACTTTTTTTCTCCCAAAACTGATGAAACGAAAGGAGTTTTTAAAGGAGATTCTTAGCTTTCCACCAATATAAATTATGCTTTTCTTCAAATTTAATAAATAATTATTATTCATTTTCTATTTGAATTATGACTAAAGTCTTGATTGATAGGCTGATTGAAAAACATTTATATCTTTCAAATGACATCACATTTTTTGAATCTGAAACATGTGTCACATTCTATTCTTCACATACTATAGGATTAAAAAAAAAAAATCATGAAGTTTTGACCAAGTTAAGGTGGTTAGACATATGAGTTTTTATATTTTTTTTAAGTTGTAATAAAAAGAACATAATTAATTATTTACTTGGAAAAAAATTACAAAAAAATATGCATCACATCGAGACATGATTCCCCTACTAATATCTAAAATATTATAAAAATATATTATCATTTTATTGTGGTTATTGTGGTCAAACAGACACCTACTTATTTTTTCCTTGAAATTTAAGTACTACTACATTAAAATTTCAAATTTTCACCAAATAGATTTTTTTTCTTTTTAAAATAAACCTAGTAGTTTAGAAACTACATTCAATTTTCAATAGATTCTATTCTTACATATTTTTGAAATAATATAGATAGCTTATTCAATTTTTTACGTCAAGTTTCCTAACTCTGCTTTGTCTGAAATTTTTGCCACTTAAGGTCTTGTTCTTCCCATGATGATCATGTACATACCTGTACCTATTTTTCAAAAGTTTCTATAGATCTGGATACCCATTTGGCTTAAATGGGCTTCAGAGTAGTTTTTCAGATCTGGGACTAAGTGTCCCAACTTGACGTACGTGTCCCAGTTGGCTAGAAAATTAGATTTTCTAGAATTTCAGAGATATTTATAGTATTCATCCCAACCTTTGTCATTTTCTAGGTGCACTCTTTTTATTTGGATTCTTTATCTTGTTTTATATTGCATTCAATTTATCCTTTTACATATCATAGTGTGTTTTAAAAAATCTTGCATTTCATAAGTTTTTCATTTGTAGTTAATTTCTTTTATCAATTTTCAGCATCTAGGACGTTCCCCTTTGGCATATTTCAATCATCTTTGCATTGGAATTTCAAAAGAATATTCTTATGTGAGCCATCAAGGTTTTTGGGATTCCTCTCTCCTTTTAGGTGCAAAACCCTAGAAGTGTAAGAGTCCCCCATCCAAAAATCTATAGTTCATTTTGGTGAACCTACATTTAGAGCATAATTTTTTGAATTTGGAGTGCATTTACACCCTATGAATAGCTTACATTAACATTGCATTGCATTTTGCATTATTTTATTTGCATTCTAGGGTTTCAAAATTTTGCATTAGTGAAAGTGCATATAGGTTGCATTTTTGCATCTCAAACCATTGGAAAACATCTAAAAACTGTATTTACATTTAGTCTTTAGGTCATAGAACATAAAAAATCATAAAAAAAAATTAAGAAAATTAAGAATTTTTTTTTTAAAATTCCCATTGGGACTCATTCGCCACCTTGGGCGAATTACTCCCTGTACACCCCTAAAACTACCATTTATAGCACTAAAAACCCTATTTTTCAGCCGATGTTTGTTGCCATTAACTATCTGTATCAGTTGGTTAAGTTCCTATTACATGTATTTTACTAAATCTAGCTTAATTCATCACATTTCATTCATTGATTAAATTCAATTTTGCATTCACAGTATTTCATTTTCAAATCATTACATAATATAATGAGTAAATTACCTTGTGTGAAATCTAAAAAGTTGCATTTCATCCTATGTCTTTGCATTGCATTTTAAGCTTCCATAGCTTCTATTACATTTAAATCATTAGAAATAAGTATTTCTTACATTCATGGATATTATGGATAGAATTATATTTTTGCAATTTTCATTTTCAACATTAGTTCCTAGTTCACTTAGATTAGACTCATAAGAAAATGAAAAAAAAAAAAACATCAAATGAACACATACAAAAAAATGCTTCAATTTAGAAAAAGCATAGC
The DNA here is from genome assembly GCA_007258455.2 of Sequoia sempervirens. NCBI lineage: Eukaryota > Viridiplantae > Streptophyta > Pinopsida > Cupressales > Cupressaceae > Sequoia > Sequoia sempervirens. The sequence goes on along the minus strand of VDFB02353493.1, from coordinate 288,969,216 downwards.
ATCCAAGCCCTTTAGTAGTGATGAATTAGAAATGTTAGATTAATTCCTTAAGTACTTCCTCTCACTAAAATCATCCACTAAATGTTTGACACAAAAGGATGCAAGCATCGATAATCATGATAATCATAATTTTTCTTCTCTCGATATCTCTCTCATTGGTGATGAAGGTATCTTGATGAAGGAAGACACAATCATTGAAGACCATAAAAATATTGTTTTTTTTCCTTCTCCTCCCCCTTGCAAAGACATTATGACACATGAAGGTGAACTCAAGGCCACTACCCTACCTAGTATCCATTCATTTCCTAACACCTCCCCTACTTGTGAAAATTTTTTAGTGCATAAGGATACAATCCTAAATGATCATGACAAACATATTTGTGTAGAGGATATGATTGAGAGCTATGAAAATCCTACCTCTCCCACTCAAGAAGCTATTATAGGATAGGGGAATGTAAATTTAGATAATCATGAAAATCAAACCTTTTCTTCTCCTAATATCTTCTCTAAACATAAAGAAGATAGTTTAGTGTTAGAAGATATTCTTATTGAGACTCGTGAAAATCTTATTCCTCCCTTTCCTAATGCCCCTACCATTTGGGAAGACCTATTTGAAAAAAAAAGGTCCAATCATTGGTAACCATGAAACTCCTAGTTATCCTTCTCTTGATGCCTCTCCTATGAGCGATGAAGCTACTTTATCAAATACAACCATGAAATGTGATGAACCTATTGTTTGCCACTTTCCTAAAAGATCTCCTCCTAGGGTAAATATTATGGCACACAAGAATGATACCTTAGAAAAAAAGGATGACATTATCGACACCAATAAAAAATATACCTCTCCTAATATCTCTCCTATTGGTAAAGAAGATATTATGGTGTTACATGATCCCATCAATGAGAATCATGAGGAAAACATTATTGAACAAAGAAACATCATCATTTCCAAGCAAGAAAATCCAACCATGAATGCCCTTACTTGCGATGAAGTCAATAGTGAAGAACCAAACATTGCATGGTATGAAAATCTTGTTTTCTTCTCTCCTAAAAACTCTCCTAATAGGGAAGGTATCATGGTACAAGAAAACATCAATACTATCATGTGAAAACAAAAAATCAACCTCACTTTGAAGCATCCTGAATTGCTTGATATAGATTTACCACCATCATGGGAATGCTTTAACAATCATGAAACCTTGAAGAAAATGTTAGGAGCTTATGAAAAGTCACCTTCTACTCCTCAAAACAAAAATGCTACATGTGCTATGCTCAATATCAAGCATAAGGATATAGAAAAACAAAAGCAAATCAAAGAAGCCACAAATTTATTGGAAGATGCTTCAAAAACCTTTGATTTCATACCTATATCCATGGGAGAATACAAGATCATCACAAAAGAGTCCAAATAGAGAAAAGAGAAACTGGTAACAATAATACAACATTCAATAGCATCCACTTCACCCACCTTAAAAGCAAAAACAACATCCATGACAAACTTTGAAAATTGAACAACCACCAAATCCAAAACAAGTGACAACTTTTTGGATGACAACTTGGGAAAGGATGTGATGATATATAACAAGGTATCCATGGCCCTATAAAGCCTAATGATCTTGTTTATTTTCCCTCTCAATAAAAGCCTTCATTCCATGTCAACACTATCAAAAACAATTCTTCCAAGAAAACTTTAACCTTGGTACATCCTAAACTAATAAACATCTCATTAAAAATGTGTCAAGCAGAAACTTTGTTTACTTATCAAAATAAATAAAATTAGTTGTTTCTCCTTGCCATGTAATAGTTGTAGGATCATAGCATACTCACTATTTCAAGGAGCAACATATCATCATCCATTTCAGATTCACTCTTGTCTTGAACTAAGTGGGGGCAAGAGGTTAGGAAGCATTATCCTTGTATGTCACTTGTCATTGTCTCTTTTGGCTAGTCGTTAACCTTTAATGAACATATAAGAGTATGCTTTGGATGTGGACAACATGCCTTAAGTTGACTCATATGTGATGTACTTATTCATGATGTAGCTCAATTTAGACACATATGACTTGGCATAGGGATTTCCAAGTTGGGTCTCACGTATTCCTTCATTTATCATTGTCTACATTAAAGCAATTTCTCATAGTGATGGTGTAGTAATTGCTTTAAAGTGGGGGCATACATAGATGATATCTTTTGGAAAAAAATCCATGGAGTGATTTTTCTTTTTTCTTGTGATGTGTCCTCTTCTTGGTGGTGTCATCAAGTTTTATGCCATCCAAGAGTGTACGATCTTTGGACATGACATGATGAAAATGAGGCATCCCATGGGAAATGATCTGACACCTCAACTTGTCCTCTCTTGGAGACATTGCATACAATGCTCCCTAAGAAGAATACCTTACATGAACAAAGAAAAATTGCCTTTAACAAAATAAATATTTACATGAAATTCAAAAGCATTTACAAAAATCATTTTCATTGTGATGCCTTATCAAAGTTATTAGGAGGATAACTTTGGTATGGTTAGTATGATGGGAAGTTGACACATTGGCATAAATTTCTCACCAAACCACTTATTTGGGATAATTCACCTCATGGATGACTTGATGTTTCCTGGCCTGAGTGTGAGCGCATCTTTGATCCATATCATTTTCATCATTCATTTTCTTTCTTTTAGTTCTTGACATTGCATGAATGTGTATCTTGTTTTGTTGCATATTTTACACCTTGTGCATGTCCTTTTTTACTTATGTTGGTTTGACTTAGGATCTTGGATCCTGGGGGCTTGACTAGTACCTTGATCTTTGTCTTCCTTTATCATTCATGTTGGTACAATTGGACCCCTCTTGAATGTCTAATTTAGTGTGAGTTTGAAGCAGGTTCATCATTTCACTAAAGTGGGGGCTAAATGTGGACACCTAAAAAGTATCTCTTTTTCCTTGCTTGATTTGAGAATAATTAATGATAAATTGGACCTAATGTCACCTTGATTTAATGTTGTAATTTGGATAACACATTCACATTAGGTCATGGGCCCTTGCAAATTGAATAAAATGCATGTATTGTAAAGGTGTTGTAAAGAATTGTAAATGACTTTAACACTTTTCTAGACTTTTATTAAGCATTTAAGTCTAATGGTCCTCCCCCGCCCCCACTTTTGAATTAAATATTATTTTAATTCAAAAGTTAGCTTTTCCCTCTTCTTTTATAATTAAATAATTATTTCAATTATTTAATTATTCATTAGCCTTTTCTCTCTATAATTAAATGTTATATTTATCCTTTCTTTATCTCCCTAATTAAATAATTATTTTAATTATTTAATATCCCTTCCCTCTCCATTAAATAATTGTTTTAATTATTTAATGTCTAACACTCCACCTTTCCTCTGTAATTAAATAATTATTTTTAATTATTTAATTATTTTGACATTATTTGTTCTTACCTTTATTTTTAAATAAATAAAATTAATATTTTATTTATTTCTCCTATGTTGGTCATCTAAACTAAATAATATTTATTATTTAATTTCTCCTATCACCTCTTTTTAAGTGCCAATCTTATCTTCCATCTCAAGTCATTATCTATCAATGTCTCAATTAACCTCCACCCTTGATTAAATTATTCTCCAATTTAATCTTGGCCCATGATCATGATCCTTATTCTTGCCAGTCACTTAACTCTCCTCTATAAAAGGATACATTTAACCCTAACTCATGATTCATTCATGATTCATTCATCCATGTTGTCAAGTCAAGTAAGCTAGGGTTTTAGCATTCTAAGTCATTAAGAAAGCTTTCTAAGGAATTCAAGAGCAAGATTATTCACCCATTGTTGTAGTAACTCAAGATCTATCATCATGAAAATTGTATAATTGGATTGTTTCATGTTTCATGTTTCATTATCTTATTTCATCATTTTGGTTTAATTACCTTAACAAGGTTTGACCAAGGCAAACCCCTAATCCCTAACAATCAACATTTTCTCTCTCTTCCTTTGTGTGATTGCAAATTTAGGTGCTTGGATGGCTTATAGTACATGATTGAAGAAAAGGTTTCAAACTTGTTGGATTCATATCCCTTTTGGAAAAGGTCAAAATATCCACAAAAAGTCACTTTCAGGTCTGAATTTGACAGTTTCAGACTCGGACACCTAGAGGAACAAAAAGAGTAGATAGAGAGCTTCTAACTCCACTTTCAGATTTTCAGAAAAGTAAAAGTGGACAAATTTTCCATAAATAGAGAATTAGACCCACTGTACCTATTTTTTAGAAGTTTCTGTAGATCTAGATACCCATTTGGCTAAAACGGGCTCCAGAGTAGTTTTTCAGATCTAGGACTGTGTCCTAGCTTGGCGTAAGTGTCCTAGTTGGCCAGAAAATAAAATTTTCAAGAATTTTAGAGATATTTGCAGTATTCATCCCAACCTTTGTCATTTTATAGGTGCACTCTCTATTTTTTTTCTTTATCTTGTTTTATATTGCATTCAATCTGTATACACCTAAAAATGGTCACATCACAATAGTATGGTAATTAATTAAATATTTTAAATATTTAATTAAATCTCTGAATTCGATCTACGTATAAATAAATCTAAATAATTTATTTATATTGTTAATTCTTTTATTTTGATTAAATAAATAAGTTTATTTAATCACTTTTCTTATTCATTTCTCAATTAATTAAATAAACATTATGATTTATTTATATTAATTATCATTTAATCTTGGCTTGAATATTTTATTCAAATAAAGATTAAGTATTCTTTTCTTGTAAATTTCATTCACAATTAAATATTCTAAATATTTAATTAAATCATCTGTAGTCCTAAAATCAAAAATCAAACTCACATGCAATTAAATAAATTTATTTATTTAATATTGGATTATCTTTAACAATCGTGAAACAAACTTCCAAAATAGAAAATTAATTTCTCTGTTCCTGTGCAAGCTTGTTCCCGTGGGTTGAAGACAAGGCTCCATTCTTCTCTCCAACCTCCCAACATTTTCCATCTTCCTCTCAACTTCTTCATCTCTCACCACTCAAATTTACCAGACAATCTCACAACCATTGATCTTTGCCAGTCAGGATCTTGCTTGTGAAAATCTATAAAAGGGACTGCCAGGTCTTTGAAATCACAGAGAAGCTTTCATATAGGAAAACTATAGCAAATTTTAGTAGCATAGCCTTCTAGTATTCATAGCATTCTAGCATCATAGCATAGCATAGTAATATTCCATATCATGGCCTATCCACCTCATATCATAGCACTCATAATCTACAACCCCTACGCATAATCTAGAGCTCCTGTGCATATCCGTATTAGCATTTCACTTCACCAGCCTATAGAATAAAGAAGTACTTTCCCTTTGCATACTCATTCTATAGGTTTCCATTCTAAGAAGCTTTGCTTACACAATTTTAGAGCAACAGCTTCAAGAGAATTACAGAAGATAGAGGACAATGGAACGGTTCAGAAGAAGCTCTATTTGTTTTCTTTGAATTCAATTATCTTGCTTTCTTTAGTTTAATGTTTCATTTATGTGTTTTTATTGTTTTATTTGTGTGAGTCAATGCAGTTCTAAGATGTGGGCTATTGGTTATTATGGTGACCTACTTGAGTACTAAGAGTGAGTCTGCTTGAACTATCTGTCATGTGTAAAAACCTTTGAAAACAATTTTTGAAAAACATTTTGGTCATACATTTAATTTTTAAATACAACTATTCTACAACTTGCTTGATGTGTTTTCAAAACAATAATTCAGTAAAGATCATCCAAAACTCACAATTACATTGATTACACTTATCATTTTTTGAGACTAGGATCAAATATCCAAAAAAAAAAAAGTGCATCTTTTCAAACAAGTTTTTGATTATTGGTTCAACTTCCCCAACATTATTCTGATATCCTTTCATCTTGTAAGCCACAATCAAGAGTTAGAAACATCATTTGATCATATCATAAGATTTTCATCTTATCATATGAAGACATCATCATTTTTGCACTTATAAACCTGTGATCTAAGTCTAGAAGAACGTTTCAAAAGCATATGCCTATTGTCCACTTTACAACATGGGTGATAGGGAAGAAAATCCTTTTCATAGGTTTCATACTGGGAATAGTTCAACTGATGAAATAACCGATGAAATGATTCAAGAAGTTGAACAGGATCCATAGTTTCACATAATTTTGGACAAGGTCTTAGAGCGAGATAAAGAAGGCTACTTTCTTTTTTTAGCAAAACAAGGTGCTAAATTGCCCTCTAACTACAATATGGAGAAAATTAAGGAAGATCCTAAAAAGACTAAAACTCCATTGAATGATCTTAGTAGTTTTCCCCAACAAATAAGGGCACTCCAAAGGAAAATCAAGGAAATACAAGGGGGCACAACTATGAAGTCCTTTGATGGAAATATGAATGTAACCTCTTCTCCTCCAAAAGCAATATCATCCAAATTCAATGTTTTTTAATTTTTGCAAAGGTTAACTAAGAAACCCAAATCTAAGCCATCAAATAAAATTGGCCAATCCTGTCATGTCATGCATTTATCTTCATCCCCCATAATTCAAAATGAACCTCATGATTCTTTCACTCAAGATAACGATTCCATTCAATCACCTTCTTCTATCATATCCTTTACATCCAATGATTCATTTCAATCTACACATCTCGATCAAAACATTCTAAAAACCCTTCCTATCTTTGATCAAGATCCTATCTCTCAAGAACCATATGATGATCCCCTCCTTTCATTATTCACCCATGATAATCCTCTTCCATCTCAAGAACAAAATGTTCTTCCAAGTTCTCCTTCCACATCATCTAATCAATCCATACCATCCCATGATTCTATTGCATCACAAGAACATGATAGTTCTTTCACCCTATCTAATGATGTCTTACCAATTGATGATCAAGATATGATTTCCACAAAATTTCATGATTCCCTTCCTTATCAAGATCAATATATGCTTCCATTCAAGGATACCCTTTCATCCCATGAAGATGATTATCCTTATCATGATCAAGATATGCCTTTCATACCACTTCATAATCCTTTTCCAAGTCAAGATAAAAACACCCCATCATCCCCATGTCAAGAGTCTCTCACACCTCTTCAAGTTATCCATGAACCCCACACCTATAAATTGGGATCCTCCACCTTTATCCATTCTCATTTACTTCCAACACCTATCCTCTCATCCATATCATATCCTCCTCAAAATGGACTCGCATCTTGTTTTACAAACAATACATATCCCATTGGTAAACGAATGTGTCAAAGTATGAATTAAAAAGGAAAAGGATTAGGCCTTCATGAGCAAGGTATCCTAGAACCCCTTTCTGTTCAAAGAAACCCATATCACCACGGCCTTGGTTATACACCTAAGTTTCCTAGTCCATCAAACCTTCCATCTATCCTAGGTCCTTATCTTAGTTCATCAAACCTCCCATCTATCCTAGGTCCTTATCCTAGTTCATCAAATCTTCCATCTATCCTTGGTCCTTATCATCCCAACCCTAGCTCATCAACCCTTCCATCCATATTAGGGTCCCACATTTCTCCATCTCATATTCTTCAAGAACAAAAAAGGCACACATCCTTGATCCACTTTCAAAATTCTTACTTCATTAACTCATCCATTATACCTCCATATCATTCACCTCAATCCACCTCTCCCATTGCTCTTAGAAGCAATTTGGGTGCCAAATATCAAAAGCTTCTATATCAAAATTCACATGTATCAAAGGATCAACACATCTCCTCGAAGAGACATTTAAAAATAAAAGAAAATTTGATCCAAAATCAAAAGAAAAATCTAAAAGGTCACAAAGGCCCATCAAAGAAAAAAGGAAATTTTCAAAGACCACAAAGGTCCATAAATCAAAAAGAAAAATGTCAAAGGCCACAAAGGTCCACAAAGCAAAAATCAAAGTCAAAAGTCATGAGGATTCCTAAAAGTCTCATAAAAGCAATCAAATCTAAATTGGCATCCAAATTTTCTAATCCAAAGGCTTCCTCTAATTTAACATCTAAACACCTATCACCTTCCAAATTCATTTTTCCTTCATCACTCCACCGCCCTTCAAGGTGTGTTCCAATGTTGATCTTTCCAACCTTTCCATCTATTCATCAAGAGGCCTTCCAATCTCCTATCCATTATCCAACATTCATACCCCATCATTCTCCTTTAATCAAAACTTTTGCATAAGTCCTTAGATTCTTCCATCATATCATTAATCTGCCAACATTTAGGATTTTAATTCCCATTGCCATGGTTTATTAGAGGGATATTTGGTTGTGACACTTGATGCTTAAGTCCTTCCTCCATCTCCCTATCATCCATATCCTATCTTCCATATTCCTCTTGCACTCTACACTTAGGGACAAGTTTCATCCATCTTATCATTCATGGTCATTATACTTTCTATGCCCATTCCTTACATTTCCACCTTTGATCTTAACAAGGTTAAGGATCTTCTTGAACATCATATATCTTATCTTATACACTCTATCCATATCTATCATCTGCACATATCTATCATATCCATATCATGCAATGGGAATCCTTTTGTTTCATCATGGCTTGATGTAATTTGTACATATCCATAATATTCAGGTTGTGTTTACATTGGGGGCAGAAACACAGACTAAGACAAGAGAGTGGCAACGAGCTTTTTGAACATCACAAATGAACAAATGGTGGTTTTCCAAAACACAACATACATTTATGCATCAAATCAACCACAACACCAAAACGATCACTCAATGCCAATAAAATCAAACAACATGGTCCAAAAAAAGTCAATCAAAACAAGAACATCAATGTTGATAACCAAGTTGGATGATCTTAATCTAAATAATGTTTGAAATACATTAGGCAAAATTTGAATTTTTCGTTGATTTTTTTTATCATATCTCTGGAGCAATTTGATGATGTATTGAACTAGAAAAGCAAGGAAGGAGTATGATTTTTCTTTGTTTGTTGTTTGTGAGCGAATCATTAGTACTATGCAAATTGGTTGTGAGACATGCTCTAATAAGTATCTTTGATACATTTCAGAATTTGCATAGGAAATGGATTAACTCTTGTTTGTTTATGCAAGCAATACTTAGGTCATCTCGGTTTAATTATACCTAGATGCTTGTATTATCTTGCTATATCAAAATTCATGAAAGCAATACTCAGGTCATCACTAGTGATAACCTGCATGGTCAGTATAGATTGCATACATGTTAGAATCTATATTTTGCATTTATAGATTTTCCCAAAAGCTAGCAAAGTATACAATGTCTCAATAAGAAAATCAAAGTTGATCACATGAAAACACTATGAGGTGCTATCCCTAGATGTTGTTGGTCTCACACCACCTGCTCCTACATCAGAAGATCAAATCATCAATAACATCAGAAGATCAGACCATTATTCAAATCAAAATGGATCATCAAATCAATCAAATCAATCCAATCAGAATACATCATTCGACTATTTGTTTTCAACAACTTTGAAAGAAAATTTATCAAACTACGATTTGTCTTTCAACAACTTTGAAAGCAAATTTATCAAATCTACTATTTTTTTTCAACAACTTTGGAAGAAAACTTATCAATCGAAACTTATCAAATCAACAACTATCTTTTTTTCATCATCATGAAAGCAAATATATCAGTGTGTATACAAATGTTTCAACAGAGTATCAATAACATATCATGCAAAAACCACTACAAAGTGCTATCCTCTGATGCTGCCGATCACATCTCTATCCGCCTGTACAAGCTGCAGAATCAATCTCCATGTCTTTGGGAATTTCTCCCATAACTGCAAGACGCTCAATCTCTCCTATTTCATAGGAAGAATCGTCAAGTCAAAGCAACATCAATATCAAATCATCATGACAAATCAATCAAATCTAAATATCAACAAACAATTTGTTTTTATCATCCTGGAAAGCAAATTTATCAAAATTCTGTTTGTTTTTAACAACTTTAGAAGCAAACTTATCAACAAACAATTTTTTTTCATCATCATGAAAGAAAATTTATCAAAATCCTGTTTGTTTTTAACAACTTTAGAAGCAAACTTATCAAACAATTTGTTTTTCATCATCATGAAAGCAAATTTATCAAAATCTTGTTTATTTTTAACTTTAGAAGCAAACTTATCAAAACTATTTTGTTTTTCATCATCATGAAAGAAAATTTATCAAAATCTTGTTTGTTTTTAACAACCTTAGAAGCAAACTTATCAACAACAATTTGTTTTTCATCATCATGAAAATCAAATTTATCAAAATCCTGTTTGTTTTTAAGAACTTTAGAAGTAAACTTATCAACAAATCCTATTTGTTTTTCATCATCATGAAAACAAATTTATGAAAATCCTGTTTGTTTTTAACAACCTTAGAAGCAAACTTATTAGACAATTATTTGTTTTTAACAACCTTAGAAGCAAACTTATCAAACAAATATTTGTTTTTCATTAACTTGAAAGAAAATTTATCAGCTACTATTTGTTTTCCAACAACCTTGGGAAAAAATTTATTAGAAAAACATCATCAAATCAGGGCATCGTAATATGCAAACAATCAATACAAAATCTGGGGAATTTTATCACATTTTGTCACAACAGGGGCAATTTAGGTCATCAATTTTTCATCTCACATTTTTCCACGTCAATTTATTCACATCATAATTTTCAAATGATGAATCGACATCTCCAAAATAAAAAAAATCTAAAAAATTCAAAAAAAATTCAAAAAAATCAAAATCTTATCTATTCATCATCCGAGGGGGCATATACCTATCATCGTTCGACAATCAGCATCATTCGACAGTCAACATCTGGGGAAATTTTTAAAATTCTTTGAAGCAATGCGTAAAACACATCACTTCAAAGCGGGGCAAAATGTATACACCTAAAAATGGTCACATCACAATAGTCTGGTAATTAATTAAATATTTTTAATATTTAATTAAATCTCCGAATTCAATCTACGTATAAATAAATCTAAATAATTTATTTATATTGTTCATTCTTTTATTTTGATTAAATAAATAAGTTTATTTAATCACTTTTCTTATTCATTTCTCAATTAATTAAATAAACATTACGATTTATTTATATTAATTATCATTCAATCTTGGCTTGGATATTTTATTCAAATAAAGATTAAGTATTCTTTTCTTCTAAAGTTCATTCACAATTAAATATTCTAAATATTTAATTAAATCTTCTAAATTCCATTCACAATTAAATATTCCAAATATTTAATTAAATCCTCTAAAGTCTATTTGCAATTAAATATTCTAAATATTTAATTAAATCTTCTATAGTCCTAAAATAAAAAATCAAACTCACATGAAATTAAATAAATTTATTTATTTAATATTGGATTATCTTCAACAACCGTGAAACAAACCTCCAAAACAAAAAATTAATTTCTCTATTCCTATGCAAGCTTGTTCCTGTGGGTTGAAGACAAGGCTCCATTCTTCTATCCAACCTTCCAACATTTTCCATCTTCCTCTCAACTTCTCCATCTCTCACCACTCAAATTTACTAGACAATCTCACAACCATTGATCTTTTCCAGCCAGGCTCTTGCCTGTGAAAATCTATAAAAGGGACTATCGGGTCTTTGAAATCACAGAGAAGCTTTCATATAGGAAAACTATAGAAAATTTTTAGTAGCATATCCTTCTAGTATTCATAGCATTCTAGCATCATAACATAGCATAGTAATATTCCATATCATGGCCTATCCACCTCATATCATAGCACTCATAATCTATAGCCCCTGTGAATATCCGTATCAGCATTTCACTTCACTAGCATATAGCATAGAGAAGTACTTTCCCTTTGCATACTCTTTCTATAGGTTGTCGTTCTAAGAAGCTTTGCTTACACAATCTGAGAGCAGTAGCTTCAAGAGAATTATTGGAGATAGAGGACAATGGAACGGTTCTGAAGAAGCTCTGTTTGTTTTCTTTGAATTCAATTATCTTGCTTTCTTTAGTTTAATGTTTCATTTGTGTGTTTTTATTGTTTTATTTTGATACTAACATTTCTCACACACAATCTATCTTTCTTCATGTCACAATGTGTTTTCAAATAATTTACATTTCATTAGTTTTGCATTAATAATCATTATCTTTTATTAGTTGATTACATTTAGGACATTAAATTTAGGAATATTTCATTCATCTTTGCATTATTTTTGAGTGGGGACATTTCAAATTTTGGCATACCTCTCTCCTTTTAGGTGAAAAACACTAGAAGTGTTAGAGATTCTTGTGGTGCCAAAATCTTTGTCCATAGCTGTGGTACTTTGAAATTGTATTCTCATTTCCTTCATCACATTTTCTTGAATGGTGCTCTTAGGAAATTAAGGATGCAAGCTTCTCTCATTAGAAACCTTCTCTAAATACACTGAAGCTTTTGTTCTCCATACAAAATCATTGAATTTTGTTGTTTCAATAAATGAATCATCCTCCATGAATTCCCTGCAAGCCTCTTGGATCATGTCATCAATATTACTCACATCACTTAATTCTACATTTTCTAATCTTAGGATGCTTCCTTCAGAGCTTGATGCAACTTCCCTTGGGGGAGAGGGAATCCCCCACTACATATCATTAGGTGTTATTTAAATTTCATCTTCATTAGTATCAGGGTAATCAACTACCCTGCTCACCTCAACCATTTGTCTTTTAATTGGTAGCTGCTCTAATGGAGGAGAATCTCTAGGAAGATAATCAACATCAACTATAATAGGAGAATACTTCCCAAGAATTGATCTAATAGGAGAAATTTTCCCTAATCCCTCGGATGTGGTAGGGGTTGACAAAGATTTTTGTTTCTCCACTTTCTCTTTGCTCCTAGAATATACTCAGATCTTCTTGGGTGGCTGGTAAGAAGTCCTTCCCTCAAATACTATTGTGGGATCTTCTTCAACCACCTTTGATTTCCCTTTATCTGTAATATTTTTTTCCTCTCTTCGTACACCAACAACATTTTCAATTTTTTCTAAAACATACATTACCCTATTCCATTCTCCTTGAATGTTAGGTAGAGGATCATAGGAAAGATCCACTTTCCTCACATTTTCCACCATCTTGTTGAAAGCAAGATACATGGATTTCCTTTCTTCTTGCACTTATAAGTAAGGAATATTTTTTATCACATCCTCATGATAATAAAAGTTATGAACAAATACACCCAGATTAGTTCTTGTCTTTACTACAACAATGAAACCTTTAGGATCATGATTTCTAGGGTGTATTGTTATCAATTTGTAAGGTTCCAAGATCTTATCAAAGACCTTATGTCCTCCCTTAACCATCACATAATCTGCAAATTTTTTCCACTCAGGGAAGAATGAACCCTTCTTTTTCTCTTTTGGAAGATGTACCATTTTTCCACCTTCAAGTTGCCTCATCACTTCTATAAATACAATCCTTAGTGGCACATCCCTTGGTAACAAAAAAGGATTGAAATTTTTCCCATATAGCCTGAATACAGTTGTATCTGAATATGGGATGATGTCTCCCCAATTATGAGTTATCTTCAATTCTGGTCTCCTTTCGATGGGCATTAAGAAATCATGAATTTCTTGTGGGATCCTTGGTGGATAAAAAACTCAAGAGTCTCCTCAATTTGCAAGAAAAAACACTATGGAATATCACATAATCAAAATTTTGGTCATCCTTGTCTAGGATTTGGGTCCAACACTAGATTGGAAGCTCAAGATCACCCTCTCTCTTCTTCAATGACGTGTCTTTTCCAAAGTGCCTCTCTCCCTTATATAAAAACATGTGCATCAAAAGGGAGTACCACCATAATTTTACCCAATTCTTCCCTACCTTAAGAGCAACTAGGCCCTTATGCATATGATCTACCAAATTGGTAGCATAATCATAAACTACATTGAAAGTTGCATGTTGAATGTTAGCTTCCATGTACATGTATTCCCTTGGAATAGTGTTTAGTACATCGAAACCAATAATCTGGCCCAAACATCAGACAATATTCTTGAAATAATTGTTAATGTACCTCATAGGAAAAGTTTATTTCTCATCTTTTCCAATCTTGATCTATTTTCTATTCTTTGCATATCTTATTGTGGTAGTGTGCATTGGAAACATTGAGTTTTTGAACAAGACCTTAGTATGCTCATATTCCTTCCTAAAGGAATCAAAGTCAATAAGAATCATATCTTGATTCCAATCATGCAATTTAATTTTTTTTGCAATCTCTTCCTTAGTGATCTTTACCATTTCAATACCATCATGTGCCTTAATTATTCTAGAAATAGGGTCATATCTTGATACAATGTACCTCAAAAAGTATACATCCATATATACATTTGGGAATACTAGTTTTCCCATATCTAGTCACCAGGTCTTGTAGGTAGGGACTCCACAGTTCCTGTTTCCAAACCAATTCTTGAAAATTTTCCATCTAGTCAAAGGTAATTCAACATCCTTGATACAATGTTCTTTATCCAATAATCATTCATGAATCCTAGGGCCATAGTATAAAACTACTCCTTCATCCCTCTTGTTAGTCGAGGGTTTTAGTTGATAGACAATGTCCTGAGAGAGTGTCCTAATTGCAATTTCAGAACGATACCTTTGTGTCTTGGGATCCAGGGATAACTAGGTGAGTTCAAAATAAACTAGGGTTTCAACACAAAGGGGATCAAATCCTAGCTCTTTCAATTAAAATCCTAGGGAACAATTGGAAGATGAAAACTTGAACAAGTTTGGCACAAAACCACAATTTATTCACAATTTTAAAACATAATAAAGCATGCAAATAAATCCAATTTGAAGGAAAAGAGTCAAAACTTTCCTTAACTCAAGATTGCTTAAAATAAAGCACATGATATAGCTTTAATTATACATATGGTTTTTTTTGTTTGTAAGAACCCTAATTTGTGTGTTGTAGTTTGAATGACTTTGATCAATCTCCCAGATGCTTTGCATTCACTTACAATCTTCAATTATGTGAGAAATTCAATCTTTGTGTGCCATTATGCTAAAATTTTAATAACTGTGAATGTCCCATCTACCATTATTGTTCGCTCACGTGAAGTAAAACGGATCTAATTTTTGTGTCTTTAATTTTGAATAGCATCCATTGATCTTCCTTCAAGATGGCACATTGAATGACTTATATTGAGTCAACATGAGTTGAATTTTGGTCATCATTGTTTACTAGTGCCTCAGCCAATGAAAATATGCCGCCTAGAGGCCACATCATTCCTTCCCATGGGTTCAACTCCTTTCTTCAATTGAATGAAACAACACACATGTCATTCAATTGTAAACCTTGCATGTCTCTGACGAACACTACTTTTAACCTTGTAAGGTGAGAAATGAGTGGTTGTGATCTTGTCTCAGAATCACATATCCACCATTGATCTCAGAACCATCAGGAGTTAGGAATTTGAATGCAGAATAGGCTCATCCTCAGTGAGTACATGTGTCACTCAATCACAAACCTTGTACCATTTTAAAAACCATTATTTTAATCCTGTGAGGTATGTGAGAAATGAATGGGATTTGATCTTAAGTTCCGACAGATGGGATTTTTGCACATGCAAATAAAGTTATTCATAAAAATGGGGCCATGTCTAGGCTAACAAGATTATGACCCTCAAGAAAATGACTTAAAACATAAATCATTTTCCGTAAAATATTTCACCTGACCATTGGAGAAAATTTAAATCAATAAAGGTACAGGGTGACCGACAATCCTAAATGAAGTGGTCGATGACAACATGCATTCAATGGCTTAAGTTGCAACTTAGATGACAGACAACGAGGTGCAGTAGGTCAATAAAAAAATTAAAATTCCAAGGACTTAAGACTTAAGAAATTTGATAAAAAGGTTTCAAGGATAAAACCCTAAACCCTACCCTTGGGCATGGATGCAACAGACAACAATAGGGCACAAAACAAGCTCAATTTTTTCAAAAAAAAGAGGAGCTCTACTAGAACCCATTAAACTAATCATCAAGTACACAGGAAAACATAAAGGAAACCTATTCTAAGACTTTAAACTTTATCCCATTGGGGGAGTGGTGTCGCATTTATCTAGAATAGCAACCCTTTCCTAATCCCTTGGATAATATGACCTGTTCCAATTGATTTTATTAATGAAAACTAATGAAACTGATGAAATAGGAATGAAACATATATTCTAAACTAGTTTAATATGTTGAAGATGAGTGCTAAATGCTAAAATTCTTGATTGAAATGGATGCAATCTATGCTAAATGGAAACAAAGTTCAAAGATGCAAGCCATGGATGTAAACATATGCAAAAATGGAAGCCATTAATGGATGCTTATGCTAATATGGATGAAGATTCATCTAAAATGCTTAAAAATGATAAATGTGGATGCAAGTGAGTATAAATTTCAACAACATAAATTTTCTCTGAAAAGGTGGATCCATTTCTCTCCAAATGGTGATATATTTATAGGAGAGAAAATGAAGAATCAAGGGTTGAGATCGATTTGATCAATCAATGGTCAATATTGAATGAAGGGTGAAACATGGATCAAGCATTCTCATGAATGGATGAGAATCAAAGATCGCATGGATCAAGGAAAGCATCAAGGGCTCACAATGATTCAAACAAACACACTTTGTAACAACTTTGAAAGTTTGTTACAATTTTTTTTAGGAAAGAATATTCCATTTTTTGGAGCCAAATAGGAGAATATCCCAAAGGAATATTCCCTATACAAGTGGATGGGTGAGGAAATTAGAAATTTAGTAATTAAAACTAAATTTAAATTATGCAAGATGAGGAATATGAGGATGTTTATTAAATAATTGATTTATTTAATGAAGGGGATACAAGTGACATTTAATTAAACAATTTAGGGTTATTTAATTAAATGAGAGGACTTAGGGTTTAAATTAAATAATTTTATTTATTTGATTTAAACAAGATGAGAGGTGAAGGTGAAAGGGGGTGAATTAACCTAATTAAGTTGATTATATTAATAGACAAAAATGAGGCATTTAATTAAATAACTAGGCTTATTTAATCAAATAGGGAAGAAGAGGATGAATTTTAGGATGAAATGATGCTAGCGATCAAATTCAAATGTGTAGTATCATTCAGGAAAATTTTAAGTGTCTACATTTTTCCCCTCTTTGAAGTGAGGTACTTGTTACATTGGTTCAAAGACTGATGCTTTTCAAATTAATTCTACTACTTAGATCAAAAATTTATTTATTTTTTGATATTTTGGATGCCCCACTATTGCCCCACTAAAAGGAATTAAGTTGGTACCCTACCCCCTAGAGAGATTAGGTAGAGATTTTGAATTTTGGGTTGATCTCTTGACAAAGATAAAACATTGATTCATGGGTCTCAAAAGGTTTCAAGATGCAAAAATGAGCTTAGAAATGCAAAAAATGTCTCAAAATAAGCTCCATGGTTCAGGAATTGGCAAAGCAAGCTAAAAACCCTAGTTTTCCTCTCAAATTAGGGTTAAAAACCCTAATTTTTAGGAATAAATGTGTTAAAGTTTAGCTTTCAATTCATTTGTGCATTCACACTTTGAGAATTTCAGTGATTTTTGCTCTAACCTTCTGAAAAATTGGCTTGCTGCATCCTTCCTTGACACATCACTGATCTAGTTCAAGAGTACCAATGGCCTCCGGGCATAAGACCACCAATACATAAATAAAAAATTTCCTTGTATTTCACCTTTTTCATCCATTTATTAGGAATCGAAGTTAGGATACTTTAGGCATCGCTATATTGCAATGATTTTATGATTTTTTGTGACACAATTGTCAATTATGGTGACGCCATTGTAATTTGTGATGCTTCCCAAAATTTAGAATTAGGGTTTCAAATTGATTATAGTGACATGATTGTGTTTAGTAGCATTAGATAGGATTTGGTTTGGGTGAAGCCAAGAATAATGGCAATGTTATTGTCTAGGGTGATGCTATTTGGAAAAATAATTATAGTGACACAATTGAAAACTATGATGCATTTGTCAATTGGGGGTGCAAAATCTCCAAAGTTTATCAATTTTTGCCAAATTTTGATGTTGGAGATTTTGCACCCTAATTTTGATGTTGGAGATTTTGCACCCCCAATTGACAAATGCATCATAGTTTTCAATTGTGTCACTATAATTATTTTTCCAAATAGCATCACCCTAAGTAACCAATAGCTCATGCAACATAAGTGGCATGGTTTGTACTTCCACTTTGTTTGACAGATTCATCAGGGGTACTTCCACGAGGGAGACTGAGGAGGGGAAAGTAGAGGATAGGGTAGAGGTAGTCAATAGCTAGATCAAGATCAACAAGACTAGCCTCTTGAACAAGGGGGATAGGATCAGGTAGTGGGATAGTTCCCATAGTAGCCTCCATAATAGTAGCCACAACAACAACCACAACAACAACCACCACAATAGCCACCACAATAGCCACCACTAAGGTTAAACCCTCAAGATTCTCAAATTCAAGCCCTTAGAGTTGAGATGGACCAATTGAGGAAGAAGGTGTAGACATTGACTGGGGAGTGAGACCATGATCATCAGATCTGACATGATGTAGATATCTAGCTAGCTGAGGAGACTAGTAGGAGGTGGTAGATGGAGGTTGTCACAGTGGTTACCCAAGGTCAAACTATATCAATGTAGATGTATTGAGATGCGATTATAAAGGCTTCCTATTACTGGACTTTATATTATCAAGATGTTCCCCCAACACATAGGCAACCATATTTTGAGCATAGGAGTTAGGTCTAGTTGAGTGTGTCAGGTGTGCAGCTATTAGTCTGATAGCCTGGGGATCAATCACATCATGGTTACTAAGGAAACAAAGGATAGCCTCCTTGAGAAAATAATTTTGGATATGTAGTGTGATTTATACATGTATATACATTCATTGGCTCATTTTTTGTAGCCTCTTGTATATGTACTTTTGATGATACTTACATACATTGATTCTAATATGTATCATGACATTCATTTTGGAGATATAAATATATATATATGAGATGGCCCAATTTAATTATGATGTGATGCATTTATGATATGTTATATGATGTATGTATGTCACGTGTTATGATTATGTATGGATGCAATGGATGCAAATTTTTATGTTATGGATGCATTTCTTTATTTATTCCATGTGATATGAGATGATCTATGTTGTGATTTTCATGATATGCGATGTATGATATGGATGCAATGCCATGGATGTCTCATTCTCTTTTTCAGTATATTTTTTATGATAGGTTATGAGATGGATACACTCTTCTTTTTGTAATTTTCCATATAATGATGGCATTATTTTATTGTATGTAGATGATATGATATGATTATGCATGAAGTATGTATGCTAATGATTTATGGATGTAGGGTGGATACATTATCATTTTAGTTGATTGTCATGATACCATGTTAGCATGGAAAGAAGATAGAAGAATAAGATGAAAGGATTGAGGTCATTGATGTTGAGATTTATTTAGATGTCCAACATGTCCATGATTCATTGAGAATTTATTAGATTATGGTGATGAGATGGATGATTTTCTCATTTCTAGGATTGGGAATCTCTATCATTCCTTATTTTTGGCATAACACATAGATACAATGCATCATGGTATTGATAACTAGGATGGTGTTGTATCCAGTGCGATGGAATTTGACTCTACAAATAGATAAGATAGTACTTGTTCACACCTTGAAATATTGAAACCTCATTGGAATGTAGTTTATAAGTTCAAAATATTTTGGACAAAAGAATATGCAATAGTTAAAAATCTACTCTAAGTGACCTCTCTACACACAACTAAGCAAGTATGTGCCAAGATTATTTTACAAGAATACCCCACAATCATGACAAATGAAAGATATTGATTGATTCCCCATTCCTTTCTCTCTAAATCATTGAGATATAATCAAAAGGTCCTCAAATGGGTCAATTAGATAAATCATAAGAAAACATCAATAAAAAATAGTCAATGTTATCTATATCTCTTGCCAAAGTAACATAGCTAAGGTAATTTCTGATGTTGATGCCCATTGTAGGAAGGATGCATCCTCAAACATGTTTATAAAATATTTTGAATAAGACTAGGTGTTTGATAGGCCATTGATACAAATGCTACTGACTCATTTACCTATGATCTAGACTTTAGATTTTGACATTTAGGTTCACACTTCATGAATTGTGACACTTGTTTTCTACTTGTTTTAGCAAAGTTTGAAGATGACAATTGACTTATTATGGATGAAGGTTTGTTGCATGTGAAATTGAAATGGGATGGATGGTTTTGTAATTTTCTGGAATATTTCAATGTTTTTGGTATTTTGAAAATGTTTTGAGGATGTTATTGCTCTTTTTGATAGTTAATGTGATTTTTTTGGTTTTCATTATTTGGGGCTATTTTGGATTTTCCAAGTTTTTTAATGTTTTTGATTTTTTGATTTTTCAAATGTTTTCGGGATTTTTTATTTTTCAAATGTTTTGAGGTTTTTTGAGTTTTGACCAAGAACCTAACCTAAAATACTATCATAGGGGCCTTGGGGGCTTATCAAAGATGATCCTTTCCTAAGTTACACAAACAAAGACCACATAGTTCGACTAACGTTGACTTGTTTATTGATGAGATATGAACACTTGATGGATTTTTAGTTTATTATGACAGACTCCTAAAGGACTAACCTAGGGTGTCTCAGGGGCACATCAGTGATGGCCTTTCCTACGTTCAAGCTTAGAGACAACATAGTTCAACATGATGCATTTTTTTTTATTTTTTTTTCAATGTTTTGACCTTTTTAGGGATTTTGATGTGCTTTGGGTGTTTTGGATTTTGACTCTACAAATTTTCAAATGTTTTTAGATTATTTTTGTACAATATTATGATGTTTTTGAATTTTTCCATTTTGCAAGTGTTTTTAGATTTTGATGAGATTTTATGAATATTTTTGGGATTTTCAATGAGATTTCAAATAACTTTAAGATATAAAAGAACCCAATACGATGCATAATGAATTTCCACTAGTGTGAGGTGATAGACTACCTCAATGTAGGTAGGACAAACTGAGCTTAGGAATGTGCCAAGTAGAACTAAGGGGAATATGATACTTTACAATACCAAGCTATGATACGAATGCAGATGGGTGTTGGAATAAATAGGATGAGTGATGTGGTGGATGAATGCAATGCGAATCATGATAAGCTAAAGAGTTGAAGATATATGGAGGTTCTTATTTACACAAGGTACCTATTTTCTAGGTTTTCACCAAGGCACTTTCCCAAAGCACCACCAAAGTGGTTTTCACTAGAGGATGATTTTTTTCTTTACTATTTTCACCTTTTTCTCATTTTTTTAGATTTTTGTTATTTTTTATTTTTTTTTGTATTTTTGAGATTTACACCCTTCAAGCCTAGGCATAATTCTTTTTGAGATGTAGACTATTGATTTTCTCTTGCAAGGGTTCTCCTTCAAGTGTTGACAATTGGTACACTCCTAATCAATAGCTTATGGTGACAACAAATGGGCCTATCCAATTAGGCTCAAACTTTCCTTTACTGTCCTAATCTAGAACATTCTTTTGATTCTTCTTGAGGAAAGATCCCCTACCTAAAAATACTGACTCTTGATCCTCTTGTTGTAGCTCATTTCAGTTGGTTTTGGTATGCTTGTAAATTATTTAGGGTATCCAAATGACACTCATCCAGGAGTTCCATCTCATTCAGCTAAGATACTCTATACTCTTTATTAGAGACCAAATTCTCCAGTGACACTTGTAGTGAGGGAAGCTCAACCTCAATAGGTAGGATGACATCTAATCCATAGGCCAAGGAGAAAGGGGTAACACTTGTAGGTGTGTAAATACTAGTTATATAAGCCCATAGGGTGGGGTTTAACAATAGATGCCAGTCATGGTTAGCTTCATTGACGGTCTTCTTTAAGATTTTAATAATGGTCTTATTTGTAGCCTCATCTTGACCATTTCACTAGCAGTAATAGGGGTACAAAACTAATGTTGGATGCTAAATCATTGGAATATGTCTCTTACATCCTAATTCTTGAAGGGTCTTCTATTATCTAAGATAAGGGCTTGTGAAACACCATAGTGGAAAATAATGTAATTCAAGATAAACTTAGAGATTTGTTTCCCCATTATATAAGTCATAGGAATAGCTTCCACCCACTTGGTAAAGCATTCAGAGGTCATGATGATAAACTTATTTCCATTAGAAGAGGTTGGAGTAATCTTTCCTATGAGGTTAATCCCCAACTATGAGAAAGGCCAAGGTGTGACAATTGGTTGTAATTCCTAAGCTGGAGCATGGATTAGATCTCCATGTTGTTGACACTGGATACATTTTTGTACATACTGATGGGATTCTCTTTCCATGGTTGGCTAGTAATACCCCATCCTCAACAATTTCTTGGATAAGGTTTTTCCACTAGAATGGGAACTAAAAATGCCTTAATGTACTTCTATTAAGACAATCAAGGATTCCTCTTGGTGGAGAAATCATCGTAATGTCACATCAATGCTTCTCTATAGTATAGGGTATCTCCTAAGATTACAAATCAGGGTGCCCTTTTAATGAAGGTTCCCTTTAGGTTAGAGGTGATATCATATGGGAGGGTACCTCTTGTACAATAGGTGAATATATCATGATACCATGGGGATCCAAGACCAATGGTTACACACACGAATTTAGATTCAAGAATTTCAAAAGTTGATATGAGAAGTTGTTCTACCAAGAATTCACATTGAAGGATGTTGTGTGGCATGTCTAACAAAGACCCAATTATCACCATGACATATGTTGCTCGATTGTTCACATGAGGTATCTATTCAAAGGTTATATCAATGATTAATTCCCTCAAAATTTATACCATCTTCTTATAAGGGGTGATTTTATCATCTTTAGTTTGGTAGTTGTTATTGACTTGGTTAACAATAGGTTGTGAGTCCCCATAGAATTTTAACTCTTATATTAGCCATTGGACTACTATTATTATACTTTTTATTAGGGATTCATACTCAACAATATTGTTGGTACATAGAAATGATAGCCAGTATGATCTGGGAATACAATCACCTTGAGGGGTGATAAAGAGAATTTTCACCCCTGATCCATGTTGGGTATATGATCCATCAAAGTAAATTTTCCATTGATTTTCTATATTAAGAAGGAAAACTGATTCATCAAGAAACTTAGATACCAAAGGATTCTCCACATAAACAGGTTTGTTATACCTTACATAACCACCCCATTTTATTTTTGGTCAAAATGGGCCCCCCTTTTTTTTCTTGTCTTTGGTGTTCTTGTTTGGGCTTTGGGAGTTGTCCTTTTCTACTAAGTCCTTATTTTTCTTTATTTTTCAAGTTCAAGTTTCAAACTGTCACTGACACTTGGTACTTTTCTAAGGTGCAAGTTTCTATTTTCATCCTCATTTTGATCCCCACATTTTTCCTTGTGTTTTTTTTGTTCTGTTGGATTCAGGTATGGATTAGAATCACCTTATATCCTTAAAAGTGCAAGTTCTTATTTTCGTCCCAATCCCAACCTCCACTTTTCTTCCTTGTGTGTTTTTTGTTGTGTCAGACTCAGACATGAGATAAAAACCAAAACCAATAACTTCTCCAAAAAAAAAATTCATGTCTTCATCCTAATTCTGATTTTTTACTCCTCTTTGTTTGTTTTAGAATCAAACATCAAACCAAAACTCGAACCAAGAAATTTTCCAAAGTTCTTGTTTCATGTTCCATCTTGATCCCAATTCCCATGTCTATCTTTTTCACCGGGGTTTGGATTTCAAAACTTTTTTGGAAATTTGCACTCACTGAAGGTTTTGATATCGTCTCACTTCCCAATCCCAACTCACAGCTTCCTTCTATTCTTGTGATGGCTAATTTATGACCTCCACCTTGATCTCAAGGCCTGGACTATTGGCAACACAAGGGTAGAAAACTAAGAGGGGGGTGAATCAATTTTCATAGAAATTTAAACTTATTAAAATTATTCTCAGATCTAATTAATAACCATGAAAGCATAAATAATCACCACATCAAAAATACACATAACACCAAGATTTTTTATGTGGAAACCCTGTTAGGGGAAAAATAATGGTGGAGGTTAGTCCACAAGATTATACCCTATTAAGAGTATAAGAGAATAAATGGGAATGCACATGCATTTAGGCACACTACCTAGAGCTCACTACTTAATTACAACAAGTCTTACTACCCAAAGGAAGACACGCTGACTTACAAAAATATTCAGATTAAATCTACAAGATTGAACTAAGAAAATAGCATTTTCTCATGCCTGATTACAGTTTCGGTTAAGCATAAAAAATATCCTCACTCTTCACACTTTAATTTTTCCTTCAAATGATTAGAAAATTATTCACACATAGCACTCACACACTTTTCTTCACCATACCTTCAAATGATAAAACAATCACTCATATATATTCACAACCAAGAATAACATCATCTACATATCGACTCAATAAAATATAAAATGAATACAAACTGTCACCCCAAATCAATAAAGAATTTGCAATATGAATCAACCAAAGTAGGCCACAACATAGTGAGGAACCAAAACAACATCCTCAAAAATAAAACACCTTCAATAATTATTCCTTGAATATCCATAACACGCTAAAATCACCGTGTCGGCCATAAACATGAAAAACATGAACACACAAGAGAAAATATCCAATTGTGAGCACACCAATCAATGTAGATGTACAAAAAAATAGAGCATGATCTAGAAACATCCACAAGCATCATGAAATACTACATAAGGATCCACAACAACTAATATTATCATAATCACATAATCTTCATCCAGGAACACCAACTAGAACAACTGAACAATTGACAAAACACTGATACTCATAACTCAATCAAATATTCATGAGAACCTCTGAAACTCAATGCGGATAAACTATATATACTAAAAAAAAACCATTTAATCCACAACCTCTGATCATCAACACACTGAGCTGGCCAACATATTGAACTCCACTACCCCACCAACAACCTGCAACTTATTCTATTACAATTTTCTCAATATCCTGGACATATACAACCTTAAATACATTAATGCTAATAGTTTTGACATCAATGAAAACCACATATCAGCACCATCCAACAATCTCCCCCTTTGGAATTGATGGCAACACATGATGTGAAAAGCACCATCAACCCAAATTTCTCTTAGCACTGTCTCCCCCTTAGGCTTTGACTCTTCTCCCCAATTCTTTCACATGAATCTTCTCCCCCTTTAACATCAATGGAAAAGATACACATTATCTTGCTCCACACAAGTTCTAAACACATTTTTGTTCCTTAGTAGGAATGTAATCCAATCTAACTCCCTTTTCACTCACCTTCTCCCTCAAAAAGTTAAACTTGATAGATATATGCTTGGTTTCTGAATGCAGCACAAGATTCTTAGAAATTTTAATTGCACTTGAATTATCATAGAATATAGCATTAGGTTCATCATAGAAAACTCTAATATCCTTCAACATCTACTTCATCCACAATACTTGAGTACAATTGTTAGTAGAAACAATGTATACTATTTGCAATAGATAGAGAAATGGCATTATGCTTCTTACTTAACCATGAAATTAGCTTCTTTCCCAAGAAAAATGCACCACCACTGGTACTCTTTCTGTCATCCACATCTCCTACCCAATCAACAACAGTAAAATCAATTGTCCTCTTCAAGTATCTAAAAAATCCTATTCACAGTAGTCACATGAGATTCCTTAGGATCAACTTGAAATCTTGCAACAATACATACAACATTCATGATATCATGTCTATTTTGAGTCAAATAACGCAATC
Source organism: Sequoia sempervirens (assembly GCA_007258455.2). Lineage (NCBI taxonomy): Eukaryota > Viridiplantae > Streptophyta > Pinopsida > Cupressales > Cupressaceae > Sequoia > Sequoia sempervirens. The sequence continues at coordinate 288,943,325 of VDFB02353493.1, read as the reverse complement.
CACCAATCATGGATCTATATCTAGTTTGATTTGCTTTAGGAGAATCATCATCTTGAGTCAACTTACATTTTGTCACCATAGGTGTACCAACTAGCTTTGAATCTTCCATATCAACTTCTTTAGCAATTCTTTCACATACTTGGACTGAGATATGAATATCCCTTTATCTAACTGAGTAATTTGCAATCCTAGAAATAATTTCATTTCTCCAATAATAGACATCTCAAACTCACTCTGCATCTCATCAAAAAACTTCATGCACAAACTATCATCTCATCCAAAAATGATATCATCAACAAGGAATTCAACAATCAAATCTTTATGATGATCAATCTTGAAATACAAATTACTATTAGCAATACCTTTGTTAAATCCAAGCTTCAACAAATACTTATCCAATCCGGCGTACCATGCTCTTAGGGATTGCTTGAGTCCATACAATACTTTCTTCAACTAACAAACCATATCTCCTTGATTAGTCAATTGAAACCCATCAGGTTGTTGAATATACAACACTTCTTCTAGTTCACCATTTAGAAATGTTGACTTGACATCAATCTAATAAACCTTGTTTTTTTTGTAAGAAGTATAATCCAGAAATAGTCTCATAGCTTCAATCCTAGTAATAGGGCAAAAAATTTCTTTAAATTCAATTCCTTCCATCTATGAATATCCTTTACACACCAGTCTTTCTTTGTTTCTAATAACTTCACCTTGCTCATTCAGTTTGCTCTGAAAAATCCATTTAGTTCCAATTACATTTTTGTCCTTAGGTTTAGGAACAAGAATCCATGTATCATTATTATTAATTTATAGTAGCTATTCTTTCATTACTTCCATCTAATGTTCATCTTTGCATGCTTCATTGACACTATTAGGCTCAGTCTTTGATATCAAATAGTATTCTTCTACATTTCTTCTCCTAGTTTGAACACCTTTGTTCTTATCACCTATAATTTGATCTTTTGAATAATTTATCCTAGCATACCTTGGAGTCTTAGGATGTTCTTGAACTTCAGGCTCTTGTGATCTCACTTTTTCACTTTCACTAATTCCTTCCTCTTGATTTTTCTAATTCACTGAAATGATCTGAACTTGATTTTGAGTTTCAACTGTACTAACATTCTGATCATCTAAATCACATCCATAGGTTCTAGATGGTCTAAATGTCTCTTCATCAACCTTGAAATTAGCACTTTCAACTACTTTCCTCAATCTATTATTGAAGCACTGCTAGGCTTTACTCTTATTATAATAACCAAAAAAGATGTACCTTCATCACTTCTAGCATCAAACTTTCCTATATCTTCATCTCTTTTGATATAGCATTTACTCCCAATGTAGTACCCCTCCATTTTGCTTCTGATTATTGTTTGCATGTTTTCACACTGTTAGACTTTGGTACTTTAGTTTGGATATTTTGATCGTTGAATTTAGAGCGACAGTGGATTCGTTTTGTGATATGATAAACATTGTATGGTGATAATTAATTTCTGACATGCTTTGTATTAGCGTAGATGTTTTCCTTCAGATTTTATTGTTATATATATGTTTATGGTAGATTAACTATTATTTAATGGTCAGTTTGATGTGATGTGTATTGGTGTGGAGAACAGAGTTGCATCACTCACTTGCGAGTGCCCTGTGATTTCTATGATTTTCTCCACACGGTGTGTTTGTACAATGGATTATATATATATATGTATGTCATTTATTTGGTTGCAAGATTGCAGGTACATGACACTAACTCCACCTGGTTACTTAGGTCTGAGCATGTCAAGACTCAATGAAAATGTTGATTGGGAGGTAGTAACAAGGCTTATCCTAGTCTAGTCTTAAACCTGGTCAAGTATGTCGTTAGTTTAGTTTGGTGTCTTTGGTTGTCTCGTTTGTGCCTGATTGGATTAATTGTTTTTGAAAGGAAAATTTTGTCAATTTAATGATAGTTTTTTATTCTTTAATTTACTATTTATTTAAATTAATTTTAAATGTTAAAAATAGGTTTTACATTTTATTTAATTAATTAATTAGTTTGTTTGGTTAAGTAATTTAATCATTGAGATTAAATTCATTTAATTAAATAAATTAATTAATTGAATTAAAATTGCTTTAATTGTGTGAATAGATTTAAATTTAAAATTAATTGTTATGTGGGTAATGGTATTTTAATTGTTAGATAAATAAATTAAATGAGGAAAAAGGGAAATTTGTATTTTGAAATTTGAAAATTTTAAATTCTTTAAAATGCATGAATTCTTGATAAGAAAAAAAGAAAAGATTTATCTGGGAGGTGGTTAGAAGATATTTTCTTCTTGACATGTGTGGTAGTGGAATTAATTGCTTCTTGTTGAGGATTTTCTCGGAGGTTATCTGGGATTTGGAGAAAATAGAAGATTACTTTTTTTTTCATGGGAAATAATAGGAAAAGGGATCTAAAAAAAAAGAAATATTGGTTTGTGAAAATTTTGTGAAGTTCGCTTTGGATTTACTGTATATTTCTGGAAGATCTCTTTGGGTTGGTATTAGCATCTTTCTGGATTTCGTGTTCTGGAGGGTCTTTGAAAGTTGCACTCTTGGTGCAGGAGCACCCAGTACACTTAATTTCAACAATTCATTCTTTGAAGGAAGTCATTAGAAATTTAGGGGCATTTGAGTAAATTAATGTTAAATAAGGTCTTTGTGACTATTTTTCATGTAATTGGGGGGTTTTTAAGGTTATTTGTTCCAAAAGTGCAAAAGGTTGCATAATATTGTGTTTGTTGCTAACAAATTGTCAAACAAGGCAAAATTAAGCAATGTAAGGGTTAAGGTAGTTTGTGGTCAGTTATAGGCGTTCCATGGGTAGTTTGGATTGGAAAATTTTTAAATGGCCTCTTGAAGGCTCGAGAGAGGTTGGTTGTAGCATTTGAAAATATAAAATTAATATAAAGTTCTATTTTCCAGTTATTTTCTAGTTTTTCTTTCATTTCTTGGCCTGTGTATGGTTTTGTACAGTAGGGTTAAACTTTGAGATGCCTTAAATCCATCAGAGGATAGAGTTGTCACTATTTTCTATTGTTTCTTGAGAGTTCTTATTGTTAATTAAGCCTATTGAAGTGAATTTTTTGCTGACTGATCTGAAATAGGGCAGTAGGGTTTTGAAGTTTAATGTGTGTTGAAGGGCCATTCCTCCTTCTGTGCAGGCTATAACTCAGAGGAATGTGCCTATGCAAAGTAGGGCAAGAATAATTATGAGCCTCCTTGTGGTGGAAGAGTATTTAAAGTAAATTAACAACACTGCCCTGTTGCAAAACTGAGTTTTGGGCCTTGGAGTCAAGGTTAGAGTAAGTGAAAAGTCTATAGGGAATGGAAACCTCAGTAGAAACCCTAGAAGATAGCCTTGGTAGGTGTATTTGATGTTATCTAAAAGTTTTGAGTGGCTGTAAGTGACTGGTTGTGTGAGGAAGTTAGAAACCCTATGGTAAAGGGGTGAAAAGAGTGGAAAATTAGGTGGTTTACAAAGGAAGTATGTGCAAAATGTGAGGGTAGTCAAATATTAAGATGTGTTGAGCATGTGTAGGTTGAAATATGAAGAATTCAAGTGGTTTTAGGTTTGCAAGTGATCTGGGTATAGGAATTTCAATAAGCCCTAGTTTTTAGGAAGGAAAAGGAGGGTTTGTTGGAGCAGTAGTATAGAAGGGCAGTATGGAGGTTTTGATTAGTGAATATTTTGTTTTCTACCACAATTTGTGACTATCCAAGAGTTGGTAAGGTGAAAGGCAGTTTAAAAGACACTTTGTTTGTAAATGTGGGCTAATTCTACTAGCCCTCAGACATAGTGTCTTAATGTTTTTCTATGTTTTTGACAAATGAATCTTACTTGTAAACTTTGAAATGTCTTTTTGATGGAATATGGATGCTATATGGATGATCAATGGGTGTTCTTATAGTTTTCTTTGAGGAATTGGTCTTTCAATTGCTCAGTTGTGAATTGGAAAGCCATAGAGCTGACCCTATGGAAGTTGTGCTAGTTATTTGATTTTGTGTTGGTGTTTGGTTTTCAAAGCTTGGTTGATTATTCCTCCATCCTACTCTACATCAGAGTGGTATCAGAGCAAGGAAGTAGATCTCTTGAAGATTGCAGGAGAAGCATTGGAAGATACAAGACATTATGGACTTCAGAAGGTTGGATGAGAAAGAAGGACAAATGAGGCATGCTACCTTCTAGACCAGATGCAAATGCAAAGGTAAGATCTGTAAAGTAATGATTGATTCGGGTTCATTGGGTAATGTTGTTTCAGAAGAAATGGTTGAAAAATTGCATTTGACAAGGCTAAAACATGAATCACCTTACAAGGCATATTGGGTAAATGATAGTCAGCATGTTGTGGTTAGAGAGCAAGCATTTGTAGATTTTGAAATTGGTCCCTATAAAGATGTTCTATTATGTGATATTATGCCTATAAGGGATTTTCATATGATACTAGGAAGGGTTTGGCAATATGATAGATTTGCTATGCATGATGGGAGGTTTAATGTGTATGAAATTGAAAAGGATGGGCAAAAGTATATTTTGAGTTGTTTCTAGGATGAAGGGACACAAGGAAGGATAGGGATGTGTGTAAAAAGAGAGATGCTAGAGAAAAAGGAACAAGGGAACCTAGAAGAGACAATAGGGCATAGCATAGTTGCAATGGAGAAAGAAAAACACCATGAAGAAGCATTGGGAAGGACAGTGCAGATTGAAGACATAAGAGAAACAAGGGAAGTGAAGGTCAAAGATGAGAATACTTTGATAACACAATATAAGGATAGAGAGTGTGAAGAAGACAAAGAAAAAGTTTCCACCACCACATGTAAAAAGATTACTGAGATAATAAGAGCAGAGGAAGATTCAAAGTTAAAGTGTGTGAAGGGTGATGGGAAAGGAAGGGTCAAGGGTGAAATGACCTTACAAGAGCAAGGTAAGCTTGAAGGTTGTGTTGAAGATAAAGGACATAAAGAAGTTTTTTCATTGAAGATTAATGGTGTTCTAAAGCAGACACCTAAGAAAAGTATAGTAGTACAAGAAGCCGAGACAGAGTATTGTGAGCAGAAGGCACTTGGGGCAGAGATCCCTCAAAGAGGAAAGAATAAGAATGTAGGAGAATTATCAATGGAGAGCCAAGGAAGGACTAGTGAGGTCTATATGGGTGAGAAGAAATGTCTACTGAATGGATAGGGTAATGGGGAGCCACAAGGGATGCAGACTGTGGGTAGCACTACACAGCCTGCAGCCCTGTGGGGGAGGCTGCGTAGCAACCAAACCCCCTCACAGGGAATGGCGCACAACGAGAGCTACAAACAATTTAAAATGCATGGTTTTATATTAAAATTTTAAATTAATATATGTTTATTAATTGATAGAAATTTCATTTGATATAATAATAATAAAATAATATAATTAGTAAAATAAAATAATTATTTAAATAAAAATTATTTAAGTGATTATTATATTTCGGAACAACTAATAAGAATATGGAGTAAAATTTGATTTTATTAAGTGAATATTTTTATTAATCCAATTGATGATTATATCATTATGGGAAATTGAGATAATGAAAATTAGTTTTGATGATACAACTTCTTTTATTGTTGAGAGAAGAATTATAATCATGTTGTTTTAACTTCTTGTTATTTCTTTCAGACTTGACTAGATTTAGTAAATCCTAATAATACATGTTTATTTTCCTCGATTTGCTTTAGATTGTATTTTCACTTTTATTGGGCAAATTGGGAATGTGTTAAAAGTACAAGTCTTCCAAATTAGTTTGTCTTAAATGTGGGAATTGTAATTGTTTAAATAGAACTCTTATGATTGACTAAGGTTGTGTACATGGTATTACATGGTGTTTAGACACTTGGTTTTATGAACATAGACTTGATGTTCGTTATAATTTGTTTGGTCTTATATGATGATTCTTGTGCACCTTGTATACCTTAGTAAGGGAACTTAGATTCCTTATGTTATTTTTATGGGAGTGGCTCTGTGTAAGGGCCAGCACACAAAGTGGTGCCAGGGTAACTTACAAAGAGTTAGTAAGTTAGTGAAAACTAAACAACACATTAGTTAGATTAAAATCTTTAATTAGATTAATATGCCTCACTTATAGACTCAAGAGCTAGTTCACTCTTGAGATTAAGTTGAGAAGGCTTGGAATGGAAAATAGATATCTTGTTACTTCAAAAGATATTCAATTTTGCAATAGTTTGCATGTGGGACTGGGTTTCGTAAGGGGTTACCAGGGTAACCCAAGTTGGGGGGCAGAACCTAGGAAGAAACACCAGGGTAACCTATGCAACATTGTGATGACACTCCACCTAAAATAATAGTAACCTTGTGAGCTTAGTATATTTGATTATCCTAAATCTAGAAGCAATGTAACCAAAAGTTAAGAATGTACTTGTGTCTAGGGCTTGTAGGTTATGTCTAGGGAACCTTATTACTATCTCCTAGCATGGGGGGTGAACCTACGGGTACCAAATAGTTGGGTGGAATGAGCACCTTACTCTGTTGGGTCCCCAGTTTATGATCATGGCAATGAGAGCTTCATGGATGGAGAGCTCGTAATTGGATATATGTGTACTTCCTTAATTGTGTCATTGGAAATATTGTATTAGTAACATCCCTCAATTATTTATGAGGTGAACATTTGAAATATGTAATTGTAAACTATTATTTTATCTACCTCATCTGAAGAATGAGTATTGTAATGTCATTTCAAATGCAATGTAAGAATCTTATTTGTACTTTATAATTTCATGAATGGAATTCAAATGTTATGCAAAGTTTTTTTTTTTAAGTTTATGTTAATTAAATACATGCAATGCTAAATACTAAAGTCATCTATGGAATCTCAAGTAGTGTGACATCGCGTAACTTAGAGAATGTATGCAATTAATAAAGTTAATATTAACATTTAAAAAAAAAAAATTATTACACTTTCGTAGACAATTGCAACATTCCTTAGGTTACACGACGGGGCAGTACAAATTGGTATCAAAGCCAGGTTTCTAACACTGGATGCTCTGGGTAATCACGAGCCCATTAGGTTGACCTAGTATGTAGTGTCGCTATCTATTAGCCTTGGTTGATTAGTATCTGAGACTAGTTATTGTTTATGTGTAGGATCATGCCTAGGCGACGTGGTAGAGGTCGTGGTAGAGGTCAAGGTGGAGGCCGAGGGCCAATCCCTTAGGTTACTCCCCCTTTGAGCCCTCATCAGAGTGATTAGGCAGAGCAGTTGGATCAGAGGAATGAGGGACAAATTCTAGAATAGTCAAGAGAAAAGGGATCACAGTTATGCCCTTTATTAGAGGAGGTCATAGCTTGACTTGGACCTAGATAGGAAGTTGATCAGGAAGTAGTTAGAGAGCGTGATAGATCTCCAAGGAGAGTAGATGATATAGTGCATCAGGATGCTATTATTGCAGGACACATGTGGAATTTATTGAGGGCATGCCCTCCTCCTTTTGATGGTATAGGAGGTGGTTTAGAGGCAGACCTAGCTATTGGACTTCGGTAGATGTTTTGCTATGCACCCATACGGTAGCAATACCTGAGCGAGATGCATGCATCTAAGAGGATTCACCTCTACTTGGTGGTGCTTGGAGGAGTAGAAGCTCCACTTAGATATTGGGTTAGTGTCTTGGGAGATGTTCCTAGAGAGGTTTAGAGCACAGTTCCTATCAGAACACTGGAGGCAACGACGGGCTAACGAGTTTCATGATTTACGTCAATTGGATCTATCTATTGAGAAATATGAAAGTAGATTTTATGAACTCAAGCAGTATGTAGGTGTTGGTGATGATGAGTCTATGTTGGTTCAGCACATCATTAGGGGCTTAAACACCCGCATTAGTGGTGGAGTCAGATTCTTTGAGCCAAAGACTATGGAAGTTGCTATGGAGAAGGATCGTATAGTGGAAGAGAATCGTGTTATGGTGTTAGGCGGTCACACAAGAGTACAGATAGGCAGTGCTCCTGCAGTAGGTTTTTGTCCACGGGGTAGACAGGTGTAGACAGGGGGTTCCTCTAGGAACCAACAGACACCCTCTAAGGGTGGGTAGCAGCAGCAGTAGCGTACACCTCAAAAGAATAATAATCCACAACCACAGCAAGGTAATAGCTTGCAGTCAGGAAAGAACTATAATTGGTGGCGCAACAAGTGCAATAGACAAGATCAACCTACTCAGAGTGCGCAGTCTACTGTCAGTAGAGGTAGTTTCCACTAATCCAATGCACCTTTGGGTGGTAGAGGATTCGGTAGAGGCACTGGTTGTTACTCATGTGGTCAGTAGGGACACATTGCTAGGCAGTGTCCGATGAGAGGTTCTTCAGGTTTTGGGCCTCAACCTATAGTTTCAGATCCTATAGTGGGTGATGTAGGATGATCACATATAGTTTATGCTATGATTAATGACCTCCAAGCCAATCACCAAAACACAATGGTCGAGACTTCAGGTAAGTTACAGGGTGTTAGTGTTTCTATTCTTTTTGATTCCGGAGCTACCGACTCCTTTATTTTACCTACCATCATTGAGCAATGTGGTCTTGTGGCAGTAAAGCAAGGCAGTAAGTGGCAAGTAGAATTCACCTCAAGGGTGAAAGTAGCAGTAGATAACCTAGTACATAATTGTGAACTAAAAATTGGTATATTAACTACTTTAGTGGATCTACATGTTACACCTTTAGGATCGTATGAAATAGTTTTAGGTATGGATTGGTTAGCATCTCATCATGTTATGATTGACTATCGACTTAAGACAATTAGTTGCATTAATTATTTAGGTGTGAAAGTGGAAATCATAGGTATACAAAGACCTATCTCTCTACGGATGATATCTACTATGCAATTAAAGAGATGTCTTCGTCAGGGTTGTCAACTATTTACAACAACAGTTACTAATTTGGAAGAAGGTGAGAGTCAAGAGATATCTCTTGATGATCACCCTATCCTTAGAGAATTCACTGACATGTTTCCTAATGACATACCTGGAATGCCACCAAAAAGGGATATTGATTTTAGAGTTGACCTAGTTCCTGGAGTAGAGCCTATTTCTCGAGCTCCATATAGAATGACTACTCAGGAATTAGAGGAACTATTAGAAAACAGTTTTATTCATCCAAGTGTTTCTCCTTGGGGAGCACCTATCATCTTCATAAAGAAGAAGGATGAATCACTTAGATTGTGTATTGACTATCGTCAATTGAACAAGGTTACGATTAATAATCGTTATCCTTTGCCTAGAATCAATGATCTTTTTGATCAAATCAAGGGAGCTAATGTGTTCTCTAAAATCAATTTGAAATCTACTTACCATCAATTGAGAATTGTTGAAGCAGACATTCATAAAACTACATTCCAAACTCATTATGGGCACTATGAATTCACAGTAGTACCATTTGGGTTAACGAACACACCATTAGTATTCATGAGTTTAATGAATGGTGTTTTCGTACATACCTTGATTGCTTTGTCCTTGTATTTCTCGATGATATTTTGATCTATTCGAGAAACATGAAGGAGCATGAAGAGCACTTGAGATAGGTATTGCAATGTTTAAGGGAAAATCAATTGTATGCGAACCTGAAGAAGTGTGACTTCTTTCAAACTGAGGTAAAATACCTTGGACATGCAATTTCTGGAAAAGGTATTGCTGTGGATCCTTCAAAGATTCAAGATATTATAGATTGTCTTGTGCCTACTAATGTAGGTGAAGTTAGTAGTTTTATGGGTCTAGCTGGTTATTATAGGTAGTTTGTTCAAGGGTTTTCTAGAATTGGTCATCCTATTACTTCTCTTCAGAGAAAAGGGAAGAAGTTTTCTTGGACTGAGTAGTGTCAGTTGGCTTTTCAGACACTTAAAGAAAAGTTGACTAATGCACCTATATTGATTGTTCCTGATCCTACTAAGGATTTTGTAGTTTGCACAGATGCATCTTTAGAGGGTTTGGGAGCAGTTCTGATGCAAGATGGGTGTGTGATTGCTTATGAGTCTTGCAAACTCAAGGATCACAAATTAAACTATCCCACACATGATTTGGAACTTGCTGCAGTTGTGCATGCATTAGTTCGATGGAGGCATTTCTTATTGGGTCACCGTTTCGAGCTTCACACTGATCATCATAGTCTACAATACATTTTTACGCAACCTAATTTGAATGCTAGACAAAGACGGTGGATGGAGTTCTTGTGTGAATATGATTTTGAAGTGAAATATGTTCAAGGAAAAGAGAACGTAGTGGCTGATGCTCTTAGTTGTCATCGACATGAGATCTCTGCTACTACTCTTGAAGTAGATTTGAGAGGTCAAATTTTAGCAGCACTTCCTACTAATAGATTGTATCAGGAAGTAAAGTCAGAGATTGAATCTAGTAGACCTTTAGAAGGTCGATTTATAGGGTATATCCTTGAACCAGATGGTATATTATGGCATTTAGGTCATATCTATGTACCACATTTTGAGGGTCTTCATACATTAATTATGACTGAAGCACATTGAGCTCCATACTCAGCTCATCCAGGTATTAAGAAAATGCATGCGGATCTTCAGCAATTATATTTCTGGCCTAGTATGAAATGTGATATTACTGACTATGTATCAAGATGTCTTGAGTGCCAGTGAGTCAAAGCTGAGCATCAACATCCCACTGGATTATTACAGCCACATCTCATTCCTGAATGGAAATGGGATATTATATCTATTGATTTTATTGTTGGGTTACCTACGTCGTCACGTTGACATGATGCCATTATGGTAACTATTGACGGATTGACTAAGGTAGCTCATTTTTTGCCAGTACGATCATCTTACAATGCTTCATCTGTAGCTAGGATATTTATGGAGGATATAGTTAGATTGCATGGGATTCCTCGTAGGATTATATATGATAGAGATCATGTATTTACTTCAGCCCTATGGACTTCATTACAACATGCTCTAGGTACACAGTTGAACTTCAGCTCTGTGTATCATCCTCAAACCGATGGAAAAATAGAGAGAGTTAATCAAATATTGGAGGATATGCTTTGAATGTACGTAATGGACCAATAGTCACGTTGGGAGGATTATCTGTATTTAGTAGAATTTGCTTACAATAACAGATATAAGAGTTCCATAGGTTTCCACCATTTCAGGCATTATACGGACGTCCTTGTCGAACTCCATTAAGTTGGGATCGACTAGAGGATAGAGTATTACTTGGTCCTGAGATGCTTTGAGACATGGAGCAATAGGTTGACTATATTAGGGAACATTTGATAGCAGCACAGGATAGGCAAAAGAAGTATGCTGATGCGCATAGAATAGACTGACAATTTGCAAGTGGTGATAGAGTGCTTCTTCGAGTGCGACCGCGAAAGAGTCCAATCCGTTATGGAAAAGGCTCTAAGCTTGCGCCTCGTTTCGTTGGGCCATTTGAGATCCTAGAGAGGATTGGTCCTATGGTGTATTGACTCACCTTACCACCCAGTTTGTCACATATTCATGATGTTTTCCATGTATCAGTTCTTAGACCATATCATCCTGACATTTCTCATGTACTTGATTGGAATGCGTTACAGGTAGAGGACGAGCAGTTGGATTTGGAGCCCATGGCCATTCTACAACATCAGGCACTCGGTCTCAAGGGTCGAGACGTTGATCAGGTGAGGGTCCAATGGCATCCTAGCCATGAGGCTTCTACTACTTGGGAGGATGTGACACGCATGAGGGAATTTTATCCCTATCTATTCACAGGCTTTCAAGAGCAAGCCTGATCTTAGGGGGGGAGGATGTAGTACCCCTCCATTTTTCTTATGATTACTATTTGCATGTCTTCACACTGTTAGACTTTGGTACTTTAGTTTGGATATTTTGATCATTGACTTTAGAGCAACAGTGGATTCGTTTTGTGATATGATAAACCTTGTATGGTGATAATTAATTTATGACATGCTTTGTATTAGCATAGATGTTTTCCTTCAAATATTATTGCTATATATATGTTTATGGTAGATTAATTGTTATTTAATGGTTGGTTTGATGTGACGTGTATTGGTGTGGAGAACGGACTTGCATCACTCGCTTACGAGTGCCCTATGATTTTCGTGATTTTCTCTACACGGTGTGTTTGTACAATGGATTTTAATATATGTATGTCATTTATTTGGTTGCAGGATTGCAAGTACATGACATTGACTCCACCTAGTTACTTAGGTCTGAGCATGTCAAGACTCAACGAAAATGTTGATTGGGAGGTAGTAACAAGGTTTATCCTAGTCTAGTCTTGAACCTGGTCAAGTATGTCGTCAGTTAAGTTTGGTGTCTTTGGTTGTCTCGTTTGTACCTGATTGGATTAATTATTTTTGAAAGGAAATTTTTTTCAATTTAATGATAGTTTGTTATTCTTTAATTTACTGTTTATTTAAGTTAATTTTAAATGTTAAAAATAAGTTTTACATTTTATTTAATTAATTAATTAGTTTGTTTGGTTAAGTAATTTAATCATTGAGATTAAATTCATTTAATTAAATAAATTAATTAATTGAATTAAAATTGCTTTAATTGTGTGAATAGATTTAAATTTAAAATTAATTGTTATGTGGGTAATGGTATTTTAATTGTTAGATAAATAAATTAAATGAGGAAAAAGGGAAATTTGTATTTTGAAATTTGAAAATTTTAAATTCTTTAAAATGCATGAATTCTTGATAAGAAGAAAAGAAAAGATTTATCCGGGAGGTGGTTAGAAGATATTTTCTTCTCGACATGTGTGGTAGTGGAATTAATTGCTTCTTTTTGAGGATTTTCTCGGAGGTTACCTGGGATTTGGGGAAAATAGAAGATTACTTTTTTTTCATGGGAAATAATAGGAAAAGGGATCTAAAGAAAAGAAAGAAATATTGGTTTGTGAAAATTTTGTGAAGTTTTCTTTGGATTTACTGTATATTTCTGGAAGATCTCTTTGGGTTGGTATTAGCATCTTTCTGGATTTCGTGTTCTGGAGGGGCTTTGAAAGTTGCACTCTATAGGCAGGGTTTCTTTTCAACGACTAAGTTCTTCAAACTACAGGAAAATAGGTATTTCTCTGTGTATTTAATTATTTATTTTTGAAAAGATTGCCTATGAAAAGAAATTTTTTTTTAAACCCTTCTTCTCTGTAGATTGTTTGTTGAAAATATTTTTGTAGAAATTTGTTGATTATTATGAGAGTTTCAAGAAAACAAGATCTTAAAGTGCAAACAGAGAAAACATTAGGAAAGATTCAAAAGAAAACAGAAGTATATTTTGTAATTTATAAAATAAGTTTTATGTGAATTTGGGAAAATAAATTTTTGGAAGAACCTACAGGGAAAGACTTTTATAGTTTGAGTTAGAAACCCTATGTGAAATTGAAGATGAAACTTTCTGATTTAGAAATAGAGGATCTTGATAAAATTGTGTGAACCAAAACCTCTGGTAAATTTACCAGTAGTAAATTTTTAATTGTTGATTTTATGTTCTTCTAGCAATTATTTTAGTATTTAAATTTTTTATATGAAATTGTACACTGTAAAAAATTATTACAAATTGAATTATGAAAAGATTGTTATTTTTAAAAAAATATAAATAAAAACCTTTCATCACCGTACGGTGAAATTCATACAGGAGATTTTATTTTAAAAAAAATATATGTTTATAGGTGTGGGGGCTGGGGCTACCACAGCTGCCCCACAAGGGACGCGGACTGTGGGTAGCGCTTAGCGCTGCACACAACCTGCAGCCCTGTGGGGGAGGCTATGTAGTAGCCAAACCCCCTCACAGGGAATGGTGCACAGCAAGAGCTGTGAACCATTTAAAATGCATGGTTTTATATTAAAATTTTAAATTAATATATGTTATTATAATATATAATATATGTTTATTAATTGCTAGAAATTTTATTTGATATAATAATAATAAAATAATTACTTAAATAAAACTTATTTAAGTGATTATTATATTTCAGAACAACTAATAAGAATATGGAGTAAAATTTGATTTTATTAAGTGAATATTTTTATTAATCCAATTGATGATTATATCATTATGTGAAATTGAGATAATGAAAATTAGTTTTGATGATACAACTTCTTTTATTGTTGAGAGAAGAATTATAATCATGTTGTTTTAACTTCTTGTTATTTCTTTTAGACTTGACTGGATTTAGTAAATCCTAATAATAGATGTTTATTTTCCTTGATTTGCTTTAGATTGTATTTTTACTTTTATTGGGAAAATTGGGAATGTGTTAAAAGTACAAGTCTTCCATATTAGTTTGTCTTAAATGTGGAAATTGTAATTGTTTAAATAGAATTCTTATGATTGACTAAGGTTGTGTACATGGTATTACATGGTGTTTAGACACCTGGTTTTATGATCATAGACTTGATGTTCGTTATAATTTGTTTGGTCTTATATGATGATTCTTATGCACCTTGTATACCTTAGTTAGGGAAATTAGATTCCTTATGTTATTTTTAGGGGAGTGGCTCTGTGTAAGGGCCGGCACATAAAGTGGTGCCAGGGTAACTTACAAAGAGTTAGTAAGTTAGTGAAAAATAAACAACACATTAGTTAGATTAAAGTATTTAATTAGATTAATATGCCTCGCTTATAGACTCAAGAGCTAGTTTAGTCTTGAGATTAAGTTGAGAAGGCCTAGAATGGAAAATCGATATCTTGTTACTTCAAAAGATATTCAATTCTGCAATAGTTTTCATGTGGGGCTAGGTTTCGTAAGGGGTTACCAAGGTGACCCAAGTTGGGGGCCAGAACCTAGGAAGAAACACCAGGATAACCTATGCAACATTGTGATGACATTCCACCTAAAATAATAGTAACCTTGTGAGCTTAGTATATTTGATTATCCTAAATCTAGAAGCAATGTAACCAAAAGTTAAGAATGTACTTGTGTCTAGGGTTTGTAGGTTATGTCTAGGGAACCTTATTACTATCTCCTAACACAGGGGGTGGACCTACGGGTACCACATGGTTGGGTGGAACATGTACCTTACTCCGTTGGGTCCCCAATTTATGGTCATGGCAATGAGAGCTTCATGGATGGAGAGCTCGTAATTGGATATATGTGTACTTCCTTAATTGTGTCATTGGAAATCTTGTATTAGTAACATCCCTCAATTGTTTATGAGGTGAACATTTGAAATATGTAATTGTAAACTATTATTTGATCTAACTCATATGAAGAATGAGTATTGTAATGTTGTTTCAAATGCAATGTAAGAATCTTATTTGTACTTTATACTTTCATGAATGGAATTCAAATGTTATGCAAAATTTATTTTTTTAAGTTTATGTTAATTAAATACATGCAATGCTAAATACTAAAGTCATCTATGGAATCTCAAGTAGTGTGACGTCGCATAACTTAGAGAATGTATGCAATTAATAAAATTAATATTAACACTTTAAAAAAAAAATTATTACACTTTCGTAGACAATTTCAACATTCCTTAGGTTACAAGACGGGGCATTACACCCAAATATTGTGAAGTATCTAATAGTAGTTTTATGACCAAACCATAGCTCATAAGGGGTCTTATTGATATCACCTTTGATATGTACCTATTTGAGAGTGTACATAACAGTACTCACAACTTCTTGCCAGTGGATATGAGGAACATTTCCTTCCAACATCATATTCCTAGCAGCATCTAGAACTGTTATGTTCTTCCTTTCCACAACTCCATTTTGCTAAGGGGTTTTTGGGGTAGATAATTATCTCTTTATCCCATGCTCTTCAAAAAAATAATTAAACTCACCCGAAATGAATTCACCACCTCTATCTGATCTCAGACATTTAATCTTCAGACTTGTCTCTATCTCAACCTTACCCTTAAAAATATTGAATTTCTCAAGAGCTTCAGTTTTTTCCCTTAACAAAGTAACCTAAATCAATCTAGAATAATCATCAATGAGTAACATGAAATACATGTCTCCTTGTAGAATTTTGACTCTAGAAGGACCACACAAGTTAGTATGCACAAGCTCCAACACTTCATTTGAACAATGTTGTTTTCTCTAAAATGAAACTCTAGTTTGCTTCCCTAACTAACATTCCTTGCAAATGGTATTAGTAGGCTTTATTAACTTAGGAAGATCCTTCATAGCCTGAGTAGAACTTATCTTGATAATATTGTTAAAGTTTACATGACATAATCTCCTATGCCACAACCAATTTTCATCAACTTGAGCAATCAGACAACTTTTACTAGCAACATTTAGGTGAAAGATATTACCTTTTATTTTTGTACCTGATGCAATCATATTTCTAGAATTCCCCAATATTCTACACTTTCCATCCTTGAATTGAAGATTGTATCCCTTTTCAACCATCTATCCAACACTTAAAAGATTATGCTTCAAACCTTCCACATATAGGAAATCATTAGTATGATTCTTACCATCAAGAGAAATAGATCATCTACCACGGATTACACCAGCTTGGTCATCACGAAATCTTAAAACACCACCATCATAATTTTCCAAGCTCACAATTTTACTTTTGTCACCTATCATGTGATGAGAGGATCCACTATCAATCACCCATTCATCCTTTTCTTCAATTTTAGCTACCAAAGCTTTCTCCACTTTCATGCAACTAGTAGATTTAGTAGGCACCAAATCATTTTCCTTGATAGCAATAAATACCCATTCATCTTCACTTGCATTCCTTTTATTAGATTCATCATTTTTCACACCTTCATCAACAACATAATAACACTTTCTTTGGAATCTAGGCTTGTTATGTCTTGGCTTAGGAACTCTTTCTGGAAACCTTGAGGAAAAATGACCTATCTTATTGAATGAAAAATATTTAAGAGGCATCTTCCATTTATAATTACCTTCTCCTCTAGGTACTCTCTTGACAAGAAGAGATTCAAGCTCATCTAGCTTTATTTCTTCTTCTTCAATCTCTCTCATTTCCTACTAATACTTGGACAAGTTTGTAGAACTTTCTCTCAGATCATATCTCTACTTATCTTTTCTGGAGGTAGTAGCCTTGAATGTAGATTCTATGTTAGGAAGAGAATCACCAAACTCACTTAACTCAAACGAAGAAAGTTTACCAATCAACATGTCTCTAGTTACATTTTTCATAGTTTGGATCTCCTTAATAGCAGCAACTTTGTGTTTGTATGCAGTAGGCAAGGATCTAAGCAATTTAGCAACAATCTCTAATTCTTTCAATATTCCACAAACACATCTGATATTACTCAAAAGTTCATTCACTCTCTACATAAAATAATTGATGTTCTCATCTTCACCAATTCTCAATGTTTCATACTTCCCTTTCACAATTTGTAACTTACCAATCTTCACATGCACATCACCTTCATACAAAGTTTCCATATTTTTCCATATATCATAAGCAGTCTTTAGCTCTAGTACACTTTTCATCTCAAAATCAATCAAAGCACTCAAAAATGCTTCCTTAGCCCTCATACTATACTTGAAATCTTTAATCTCACTTGCAAAAGAAGGAAAATTCTACAGAATTATATATCTATTCTTTGTAATGTTCCAATAAGGTTCACCAATGCATCTTAGATGACACTCCAATTGAGTCTTTCACAAAGAATAATTTGTTCCATTAAATCTCAAATTATCCTTCTTATATGTTGCCATCTCTGATAACCTCAAGCTATTAAACTTCTTCCAGGAACCTGCTCTAATACCAATTATTTGGAACAAAATGGAAGACAACTAAGAGGGGGGGTGAATCAATTGTGAAAGAAATTTAAACTTATTAAACTTATTCTTAGATCTGATTAATAACCATGAAATTATAAATCATCACCACATCATAAATACACATAGCACCAAGATTTTTTACATGGGAAACCTATTAGGGCAAAAACCATGGTGGAGGTTAGTCTACAAGATTATACCTTGTTAAAAGTATAAGAGAATAAATGGGAATGCACACACATTCAGGAACACTTCCTAGAGCTCACTGCTCAATTAAAACAAGGTTTACTGCCCAAAGGAAACACATTTTCTTATAGAAAGATTCAGATTAAATATGAAAGATTGAACTGAGAAAATAGCATCTACTCATGCTTGATTACAGTTCTAGTTAAGCAAAGAAAATCTTCTCACTCTTCACACTTTACTTCTTCCTTTGAAAGATTAGAATATTATTCACACATAGCACTCACACACTTTTCTTCACCATACCTTCAAAATGATAAAAAAATTGTTGATATATATTTGCAACCAAGAATAACATCTACATGTCAACTCAATAAAATATAAAATGAATACAAATTGTCGGCCCAAATCAATAAAAAATTTGCAATGCGAATCAACCAAAGTCAGCCACAACATAATGAGGACCCAAAAAAAATCCTCAAACATGAAACACCTTCAATAATTATTCCTCGAAGATCCACAACACACTACAATCACCCTGTCGGCCATAAACATGAAAACATGAACACACAAGAGAGAATCTCCAATCGTGAACACACCGATCAATGTAGACTTAAAAAAAATATAGTTCATGATCTATAAACATACACAAGCATCTTGAAATACTACAGAAGGATTTGCAACAACTCAGATTACCATAATCACATAATCTTCTTTTAGGACACCAACTAGAACAACTAAACAATGAACAAAACACTGATACTCATAACTTGATCAAATCTTCATGCGAACCTCTAAAACTCAACATGGATAAAATAGATATAATTGACAACAAACCATTTAATCTAAAACCTTTGATCATCAACATACTAAGCTAGCCAACATACTAAACTCCAGTACACCATCGACAACCTGCAACTTATTCTATTACAATTTTCTCAATATCCTCGACATATACAACCTTAAATACATTAATGCTAATAGTGTTGACATCAATTAAAACCAAATATCAGCTACATCCAACATAAACAACCTCACATTAATGTCCACCTATTCACATGAACGAATGAGTTTTTATTCCTGCCGCTCCTATGTTTTTGCTCATTATTTCTTTTGTGTTTCAATAGAGCAAACTAGAGTGGAGCTAAGGCTTGGATTTGTAGGTTGCACTCAACTTTCTCACTATGTTCTTGGATTTCCTATCGATTTTATGAGGTAGGAATCTTTTCTTGTGTTTCATTTCATTTTTGGTTTTCCTATGTGGTTTTTGTTCGTGTTTCTTGCTTCTCATTTGTTTTTGTTTCATGTTCTTTCTAGTTTTTTTTCCATTTTATTAGAATCCTTTGGTGCGTTGGTATTTTTTCCTTGAACCTTTGCTTTGTTTTTCATTCTTTTATTTTGGTTTTTTATCTTCTTCTTTTTTGGTGTGTTTGGGTTTTTTGTTTCTTGTGCAGGTTTTTAATTCCTGCCCTACCCTAGTTTACTTGGGGTTTTTTGTACTACCCAGTCGATTATGTTTGGAACTTTGATAAACTTTAAAAGCCAACCATTACAATGTGTGAGTCGAAACCCACCTTTCCCAAGTCTAATTTTTTAGTATAGTGGAAAGTAGTTTAAATTTAAATTAGTCTTTCAGAGGGTTTCAAATTTATCTGATCTCGAAGGTTTATTTTATGATATTGTTAGATCTATTTTAAATACCTTCATATCTAATGATCACCCTGGTCCTAATTTATGATCTTCTATTAGAATCGTAGTTTGGGTCATTACCCAAGTTTTTTAAAGGTTTTTCATCATTATACCACCCGATTTCAATCCTCGCTTTGCTGTCGGGATCGAATTTCAAACAAACACCAAAATTTTGACATAGTTTTAAGTTCCATCATTTGGTGTCATCCCAATCCTAAT
The DNA here is from genome assembly GCA_007258455.2 of Sequoia sempervirens. NCBI lineage: Eukaryota > Viridiplantae > Streptophyta > Pinopsida > Cupressales > Cupressaceae > Sequoia > Sequoia sempervirens. Next base: position 288,923,502 of record VDFB02353493.1, on the reverse strand, counting down.
TTCTAACACAACATTGGGATTAGAACTTGGAGTAAACCTATACCCTCTTGGAGACTAGTCTCAAACCATTTCTCAATTCTAATGTTTGATGAATTATTGGGATCAGAACTTGGAGTGATCCCTTGACTAGTTACATTTGTAAAGTATCAGTGCTTGGTGCCATCTCAATCCTGATTTCTAAATACATTGTAGGATCAAATCATGGAATGAAACTAAAGTCTTTCACCACTTCCAGTGCTGGTGCTGATTTTAAACCTAATCCTGACATTTGATACTATTGAAAGGGTGTTATAGTAGGATTATGTTCAAACCATTCCCTGATCCCAACTTCCGACATAGTTCAGTGTTAGGCTTAAAATGATCAAGTCTTGGTTCTATCCTGAACCCAAAACCCAAAAACATTGGATTAACTTGTAAAATGGTATTTTTTCTTGAATGAGTGAGATTTAATATGAATTCTTGTGCTAATCTATTTCCTTACATTTCTTCTTTTTTCTGATGAAAGGTCATTATTGTAGGTACTTGCCAATGTTTAATTTAGAGGAAGAAGTAGCTGGTGAAGGAACATCAAAGGGACAAAGGGTTAAAAAGATAAATCCATAACAGGTTCTTATTACTATGAAGTACAAGCTCCAGGGGACCCCAGTGCCATCGAAATTTTCTTTTGAGGTCATGAAGATTATCAATACACTTGTGGGCCACATTTACTTGAAGAAATTTAATGATAATACTATTTTAGAGGATGCTTCCCCAAGGGCCAAGAGGATTGCAGATTCTAGGTTGGCACATGTGGTTACGTTTCCTATTCTTGTGCAATGTCAAGAGTTTATACTAACTATTGCACAAGCTTACAATCCAACTCAGAGGAAGTGTATTGATTCAAAAGGAAATGAGATCATTAATTTAACTCTAGTGATGATCATATTAGTGTTTGATCCTCCTCTTCACACCAACCCTAGGATTATGTTCGAAGCTGATACATTGAAATGGTGGGAAGCATATGGGGAGGGAAATAAAAGACTTATTATTAAGAGGTGGCTCAAAATAGAGAAGAAATAAGTAAAGAAGATGCCACCTAAGCCTAAGAGGTCTGATTTCTTTGAGGATATTGGAGACCTGATCACTTTGCTAGCTAGGGCATTTGGAAAAGAAGATTCTCATGCCTTTGAGAACTAGATGTTCCCATTTATCCAACTAATTCTAGATGAATCACAACACTTGGATTGGGGACAAACAATTTCAAACAACATCCATGATCAAATGATTAAAGGGAAACCAATACATTTTATATGTTTTCACATGTAATCTATTTTGTAGCAAGAATGTGATGGTTTCTAGGATTAACTGTTGTGGGATCAATGGATGATGGTCTAGATAAAAAGAAAGTGTTGGAACACTATGATCATATGGAGCTGAAGGCAGTAGCGAGACAATTTAAAAGAGTCAATGATGCATTTTTGAATGTTATCACTAAATCAACTTACAGGAGATTTTGGTTTTAGGTTGTCATGGGAAGCAATGCAATTTATTGAAGAGTGGGGATATTGGTTCATCCAATACCCCAAATCCACTTACATCAAACTATTTGGATATGGAAAGTACCCTTTCAAACTACCAAGGTGTTGTGGTGACAAGTGGATCTTGATGGATTTTTCTCATCAAGTATCTGAGGTGAATACTAAGTTTTATTCAATGAACAAGGTTGACTTCCATTCATTCCCAATGCAATTGGGGTTTTATTCTTATTCCTCTTCTATAATAGCTAGGTTAGTAACAAAGGAATTTTAGGCAATGAATTTGAAGCTTCATACATCCAGGAAGGATTTTGATCCTAAGGGGAAGATGAATGGTTTATATGCTTCACATTTTCCCCTTCATCGACCATTACTTCAAAACTTTTGGGAAAATTTGCAAGATCGGTTTGAAGTCAGAAGAAGAGGGTATGAGAGGTTGAAAATTCCCAAAATGAAAGACTTCAGGGTTAAAGAAGACATACTAGAAGGAAATTTTGATGATGGGATCACTCTTGATCCCTAGTATGAAATGGATAGAGTGGCCACCAAGGATTTGGAGCCAGTCAATTGGATGGAGAAGGAAGAAACCAATATTCATAAAGTTTCACAAGTAGTTGTTGATAGAAGCATAAATGGCTTAATATTTGTCTTAAGCAGCCAAGAGTTAAGGCCTCAAGGAAGAAGGATTCCAATAGCGAACCCACTTCCTCCACTAAAACAAGACAATATAAGAGGTTGAAGAAATGTGTTGTAGCCACGGAAGAACCTGCCCCGACATAGGAATAAATTTCAATGAAGAAGGTCACTAAAGCTTTGGAAAAGGCTAAGGTTACTTATCAAGTTGCTACTACAGGGGTCATTTCAGTTCTTGGTGCTACACCCCTAGCTACTATGTACCTTGGGGAAGAAACTACTAAGGAAGGTCCTTCTACTATGCCTTTGCAAACTGAAGATACCCCTTCTACTGTACCACTAACTACAAAAATAGTAGTTCTTCAAGAAGATAAGCCTCCTGTATTTGATGTAAAAGAATCACTTGTATCCTTAGACTTTGAAGAAAATTGACTTTATGAGGAAAAATCAGAATGGAAAGAATGTCTTGAGAAAGAAGAAGTTGGAGAAGAGGACACTGGGTTCAAAGAGGGAAGCCTTTGGGATGAGGCTACAATGAGTGATGTTTTGATAGAAAAAGAGACCAAGGAAATACTAGAAAGTGATCAAAACAAGCTACTGAAAAGTTAGCTAATGAAGAAGAAGAACAAAGAAAGAAGGATGAAGAGCTAGCTTGGGAGAAAGAAGCTGATGAAGAACAAAAGAAAGCCAAGGAAGAAGTTTGTGTACGAGAATTGTAACAACAAGAGAAAGCTAAACAAAACAAAGTGGTTGAAGAGGAATCTCATGTAATGGATTTGGAGTAGAAGAGATTAAGAGATGAAGAGGAGGTTGTGTAGAAAGAGGAAGAGATGAGAAAGATAGTCGAATTAAAGGCTTAGAAATAGAATTAAAGGCTTAGAGAGTCCAAAAAGAAAAATAAGAGTAGTAGAAGATTTCTTCTGAGAAAATGATGGAAACAATTTCTTTTACACCTCTTTCATCAATTCCTCCTAGTGCTCAATAAGTAAAAACTCAACTAGCTACCCCTACTTGGCTCAAAATAAATCTAGAGAAAAGACAACAGGTTTAGGTTTAGGCCCAACCAATGACATGGGATGACATGATAAAAGAAGTGGACAAAGTAAAGCCAAAGAAAATGCCCATGCCATGCATTCCAAAAGGCTCACTAATTATGGAGACTTGGTAGCAGAAATTGCAACTCCAGTGGTTGATAAGGATGATAAGGAGCTACAAGCTTTGAATTGTCAAGTAAGTATTGTCAATCTAGGTAAGCAAACTAGAAATTAGTAAATGAACCTCATTGATATTGTTGCCACTACTACCAATTCCAGAATCATCAAAGACAAGCAGGAAAAAGATGAGCTTAAGGCACAAGTGGGACAAATGAAAAGGTTTTTAAAGGAACTTTCCACTTCTACTATTGAACAACTAGTGTCAATTGAATTTCCTATATGGCTAAGTTAGAAGTAGGTGGATGAATTGAGTGCCATGAAAAGAAAGGCTACCTGGTTTGATAGATGGTTTGATGATTTTAAAAAGGAGATTGGAGAGATTTTGGATTAAGGATACAAGCAATATGAAGAATCTCTTACTCTTCTCAATGAAATTGAAGGAAAGACTAAAGAATGGTGAGAAGAAGAAAATTATAGGAAGTACCTAAAGGGTTTGAGAATGATTGATAAAAAATCTAGGGAAATGTTGATTCAACTGAGAATTTTAGGTGATGAAGATCTTGAATACCTTAGGAAAGATATTAGAGTCATCACCTTTAAACTAAATACTTATTAAACACAAAACAATTCTCCTCAAAGCTTGATATGACATAATGTAGCATACAGGTATCTTTGAGGAGATTGTTACACAAGTTAATGCTGAAGATTTTCCTCAAAATGGATGATAGAGTTTGTTACAAGAAATCAATGATAGTTAGGGTAAATGGTTAGAACAACTAATGAAAGAGGGTGATGGACATGAGGGGACTCTCTTAGATAGGTTAATGAATATAAGGTTTGAAACTCAATGGGTTAGAAAAGATATCAGTCAAATGCGAGAAGCAATTGTTGTAGTTACCAAAGAGTTTTAGGAAGAAAAGTTCAAGGTAGATTGGATTGACAGGCTTGGTGAGAAGGTTAAGAATGAGTTCTTTGACAACTATGATGAATTCTGTGGATTCCCAAAAGAGACTAGTAAGAAATGAAGGAGAATACTTTGTTTTTTGAAAGAGGATAAAGTCAAGTAGTGTCAACCATTTCTAGGTTCCTTGTGGACATCAACACCTCCAGATTAGTTTTTTATGAACAAACAACTTCAGATCAATTTTGGCAAGCCAAATATTGGGTGCAATGATTAGCAGTAGACAAAGCAGTAACTCCTAGTCAAATTTTGACCAAACTGGCATAAGGATTACTTCCTAGCTCCAAAAATTTTAGCAAAGAAAGGACTCAGACTTAACTGGAGGCACCCCTATAATTGTGGATCTAGGGCCCAAATTCATGGATCATGATTTTTGATAGGAGAAATTAATGTTAATTATTTTTATAAGTAAGAACTTTCTCCTCACTGTAAAGGTCAGCTAATTAAAGTTAGATTGGCTACCTAACTATTAGACATCTTATTTTTATAGCTTTCTGCAAATAGTTGAACAATTTTTATAGTTTATTTTTATGCAAATAGTTAGTTTTTAGAAGTTTAATAGTTTAGTGACGATGAAAATAAACTATGGTTTTTTGTATGTGAGTGAATTTTTTTGTGCATAAATGTTTCTTAAAATTGGTGAAAATCAATAAGAAGAGACCAAGTTCTAAACTATCTATTGTGTTGTATGTGGATTATTTTCTTGTTTTTTATTGATTTGTGAATCTTGGTGATGAGATTGTGGTGTTTATTATTGAAAATTAAAAAAGAAATTGATGATGAATGATGCTACAAGTATTAAATCTACACTGTTGATGAATGTGATTGCATGAATTTTCTGAATTACTTCATTTTATAGTTTCAACTAAATAAGAAATTATCATTACAAGAATTACATGTGTAAGTTTAAAGAAATATATGTTCACATCTTACTATTCTAAATATCTGATAGATATTTTTATGGTTATTTAAAAATTGCATGTGAAATTACTTTATACTACCCATTTTGTACTATTTTACCAGCAAAGGCTCCTTGAATATTATAGTTGCATGAACCACTGAATGATGACAACACAGTTGAGAACCAACTATAGAGACCTTGGAAGATAGGTGATTTTAGATCATTTTTATTTTTTAGAAGAAATAGAGTAGAAATATTTTGTTTAAAAGTTGTGTTATTTTGACCATCAGCATAGCTAGTGCTAGAAGGAGGGCCTAGAGGAACAAACTAGAGTGAATTGGGTCCTTTCCACCAAACAGGTTTGAAAGAGTTCTAAGATATGCTACCAATCCAAATCCATTAGTTGAACTCTGATCTCCTAGACCCATAACCTATAGGACACCAATCACACCACCATTAATACCACAATTGGCACAACCTAACCCATTTCCACTAATGGTGTTCTTTGTTAATAATCCATCACCACTAGGAACCATTCCTAGTGGCATATATGAGATGCCCAAAAATCTAGAATTTTTTTTTCTAGGTATGCTCATGGAGAATCTCAAAGTGCTGAAGAGCACATTCAAGCATTCAAGGATGCTTGCACTCAAGCCCAAATAGCACATCATGATGTTGCATGAAGGATATTTCCTTACTCACTAAGAGATATGGCTTACAATTGGTAATTGAAACTACCTACCAAATCCATCCTCAGTTGGACTAAGTTGGAGGATTCCTTCATTAACCAATTTTGGGTTTACATGGACCCAACCATCCTATATCACCAATTTCCCATGATTAAGAAGGAACCGCATGAACCATTTCCACACAGTTTCAAAGGATGTACATGCAATTACAAGAACCATACTTGGTGGTTGATAATATCACCATCCAGGAACACCTTAAGGCCATAGATCCCATGATTGGCTTATTTCTGCAAAAAGCTTATCTCCTAGAAGACATTGATTTGTTGTCCAAAGTATGCCACCTAGGCATCAAGGTACAACACCAGATAAGTTCCCAATCAAGTGGCATGGGAGGGGCTCTGTCTCCCCTAGGATATCTTGGAATTCCCAATGGAACTCCTCTATTCAATACAATTCACAAAATATCTCAATCTACCTATGCACCTTTGGTCGAATTGCACCCTCCACTTGCATCACCATCGATGGTCAATGGTGGTACTTTAGATTCCTCCGAACAACATAAAAATTATCACAATCATGCTAGGGGATCTAACATCACAACTAACCCATCCATTGCAACAATTGCAGAGAATAAGTGCACTGCTCATTTGACAACAAAATTGGAAACTCTAAAGAAAATCTTGTCCCAAGTGACCAAAAAGATGGTGTAGGCACTGAAAAATTTCCTAAGTCTACAAGTGTCATTTTTCTTGGTTATCATCCTTTGATAATTAAATAATTTTAATTACTCAATTATGTTCAATCATATTCCTCTATTAATTAAATAATTTTGAATTATTTAATTAATTCACCTTCTCATTTTTATTCTATCTTGATCAATTAAATTATTTAATTGCATCACTAATAAAACCTTTCTTCAATAATTAAATAAATAATTATTTATTTAATTATTTTTCCTTCATCTATAGTTAGATAATAATAATTATTAGTTGACCTTTTATTCTTCTATAATTAAATAATTGTTAAAATTATTTAATTACAAGTCATTCCTCTCTTTTGAATAAATAATTCAAATTATTTATCCATGGCCAATTTCTATCTCTCCATTTAATTAAATTGATTAATTTAACTAAATGCTCCATCTTTCATTTTCTCCAAATAAATAATTTGAATAAATTATTTATTTTCCACTTGTCCCTTTCCTCTAGTTTCTCCATTTTTTGAATAAATAATTTAAAATAATTATTTATGCACCTCCTTTAGTCAAAGATTCCTTGTCATTAACCCTTTTCATAGCCTTCATTGTTGTCATAAACATTTGGCATCATAGTTGTCAGCATCATACTTTCCATAATTTCTCCAAGAATGGCATATTCTTGGTGCATCAATTCTGGACCATTGATCTTGGCATCATTTTGGAGACTTGATCTCAATTGTCCATTTTGCAAGCTCCCTCTCATGCATCCTCATTTTTCAATATTGAAATCCTTCTAGAGGATTAATCTGGACCGTTTATTTGAATGGTTTTCTATAAAAGCAACCTTCTTCCCATTTTCAACTTAACAATTAATTGTCTCCAACTTTCTACTTAATATTTTATAGGTATTTGCACATGTGAAGCAAAAAATTTGAGGGAAAAGATTGCAAAAAAGAGAAATAGGAGACCAAGGGAAATGATTCAAGATCAATTTGAACAATTGATAGGAGTTACGAGGTATTTTCTGAGAAGTGATGCATTCAATAAAAATAGTGACACATTTGACGATAAACGACACATCTACAGGAGGCTCCCATGGGTGGGAGAATTTGAATTCAAAAATATGATGCAATGATGCAACTGCTAAAAGGAGTGACACATTTTTCTGCTAGGTATAAATTTTTAGTTTTAACATCTTCATTTTCTTTTGGTTTGTGTACATAGAATAGAGTTTTGGGTTACTGATCTTCTGTTTGAAGCGTGTGGTTTGAGGTTGGGACTCCCAAAATTGCTTCTTTTTGGAGAAACAAAAAAAATGAGTCCTTTGGTTTTTAGTCTTATTTGAGTTTTAGTTTAGTTTAATCTCTTTGCTTTAATTTTTAGTTTAGTTGTTAGATTCTAGTTTTAGTTTTGGTGCTAACTTGGAGTTTGTGCATCTTTTTCATTGGTCCAAGATCTTCCTTTGAGACTACTAATAAGTGGTTTTGTAGGTTTGAACATCTAAGGGTTATATTTTGAAACCACTTATTTTCTTGTTTTAGATTAGATAAAACTTCAATTGGTGCTCTTAAAAAGAATGATTGTCTTCTCTCAAGTAGATTTAATTAGAGGGTAAATGAACCACATTTCTTAGTGTTTGAAGGATGGTAGGTATTATGCTCTCACCTTGTGCAAACTTGGTGATCAAAAAGCTAGAACCATCCATTTTTGTGTTTACCTATTAGAGGGCCTACCTTACTAGGAAAAATTACTCACCCTAAGGGAATGACCCAAGCGGTAATGGGCTAAAGCCAAGTCCTTCTGAACCGCTATATAAATTTATGATTCCAAGGAAATTTTGCAATCAGAAAGAAGTGGTACATGATAGCCCTCCCCCAGTGTCTTTATGATGTGAAAATCCCTTGTTCTAAGAGTTGGGAGGCCTCTTGAGGGAGTTTATCATAGTGCCCCCTGAACCAAATGCCCTTACTAGACACCTCTTGTTGTAGCAACCAAAATCCTTCTATTTGCTAGTGCAGGAGGTTGGACCTCTGAAGTTGTCCCACATTCTCACGGTTCACTGTAGAGATAGAAAATTTTGGGAAGTGACTACCGAAGAATTTGGAAATTGGTATGCCTATAAAAGGGAGTGTTGTGGAGGGGAGCTAGTGCTACCAAGTTCCTAGGCTATTCACTTTGAATAAGCATGGCTAGAGAAATCCAAGTGTGAATTTAGCAAATATTGTCCTTGCCAACCTTAGGATTTTTCTTGTCTTCTTTAAAAATCAAACATTTTCACATTAGACTAGACCAAAACAAAGTACTTGATATTTTTTTATGTTTTTTCTAGTCACATCTCATCAAAAATGGCCAAAAAATTAGATCAAAACCATTGCAAAACATCAAAACTATCAAAAAAAATATTCTAGAATCACAACTATCGGACATAAACCCACAATTGTTACCACGAGCTGCAATTGTCAGCTGAAAGAATGCAATTATTTCTCTGAAATGTATTTTCTAGAAACAGAGCCATATTTGACAACCTGATCCACAATTATGAAACACATCTACTAAAAATGGTACCACAGTTTCCTACTAAACAAAATTTCTTGAAATCTATATCCAGAATATGATCAAAACAAATCTATAGTGACCTTTTTCTAATAAACTAGAGACCTATAAGTTTTTCCAGCTCATTTTAGCATCTCCATTAAGAAAAAAATGCATTATAAGTTCCATTACTTCATCCCTTGCATTGCACAAATTAGACTTCGATTCTTAGGTTGCATCTAGACCTCTAGATTTTGAACACAAGGAGACCTTTGAGCTTTTGGAAATTATTGGTTACTTATTCTATTTGTCATTGACCATTGTCCTTGTCATTATCTTGTCATTGTCACTTTGTCAAGTTAAGTCTTAGTCTTGTGTCTTGGTCTTGGTTGTCCTCTTATGGTCAATGACATTTAGAATTTGTTGCCTTGGGTTCACATTAGCTTGAGTGCCACCTTTTGTTTAAAATTTTAGGATTCCTTTACATTATAGTACCCTCATTTAGACTCACATTCCTTAGATTGCACTTTTCACCTTTATTCCAAAAATACAAAAAAATAGCTCACTTTTCCCTAGCTTTAACATCATATCTTTATCCATCCTACATCAATTAGTCTCATTATCCTTGCATCTAAAAAAAAGAAAAAAAATAGATTAATCTCATTTAACCTTAGTTAAATTATCATCTTGATCTTGAATTAGCATCATCTAGCCACCTTATCACTCACTTTGACCATCAATCAACCTTTATTATCCTTTAGTATTCATTATCCCCCTATTCTCTGGACATTATCATCCTTGCATATTCATATCCTAAAATCTAAAAAAATATAAAAAATATAGAATAGTTTCATTACCATTTTGTGTTATCGCCCAACTTACAAAAGTCTCACATGGTTGAAACAAGGTCACAAGCCAAATGAAAGGATATGGACTTCCTAAGCAACCCTTTTTCTGACAATGTCATAGATTCAAATGAATCTACACCTCACAAGAACACATCACAAAGAGAAGAAAGTGACCCTTGGGAAGACCTAAACCTTGAACAATTTAACAAGAGATTGACCTCTCAAGAGATTGAAAGGGCTTATCAAGGTCCTAGAGTTTTGAGTATAGTTGACCAACTTTTTGATGCCAATCCAAACAATTTTTTCTATGCATTAGCCAAAAAGGGTGCCAAGTTACCTCAAGGTTTTTACGTATCAACCATCATAGAACAAGAAACCAAAAAATCCATTTGGCATGCCCTCATCACAACAAATGAAAAAACATACCCCTTGGGACAACTAGACACATGATTACTACCACTACAACACACATTCCAAACATCCCAACTCATGCCACTAGACAAGGTCAAACTTTCACATTTGGTGGTTCCTCAAACACCATGGGTACAAATTTCATGAATCATCTCCTTTAAAACACAAATCAAGGTTCCACATCACAAGTTCCTACACCTTTGATCCAAAATCTAAACCAAGGTCACACACCCTTGACCCAAAATGAAAACAAAATTTCTATACCCACATCCCTAAAAACAAACCAAGGGCCCTCATTCCAATTCCAAAGTACACCTTCATTAAATCAACCTCCCCCAAATAACCCTAGGAAGGTGTGAATTATCTCATGAAGGATCCAAAATCAAAACCACAATCAAGGGTATACTACATCATTCCATAATACCAACCAAGGGTCTATTCCATCACTTTAAAATAGAAATCAAGGGTCCCTTCCATCATTTCAAAACTCCACTCAAGGGCCAATGCCATCAATTCAAAATGTCAATCAAGGGACCATTCCTTCATGTCAAAATTTCAACCAAGGGAAAATTTCTTCACATCAAAACATCAATCAAGGGCCTACACCTTCATATCAAAATGTAAATCAAGGTTCCATACCCTCACTTGCAAATCAAGGATTCAATTTCAAAAACCAAAAGATGAATCAAGGGTCCACACCTTAATTCCAAAACACCATACCAAATGCCAACATGACCTTTGGAACAAACCTAAATTCCAACTTCATTCCAAATCCAAGAAACACACATCTATATGGCAACCAAGGTCCTATGTCTTAGAGTATCAATCCAAATTCAAATCTAATGTATGACCTTAACACCAACGTCATGGCACCTAGTCAAAGAAACACAACACCATCTCTTGCAAACCTTTTGATACAACATATGAAATCCCTTGAACAATGAATGACCAACATGCAATTGGGAACCAACAAGAAGACATACTCCATGGAGAAGTTGTTCCCTTTTCCATTTGATCAAAATATATACATGCCACCATTTCCCCCATATACAACACCACCTTTGCCTAAATATAAGGGGATGGGGGATCGAGTAGAACACATTCATGAACTCAAAACATCATGCATGGAAATTGCATATGACCCCACCTATTTGATGAGCCTATTCCCATGAAGTCTCATAGGGGCAACCTTAGATTGATTCTCACATCTCCCATAAGGAATCAAAACATGGGGTGAACTAGCCAACAAATTCATCAATCATTTTTCCTTCAACATTAAAAATGATGTCACCCTTACAACATTGAGCATGAACAAACAAGTATTGGAATCACTTACCTCATTCTACTAGAGATGGTGAGGCTTGGTTAGCAAATTCCCTTGTCACATTCTTGAAAAAATAAATTGTCACCGTGTTTGTAGAAAACCTTAATGGAGAATTGATGAGTGAAATTCAAATCCAATTTTGCACAACCTTTGAAGAGATTCTTGAGAAAGGTGTCCTTATTGAGAAAGGCCTTATTATAAGAGGATTGGTCAAGATAAAAAAATACAATCCAAAACCCAACAATGACAAAAACAAATATTGGTCCCAAAACAAAAATGTCACAAATGATGTAGTTGTTGATGCCAAATTGATAACCAAAGGACCAATCATTTAACTTAAAGGCACTTCCCCATCAAACACATCTAGTACACCAAATACCCAAACAAAAATTCAAAACAAAACTCTAAATTTTTTCCAAAACAACCAACAAAGGAGAGGTCCTCCTCATGTCAAGAGAACATACACCCCCTTGGGTGAACCTATCGAATCAGTCTTGAAATGAATCTTGCAATCTAATGTCATCACACTGCCAGAAACCAAGAATTATGAACCTTCCTTGATCAAACTTGATTGGTGGAAAGATGATGAATACTATGAATACCACCATACAAAAGGACATAAAACATCTAGATGTTGGACACTCAAGAAAATCATTCAAGACCTTATTGAGGATCAAACCATTTCAGTTGATAATTCACCATGAAAAACCAATGTTGATAATACAATATTCAATACCCCTTTGCAGGACCATGATAAAGGAAAAGCCTCCATTTCAAGGAATAACAATGCCAATTATGCAATTGTCAAACATGATTAAAACACCATCATCCTTAATGTGATTCCCTTTGATGATCGCATTGCCACTATCACCATAAATAAGCCAAAATTAGATTGTGTTGTTGCCACCCACAAAACCAAGATAATTGTTCCAATTCCATCCAAAAATCCTCAACCAAAGGGTCAATATAACATCCTAAAGTAGCTAGGGAAAACTCTTGTGCAAATTTCTATCTTGGAGCTCATGTGTATCTCACCATAGCATAGAGCCATCCTTGATAAAGCCTTGCAAGAAGCCTTCATACCCACAAACCTAGATGTCAATGAATTTCAGGCCATGGTTGGATATCTAGCTATGCCACACCATGTCACCTTCTCCGAACAAGAATTTTTGGCACCAAAACCTAACCATAACAGTCCTCTACACCTAGAAGTGTGTGTTAATACAATCAAGATCAGACAAGTCCTAGTAGATGGTGGAGCAGGACTAAAAGCATTGGGATACTCTAAGAATTGTATTGATCAAACCAAGAAAATTGTAATAAAAGCTTTTTATGATGTTGAACGATCTTCAGAAGGCATAATTTCATTCCCAATGAGAGTTGGCACAACAATATAGGATACCCTATTCACATCTTGGATCTAGACTTACATTACAATGTCCTCCTTGGTCTCCCATGGATTCATGCCATGAGGGTTATTCCCTCCACTTACCATCAATGCATCAAATTCCCACATAATGACATTAAAATTACCATTCCAGGTGACCCTAATCCTTTCCAATATTGTTCCAACCTCAAAGGAACTATCAAGCCACAAGTTCCTATCATTTGAGAGGCCTCACCTTCCACTTCATCCACCACTCCATCTCACTACATTGATCCATCCACTATTTTCAAATCATCCAACTCATTCATTACACCTTCAACACCCAAGATCCAGACCCAAGACAAAGGATGCAAATAATAAGATATAAAGAGTCTCTTTTTCATTGACGAGTTACCTAAGTCACCAAAGTCATATGGAAGACCACATCCTATGCAGCCCAAAGTTATTATCCACAATCCCCCTACAACCTTCACTAAATGGGGAGAACTTGCTAAAGAATCTCTAGATGACCACATTCTTACATGGTTGTACAAAGAAGAGGACATTCAAACTAAGAAATTTCCAATTGAACAATATCCAAAATGGTTGCAAATAATGAAATGACATGGATATGATCGACATAGTGGCCTTGGTCTAAATAAGCAGGGAATTTTGGAACCTCTACAAAATCCAAAGTTAATAAGGCATCAAGGGCTAGGGTTTATTCTAGTAAAAGTGACTATCTGAGGTATCAGGTCACCCTTGAGTGAGGTTGCTCGTGCTTCAGATGAGAGTGAGACACATGAAGACCCTTGGGATTATGATGTTGATTCCAATGAATATGAATGGGACTCCCTATCCTCCACCACTTTCATGGACCTTGAAAAACTATTTGGGGAATTTGGCCAAATGTTTACCCTTGATTCTTCATGAAACCCATCAAGTACCCATCTGAAAAATGTCTTTGACTAAGGAAGAATGGCTCCAACATTATTTCTAGAAATCCATTGAACTAGCCTCCTAGGATCTTGATGACTCTAGTTCCATCTTTACCCTATCTTCCTACACCATTACCCTTGACAATACCAATGGTGGCTTACCTCTTGTCTACTCTCAACTTATAGATTGGGACCAACAAGGACCACCAAGTTTAGACACTTTTGAGAATGATGAAGCCATTGTTGATGGCATGACAAAATACCAAGTCAAGATCATAAAGTTGGATTTTCCATATAACTCAATTATGCCACATACTTTGGTGAAGTTGTCATGTCCTCTAGTTGCAAAAGTGAAAATGAAAAAAGTAAAAATAAAAATAATAGGTCTTCAGGTGAAAATAGAAAGGTGCCTGTTGACCATGAAAAAGTAAAAATAAAGGATGGATTTGAAGGTGAAAACCTCTTAGAGGCACCCGAGGATGGAGGAAAAAACTATCTCCCAATAGACCGAGAGAGATCACCATTGCTTATAGAAGAAATAGAGGAAGTCAACATTGGAACATAAAATAACTCTAGAATAAAGTAAAAATAAAGGATGGATCTGAAGGTGAAAACCTCTTAGAGGCACCCAAGGATGGAGGAAAAAACTATCTCCCAATAGACCAAGAGAGATCACCATTACTTATAGAAGAAATAGAGGAAGTCAACTTTGGAACATCAAATAACTCTAGAATAATATAGTTAGTAGCATCCTTGAACACTGAGGAAAATCCTAAGTTTATAGCATTCTTTTTAGAAAGACAAGTCAACTTTGCATGGTCATATGTCAACATGCCTAGATCGGATCCTGAATTAGTTCTACATCACCTACCACTTCTACCAAATGCCAAGCCATTAAAATAGAAGTTAAGAAAAATTCACCCCTAGATTGCACTACTTGTCAAGGTAGAACTCAAGAAGCTCTTGGATGTTAGATTCATTTTCCCAATTGATTATGCAAAATGGATATCAAATCTAGTTCTCGTTACAAAACTGAATGGTCAAATCAAAGTTTGCATGGAATTTTGAGACCTCAATAAAGTTTGTCCCAAATATGATTTTTCTCTAGCAAACATTGACATCATAGTAGATTTAATTGTTGGAAATGAAATGATATCACTAATGGATGGATTCTTAGGTTACAATCAGATCAAAATTGCCACTTAAGATCAACCAAAGAGAACTTTCACATGTGCTTGGGGAACTTTCTAATGGAATGTCATGCCATTTGGACTAAAAAGTGTTGGAGCTACCTATAAAAGAGCCATGAATACAATATTTAATGAATATATGCATGTCCTTATGGAATATTATGTTGATGATCTTCTCTCCAAATCTCTAGAAAAAGACAGAAACTTGGCAGTATTGGATAATATTTTCACCCTACTTGAAAAATATCAACTCAGATTAAATTTGAAGAAATGTGTTTTCAAGGTCCAATTAGGAAAACTCCTAGGATATATCATCTCTCACAAAGGAATAGAATTCGATCTTGCCAAAGTAAAGGATATCTTAGACATGCCACCACCAACCAATATCAGTCAGTTAAGGACTTACAAGGAAGATTACAATCAATATGTATGTTCATTACTCAGTTAGCAAATAGGACCCACCCATTCCAACATTTGTTAAGAAAAGGCATTCCCTTCAATTGGACTGACAAGTGTCAAGAATCATTTGATCAAATCAAGAAATATTTATTGACTCCACAAGTCCTTATCCCACCAATTGATGAAAGGAATTTGATACTATATGTGATAGCTACTACATCAACACTGGGGGCACTTTTAGCACAAAATGATAATGATGGAAAGGAAAGGGAAATATACTATATAACTCACACTTTAGTTTGGTATGGGATAAACTATAGCCCTATTGAGTGAGCATGTATAGCAGTAATATTTGCAGTGCATAAATTGAGACACTATATACTAAATCACAAAACAAATTTGATTGCCAAAATTGATCCTTTGAAATATCTTCTCAACAAAGCAGCATTGACATGAAGGCTAGCTAAATGGGTCATGATTCTAAGCGAATATGAAATTGAGTATGTTGACTGCAAAGCTAAAGGGACAAGTAATAGTTGAACAACTCATAGATGCAGCATTAAAACCATACCACCCTTTGATATCTATCTTCCCAGATGAATTGATCCTTGTCCTAGACACACCAAAAACATGGAAGCTATACCTTGATTGATCTTATACAAGTCATGGATCAAGAGTTGGTATTTTATTTATCACACCTCAAGGAGACTCCATTCCTAAGTTATTTTGAATAGCATTTTCGTGCACAAACATGGTTGATTATGAAGCACTATTGATAGGACTTCAAATGGAAATAAATTAGAAAATTAAGGACCTTCAAGTCTATGGTGACTCTCAATTAGTGATTAAACAAGTTAATGATGACTATGACACCAAGGATGAGAAATTGATGCCCTACAAGTGCATGGTAGACAACTTTAGATTATACTTTGATAATATTTCTTTTGAACAGATACCAAGAATCCATAACAAAGCAGCTAACACAATGGATACAATTGGATCTCTCTTGGATATTCCCAACAATGCCTCACAATATGAGTTCTTGGTAGAATAATTGTTGATCCCCACATTTGATGTCCCCAAAACTAAACTTGTGTACAAAATTGTTGGTCTTGAATCCCCTTGGTACAAATTCATCTATAGTTACTTGCATGACCAAATTATACTTCCTGACTTGTCCCTTAACCAACACAAAACCTTTATCAAACAAGCATCCAAATACACCATCATCGGAGATACCCTTTATTGTTGTAGCCTAGATAGTACCCTCCTTCGATGTCTCAACTCAAATGAAGCACTTGAACAACCTTACAAGAGGTACGCTAGGGTATATGTGGAGCTCACTCTATTGGTCAAAACTTAGCTAAAAAGATCATGAGAATAGGATATTATTGGCCTATGATGGAGCATGATGCTTATCACTTTATGAAGAAATGTCACCAGTGTTAGATTCATGGAGATCTTATACATGCACCAGCTCAAGAGTTACACCACTTACTTTGCCTTGGCCATTTTCTCAATGGGGACTTGACCTCATAGGAAAAATGCATTACACCACTTCTAATGGAAATAATTTTATCCTTTTCACTACTGATTATTTCAAAAAATGGATTGAAGCCATCCCATTGAATTACACCACTAGAAAGAAAATAGTCAAGTTCATCCTGAATTATATCATTTTCCTCTATGGTATTCCATAGTCCATCATCATTGATAATGGTCACCCTTTAAAAACTAGGATGTCCATGAGCTTTGTGAAAAATTCCTTACCCAACATCATTTTTCCACTCCATATTACCCCCAAGACAATGGCCAAGTTGAGGAATCTAATAAGACCATCCTAAAAATCCTAAAGAAAACTGTCAATGGCGTTGGCCACAACTGGCACCTAGAACTCAACCCTTCTTTATGGGCTTACCCCACTAGTGTTTCCACTCCTACAAGAGCCACCCCATACTCCCTTGTCTTTTTGTTTGAATTAATACTTCCTATAGAGGTCGAGTACCCTCTTTAAAAGTCTCCATGCAAGACTTAATTGATCAAGAAGAATATTATGTATCCCATTTACATGAGCTTGAATTACTAGATGAAAAGAGACATAATACTTTGACACATTTGCAAGCATACTAGAATCACCTTTGACATAGCTACAACAAGAATTTATAACCCAAAAGCTTTGAAACTGGTGACTTAGTCCTAAAAGAAAATTTGAAGAATCAAGCAGAATGAGAAAAACTTGGAAAGTTTAAATCTAATTGATTGGGACCTTATATCATTACAACATCATATGGATCAAGTGCTTATCAAATTTCTACTCTTGAAGGAGAACCATTGTATGAACCTATCAACAACATGCATCTCCAAGCGTATTACACTTGATTCTTAAAGTATCCCTTTAAAAAGTCAAAAATACAAAAATACAAAAACAAAAAAATGGTCATCTTGATGAAAAACTGGCAAACACACATCTTGGTGACGACAAAAAAAAAAATTAAAAAATAGTAAAGATAAATAATTCGTCCAAAATTGAAAACCACTTTGGTGGAAATTTGGATAAGTACCATGGTGAAAACCTATAAAATAGGCACCATGTATAGTAAGTCCCTGCTCCTTCATCTACTGTCACTCCATCTGGTCTTTCATCCTTCTGTTTATTCATTTGCACATGTCATTCACCCATAATAAATTTTGTCATCTTTCCATGGCTTGGAAACCGCTAACATTTGGGTATCTAGATCATCCTTTGCATTCACCATTACCACTTTGCGCATAATAAATTGGTCTTTCACTTGATTGGGGGAAATTCCTTGACCTACTTCTTCATCAGAAATAATATCAGCATCATAAAACATCAAAATCCAAAAAAAAACATAAAACATCAAAATCCAAAAGAAATCATAAAACATCAAAATCCAAAAAAAAATCATAAAACATCAAAATCCAAAAAAATCATAAATCATCAAAATCCAAAAAAAATCATAAAACATCAAAATCCAAAAAAAATCATAAAACATCAAAATCCAAAAAAAATCATAAAACATTAGAAAACTTTGAAAAAATCCACAAAAATAGAGTTTGAGTTTGAGTATGAATTAGTTTGTGTTAGTAGGGTTGAATTATGTTTCCTCTGTGCATTTGCTACATGGGCAAGGCTCATCTTAAATCAGCCCCCAAGGCATTAGGTCAATCCTTTTAGGTTGTCCAAATAAAATCATGAATCATTCTTTTGTCGAATAGGAAAAAGTCAAGTCATGTCCAACTACAAGGTCTTTGCACATTGCTACATAGGAAAAGCCATCTTTTGATGAGTCCCCGAGGCCCCGTAGGTCAAGTCCTTTAGGGTTCATTGAGTATGGTCATGTACTTGATCTGAAAAAAATCATCATTCAAACCAAATCTCGAATCAACAAACAAACATAACCAACAAAATCTTTCATCAATCAATCATCTTATCATCAACCAATCAATCATTCGATCCTATCTCTTGTATTTTATTAGGATGTGTCTTTCTTAAGATTAAAATTTGTCAATTTGGCCATTCACCTTAAGTAGGATATGTCTTTCTTGTAGTTAGGTTCCTTGTCAACACTTATCACTTGGTCAACTTTATCAGATGTGTCCTTCTTGTAGTTGGGTATCATCACATCGCTTGGTCATATTCATCAATCTTTGTCACAACAAATCTTATCAACCTTGTCAATCAATCTTGCCTTAATCAAGATACATCTTTCCTGCAGTCGAGCACAATTAATCAACTTTGTCATCTTTATCAGTCAAATTTGTCAAATCAATCTTTCCTTCATTAGGATGTGTCCTTGCTGAAACTAGGTGTGGTCAACCAAATCATTTTATCAATCCTTGTCAACCTATCAATCAACTTGGTCATCTTGGTACACCTAATCAATCAATCAAACAATCTTATCATTATCACTGGAAAACACTATCTTGGAAAATACTTTGTTTATATGGATTTCTCTTATCTTTTCAATTGGTTTTGGGTCATGTTACTAGTCTCCTCAAGGATTTCCTATTAACAGATTTAGAGGGATGATGATGGATCCTAGCCTCTTTTCTTTGTTTGTTGCCTGTGGTTTGTCTTGGAAAAAATACTAGAACAATTGGGTCCTTAGTATGAGCTGGGGCATTCCTTGTCCTTTTGACTACTTGTATCTCTCAAATGGTCACCTTGTAGACCTTGGTTTATGTCATACCATGGTGTTTGTGGACCATCTATGACATTTTTTGGTGCCCAATGATGATAAATATAAAAAGGTAAGCATGAAATTTGGATCCCTTACCATTCCTAATATAACTTTCCATCTCCATCTCCTTTATCTTTGCTACACAAAAATTCATCTCCACCTTCTCCACATTAACATTTCTTCCATTTTGATCTTGAAAAAGTTTTGTGACACAAAAAAACATTGTGCATCCATAATCATGTTAGATTGCATCATAGAAAGCACCATCATCATAGAAATCATTTTCATATTAGGTTACACATATTTGCATAATAAAGTATAAAAACATAAAAAAAATCCATATAGCATTCATATTACATCACACTAAACATTAAATATCATATATATTCATATCCTATTATCATATATCACATTAAGTGTCACATTTTGCATTCACATTACATATTTTCCATCAAACATTTTTCTATCATACAAACATTACATTACATTAATACATTCCATCTCGAATTGCATTAGGTCATTTTCATTACATCCATCATTCACACATATCATAATCAAAACATCCATAACCATAAATGCATTACATAATTATATTTCACTCTACTCGTAATATAAACATATAGATCATCATCATATCATTTTGTATTTAGTAAACATTAGGTCATCCACATTTCATATAATAAACGCATAAACATTCATAACATAGTTATAAGCACATAATCATAAAGCATATCAAAACTATTGTATCATTATATAGAATGCATCAATGATCATAATCATAGCAAAATCATCCATCACAAAGCATGTCATCATAAATACATAAACACATCAAAATGTATATCCTTAATCGCCGCAAAAATTATATATATATATATCACTAAAAAAATAATGTATCATAGAAAAATATCAAGATGTGTCCAATGAAAGTGGAGCTCACAGGATCAATAATAAAAACATCAATTTCTAATACATAAATAACAAGGGGCTCTACCCCGAACTTCCCTGATCACCTATTCCTAGGACATCTTCTCTATGTGGTACATCTCTATCCATGTGCTCTATAGCAGGATTCCTATCATATGAACCAACCCGCCTGGCATCTGAGGTCTCACCCTAGGACCTACTCTGTTTCCATCAACTATGAGTCCTACTATGCCCTCTTCCCCATGAGCCACTATATATCTTAGGAAATTTGGGCTCCCTCCTCTCCCAAGGTACCACTCTCTCATAGAGGTCCCTATAATACTAACTGGTCATGCTCGCCCTAGCATACTCTCATGAAACCTCAACAACAGACCTGCTGCATGTAGTTGTGAACTCGATCATCTACTAGTCAGTTTGCTATTGGTTAATGATTTCCATGTCTCTCTCCACCTGGAATGCATCCCTCTCAGCCTTAAGGTCATCCTTCATTGTAGTCATTTTCCTCAACTATGCCTCAAGGGCCTGTACCTGAAGCTGTAAAGTAACTCTGCTCCATTGACCCCTCTCCCTCTTTAGTCCCCACCTCCTTTGACATCTCCTCCTTTCCCATGATGACCCTCTCACAGAGAATCCACTCTGCCTCATCCATATATTCCTCCTCCTCTCCTCCTACTTGCTATCCATGTCCTCTGTCACCACCTCCCTTAACCTCCATGGCCTTTGGTTGTGCAACCTCTACGTGCTACTCCCTAGCATGTACCAACACCTCTACTACGGCTCTGACCTCTGAAAGATCCTCCTCCATTTTTGCTTCCTCTCGGATGGGTGGCAGCTTCCTACCCTCCTCCTCGACTGTCTATCACTTCCTTCTCATCTACCTCTTTCATCACCCCCATCATCCCCTCATCCTTTTTTGTGGTCACTACAATCTATTTTCCCCATGGATGCACCTCACAGGAGGACCTCCCATACTTTGCTCTGCCCACTGGAACTCCCTGCCTCTCCCAAAACTGCCATTGGGCCCTCTTTGGTAGATACATATCAATGATATGTTGACTTTGTACTATCCATCTAATAAGATATCTCAATTGTTTGCACCAAGGTAAGTAATCTTCCTCATCTATTCACAATGGGCATGTATTGTATGGTCTCCAAACAAAGCTCACCAATGTGTCTATTCCATGCCTCCAATAGCCCACATTTCCAATGTGTGTTTGATTTAGTGGACCCTGATATAGATAGGAATATGGTACAATACCCATCGTTTGTTGAACCACTAGTGGTTGAAACACTGTTATGTGCTCTCATTCCCAAATTGTTAGCAAGGTCACACCACAACTCAAGCTCTGCCCCTCTCTATAGACAATATCATGCAATTGGAAATAAATCATAACTACTATATACATCCTCCATGCATAGAATATCCTATGTCAAACCATTGACCCCAACATCTCTCCCCAACCAATTGGGAAACCATGGCCCCTGTGATCAAGAATCATCACTCCAACTATCAACATGCATTGAACATAGTCAAACCAGTCATATGTCTCTGCCAAGATCTCCCACCAGATCTCATATCCCTCGATCCCTAGCTCAACATCATCCTCAATCTCATAGTTCTCATGAAATGCCTATAATCCTCAAGTCAGATTGTATCACATGCTCATCGCGAATGGGTAATCTTAGGATCCTGTACACATCCTTCAAGGTGACTATCGCCTCCCCTATAGGAAAATGGAATTTTCTCATCTTTGAGTGCCACCACTCTACTAGCATTGTCAACATGCCCTTGTTTTCCCTAATAGTGGGCATATATGTCATAAACCTAGCTCTAGAAACACACCCTTCTCACCATCGCCTAATTAGTCCCACAATTGAAACACATATGGCTTGGACCCTCTTGTATAAATGGGGGGAAGATGCTCCTAAAAAACATCAAGTAACCAATAACATCAATCTAAAACCTTCATTTGACCTCTCGAACCTAAGTTGGCCAAGTCAAACTTTACTAGTCTAGGAAAAATCCTTAATTAGGCAATTGCGCTACAATTTTTATCTAATGTGTGTCACATAAATTATAACCAGCCCACAACTACAAATGCATCACACACTTAATAGATGCATCACTTGGACCCACATATGCATCACACATAGTCACTGGCATCTCTCCTAATTGCATATGCAACTCAAAAAATCACTTGTGTCACACAATTTCATGTCTCACTATGTAAATGCTTCTTGCCCCTATCCTAATGCACTTGTGTTGCACCAAGATGATTGTGGAAAACTACTTATAAAATGCATCAAACATGATGAAAAATGCATCACACATTGTGCACTACAATTATCTACTAAATTATTTGATAAGCTAAATGCGAGAAAAATGAAAAAATTAAAATTTGGGTTTGTAGTACGTATCAGGTCGGGCACTCCCTCAAGATGGCGATGTGTGCAGATTCAATACACGCAATGGGAAGCCTTTAGAATTGGAAACATTTTCTGTACCTACTCACTCTGAGCTCTTAGGATTTCTAAATTTGGAATGTGAAAATGACCCTTTTCAAATTGAAATTTCCATTTATAGGTCTAAATTTAGGGTTTTTGACCTGCGTCACCTTTTGGATGCACCTTTTGACACCCTTGACCTAGAATTTGACCCTATTTTTGATCTTGGTCCTTAATTATGTCTTCACCATTGATGTCCTAGCCATTCTTTTGTCTTATTGGGACAATTTTCCAAATCTTTGAAAATTTGTAAAAATTTTCTGAGGGGGCATACTCGTACCCTGATGTCACCGCAGCATCCTAGAGCATCTCCTAACTAAATTTATTGGATACAACATGATGGAATGCATTATTTCAAAGAGGGGAAAAATGTAGACACTTAAAAAATGTCCTAAGCCTGCGAGTGTCATTTTTCTTGGTCATCGTCCTTTGATAATTTAATAATTTTAATTATTTAATTATGTTTGATCATATTCCTCTATTAATTAAATAATTTTTTAATTATTTAATTAATTCACCTTCTCATTTTTATTCTATCCTGATCAATTAAAATTATTTAATTGTGTCGCTAATATACCCCTTTCTTCAATAATTAAATAAAATATATAGTCAAATAATAATAATTATTATTTGACCTTTTATTCTTCTATAATTAAATAATTTTCAAAATTATTTAATTATGATTCATTCCCCTCTTTTGAATAAATAATTCAAATTATTTATCCATGGCCAATTTCTATCTCTCTATTTAATTAAATTGATTAATTTAACTAAATGCTTCATCTTTCATTTTCTCATTTTCTCCAAATAAATAATTTCAATAAATTATTTATTTGCCACTTGTCCCTTTCCTCCATTTTATCCATTTTTGAATAAATGATTTAAATAAATTATTTATGAACCTCCTCTAGTCAAAGATTCCCTGTCATTAACCCCTTCCATAGCCTTCATTGTTGTCATAGTCATCAGGCATCATAGCCGTCGGCGTCATACCTGTCATAATTCCTCCAAGAATGGCATATTCTTGGTGCATCAATTTTGGACCATTGATCTTGGCATCTTTTTGGAGACTTGATCTTAGTCATCCATTTTATAACCTCCCTCTCATGCATCCTCATCCGTTGATCTTGGAATCCTTCTAGAGGATGAATATGGACCGTCCATTTGAATGGTTGTCTATTAAAGCAACCTTCCTCTCCCATTTTCAACTTAACAGCTAATTGTCTCCAACTTTCTACTTACTATTTTGCAAGTATTTGCACATGTGAAGCAACAAATTTGAGGGAGAAGATTGCAAAAAGGATAAATAGGATATCGAGGGAAGTAATTCAATATTCAAGCATGCAGAGTGTTTTGATTTCATGTTCTTATTTTCTCATGCTTTCATTGATTTCTCTTGTTTAGGTGTGGTTAATAGTCTAGAGGTGTTGGTTGTCACTATTCGAGGTTAGGAACTCAGAAACCCCATCTTACAAATGGCTTATTTCAAAGTGAACCCACCTTAAAACAAAATTCAAAACCATTACCAGAATCAGGGAGGGTATTCTAATCAAAACAACTACTCCAACTAGAATCAAATAAATTTTCAGAATAAAAAATTCTAGAGCCAAAACTATCAGAATCTGAATAGGGATACAACTAGGGACCCAATAATAACAAGCAATAGAACACTAGACAAAAAATTAAAGGATTTCCCCATAACTATCAAACCAATAAAGATGAAATACATACTGCAAATGTTGCATTTTTGAACTTCATGACTAATTGGTGCAGATTGCATGACACTATCACACATTCTAAAGTTAACTGCCCATAGGTAGAAAAATTGTTAAGATGGCATAGGATGATTTGAAATCACCATAGGGTAATCCTAAAAAAGGTGGTGGATTAGTTGATACTGCTATGGCCTTTGAAAAATATGATGAAGAATATCAATTTCCCATGTAGGGAGAAAATGAACTAGAAGAAGATACATATGATGCCCAAGATTTTTAGACCAAGGGAGTCCATTTTCTGAGAAATAAAAATAAGGGGCCATTTACCACATCTTCCCCTCCCAAAATTATGGTTCCCCCTAATCATAAATCCGATAACAATCCGCCTCCATCAAAAGGCCCACCTGAGTTTCCAAACAAAGGTAACTTTGCTTTCATTCCTAGACAACAATATAACAGTGGTAAAGAGTATGACCTGATTTCAAAAATGAAGAAATAGATGACTTCATTATCATTCTAATATTATAAAGTGGTGTCATTCTCAATGTGAACTTGTTTTGAAGGCCTTGGATGAGGCAAATCAGTTGAAAGGAAAGACAAAGGAAACTCTAGTTGATAACATGAATGCAACTCTCTATAAAGGAAAGACGGGGACAACCCCATTCCTTTTGATTCTAATAATTTTTTAGAAGAATTTACATAACTTCCTATTGGATTTTGGAGCCTCGGGTAATTTTATTTCATTCTCTATCTATAAAAAATTGGTCCTAACCCCAATTCAAACTCATAAGAAAGTTACAAAGTTAGACAAAACAAAGGTGAATGTTGTAGGGGAACTTTAAAATGTGCACATGCAAATTGGATCAAATCCTAGAATTCAAAGTTATATGGATATCTAGATTGCTGACATTCTTGAAATATATGGCATGCTATTAACTAGGGATCTAATGAAGGCTATAGGAGGCTACCTATCTTTGGATTTCTCGCATATTTGGCTGCCTTGGAGGGGTATACTCACTCATATTAGGATTGAAAGTGACCTCATTTGAAATATATGATCACAGAGTATGACCATCCTAATGAGGTAGCCTATTTTGAAACTAAAATAGGTGTTTACAAGAGAGAATAAATTATGACCTTTTCAATGGTTAATCCCGATTACTCATAGCCTTTAGATGATACTGACCCTATGACTACTGTTAACTAGCAAGTCTTAATTCAGAAATTGCAATAGGACAAGCTGGTTCTAGGAGAAGTGGTCAACTTGTGGAGTTTGTTACTCCCAAATTGGTGTCAGGTCCATTACTAGAATAATTCTAAGTTGACATGTAAGCCTTGTTTATAAATTTTGAACCATGTTTGTCAGTTAGGAGAGGCTTGTAACAATAATCCTAGAACTTCCCCAAATCGGTTTCCATTTGAAGCCAATGACGTGACTGTTTTGACAAGAACAAACAACATACTAGAAGGAACCTCATTACTTGTTGATCAAACTAATACCTCGTCTTCTAATTTACATACTAAGATTACAGAAGCCCAAAAGGTATTAGGAACCCCTTCCCCTTCTAATCTACCAATTCCCAAGGAATTACTCAAAGGAAAGGTGAACTGTAGAACTGTTGATCATGATGAGTTACACAAAATAGTTTCTAAACATGTTTTTAATCTGAGGGAAGTACCTACAAATATTCATTTATAGTAATTCCCCAATCTTAACATCTCAAACCAATTTGAGCCACCATCTATTTCTCTTAAGCAATCACCCATGATTGACTTGAAGAAAGAAGCCCAGCCCAAGATCAACTATGGACCCTCAAATTTGACAGTTCTAAATCCAAAACCGAGAGTGGAGTTGGAGTAGAAATAACTAACCCAAAAGGGAAAGCTTACATTGCTTCTTATAGGTTATAGTTTGGATGTACTAACAATGCCATAGAGTATGAGACACTTGCTAGGGGACTATTTTTGCACATCAGAAGAAAGTGATAGCTTTGAAAGTAATGGGAGATTTTGAGGTAATCATCAAGAAATTTTGTAGCTAGTACACATGCCACAACAAAAGGTTGGATTCCTACAGAAACAGGGCATGGAATTTAATAGAAAATTTTAATGCT
This sequence comes from Sequoia sempervirens, assembly GCA_007258455.2. Classification (NCBI taxonomy): domain Eukaryota; kingdom Viridiplantae; phylum Streptophyta; class Pinopsida; order Cupressales; family Cupressaceae; genus Sequoia; species Sequoia sempervirens. The sequence continues at coordinate 288,896,485 of VDFB02353493.1, read as the reverse complement.
TTTGACATCAATCTAATTCCCAAAGAGGAAAATCAAATCATAGATGCATTGGCTATGGCAGCTAGTAATATGGAACCTATGCAAGATTCCAAGCTAAAGAGGTTCTCAGTGGAATTAGTGTCAATTCCATCCATTCTTGAAAATGTTTGGAACTTCCAAGTTTTCAATGACAATCAACATATAATTTCCTTTTTGGAAAGTTTGGATTTCTTCGAAGGAAATATCATTGATGAGTCTAATAGGGATCAGGGAGATTGGGATGTAGAGGATTGTGATGTAGAGGGTATAATTAATCTAAAAACCAACAACATTCCTAAGGGAATGGTAGTACTAGAGAGGATCTTTGATTTTGATCATTGGTACTATGAAAAACTACCTACTAATGCTAATAGAGTAAAGTATGAAACATACAACTTGGAATATTCGGGGCCAGAGAGAAACATATTCGTTAGAAAGACTTGTCCAAAGGACATCTGAGACAAAATTCTGAAGGTACTAAAATAAGATATTATAGCGATTGCTTGGGGGTATGAAGATTTGAAATTTTTTGATACTTTGGTGATAACTCACACCATCCCTCTAAAGCCTCAAGTAAAGCCATTCTGCTAGAAGAAACATCTAGTTAATGCTTTAATTGAACCTCTAATCCTCAAAGAGGTGTAGAAGCTACTGTCAGCAAGAATCTTTTTTTTTATGTGTTATTTGACTTGGGTTGCAAATCTAGTGCCTATTCATAAAAAGAATGGGGAGACCAGATTGTATGTCAACTTTAGAAACCTCAAAAAATCTTTGAAGAAAGATAACTACCCACTCCGTTCTCTTGATGGAGTCTTGTAGAAAATTAACAACTCACAGATGATTTCATTCTTGGAAAGCTATTTAGGATACAACCAAGTGCTAGTTAATTATGATGACAGAATGAAGACCACTTTCACCATCAAGTGGGGGACATTTTCCTACCAAAGGATACCATTTGGTCTCATTAACGTTGGAGCCACCTTTCAGCATGTGATGGATGTTGCATTTAAGGATCTGGTAGGTAAATGTATTATCATTTACATGGATGATCTGACTGTATTTTCTAAATATGGGGAGGACCATGCTGCTGATTTTTCAAAGGTCCTTGGAAAATGTATAAGCTATAGTGTCTCCCTCAACTCAAAGAAATGTGCATTCTAGGTCTCAGAAGGAAAATTCCTAGGTCATATAATATCAGAAAGAGGGATTTCAATCAACCTTGACAGAGTGCAATCCATCTTGAAATTGACCATGTTGAGTAGCAAAAAGGAGATGATGTCTTTCTTCAAAAAGATAAACTTCGTAAGGAATTTCATAACCAGATTTGTCAAAATTGTTAAATTGCTCAATGAGATGATGAAGAAACATGTGAAGATTGAATGGAGTAATGAAGCCAAGGCTACCTTGTCACAAATCAAATAGTCTATCTCAAAGGTGCCTATCTTAACCAGTCTCGACTATTTAATGCCTTTTTATATTTATTATTTTGCATCTAATCATTCATGCGTTGTTGTTTTGACATAGTGGAAAGGCGAAGGGGATGAACGGCCGATAGCTTTTATGAGTTACCCCTTCAAAAATGATGAGATCAGATACCCACCATTGGAGAAGTAGGCCTTCACACTAGTAAGAGAGGTTAAGAAATTTTGACATTACATTCTATGCAGTCATATTACAGCCATAGTTCCTGACCTTGCAGTGAAGTCCCTTATGAAAAGTGATCTAGGAGAAAGAAGGGGAAAGTGGATGGTGATCCTACAGGAATTTGATCTCAAAATTCACCCTATGAAGTTGGTCTAAGGACAAGGCCTGTCCAAACTAATGGCTGATGTATATTCCAAGATCACTTGTTAGCAATATATAGTACAATCATTCACAAGTGATCCTTGGTATGATAATTTAATTTTCTTGCTACTAAACAATAAATGTCCTAATGGGATGAATACCACGTAAAGAAGAGCACTAATACTAAATATTTCTCACTATATGATCAAGGGAGGAGAATTGTATAGGAATAATTTCAAAAAAATTTATTTGCATTGTTTGGATCAGCAGTAGGTGAAGCATGCCATTTCTTAGTTTCATGGTAGACATGGTATTGGGTATGGTTCAGCCAACACCATGGCACATCAGATTTTGAGATCATAATATTATTGGCCTCATGTGTTCCAAGATGTTCATCAACATGTTAGGACATGCTTCACATGTCAAACCTCAACATCTAGAGAGCACAACCCAACAATACCCTTGCAACTTGTATACATGGTAAAATCATTTGCCCAATGGGAATTAGACTTTGTCGAGGTAATTAATCCAAATTCTTATGCAGGTCACAAGTTTATTTTGACTATGACTGATTATTGCACATGGTGGACTAAAGCACAACCTTGAAAGAACAACACCATTGATTTCATTATTAGATTCCTCAATGAACATCTTATTACCAAGTTTAGTGTGTCATTTTCTCTAGTATGTGATAACGTCCCAACCTTTTCTTCTACGCAATCTATTCAATGGGCATATGAATATAATTTTCTTTTTAAGTATTCCTCTAATTACTATCCATAGGTGAATGGGGTAGTAGAGTCTACCAATAAGAGTTTGTTGGAGGTAATTAAGAGGTTGCTAGAAATTAATCCCAGGGACTACCACACACAACTGGAATTCACCTTATGGGAAGACAGGACTAGAATCAAAGTTTCCTTAGGAAACTCACCATTTAAGTTGGTCTATGTCCAAGACCTAGTATTCCCTATCCATCTATAGATAATTTTCCTATTTTTTATGCAAGAGTTCTATTCCAAAGATGATAGGATAGAGGTCCAACTAACTAATTTTCTCAATCTAGAAGAATAGAGGGATGTTGCTTTGCAGCAGTCTTCCAAGCATCGAGTTGTAGTCAAACATTGGTTTGACAAGAGAGAAAAAATCAAGGCCTTCAAAATATCAGACATAGTGTTGCTATGGGATAAAGCTAAAGAGAGGAAGAGTGATAACCAAAAGTTTGATAAAATTTGGTTGGGTCCATATTAGATCACTAAGATCCTTGGTGAGAATGCTTTCAAGCTTAGCACATTAACAAGAGAACTTGTTCCATTGCTAGTTAAAAGGAAGTTTCTCAAACATTACTTTGGCCCATGAAGGCTTGATTTTCCATCCATTGTATATATGTAGTTTGGTTGTTTTCTTTTTTTTTTGTTTGTTTGTTTGTTTGTTTTTCTCTGTTTTCTATTTTGTTGTTTGTTTCTTTTTTTTTCTTTTCTTTTTTTCCTTGTATTACTGGGTACTTTCATTTTCTTCATTTCAGAATTATGGGTAATTGTCCAATGCATGTTAAGGGTACTATGATAGAGAAATTGGTTTAGGTATTTTTAGGATATTTGTTGATCTTCTACATTTTTAAACTTAATTTTTATGTCCTTAATGATAGTTTGAAAGGTTAAAAAAATAGGTATATTTTAAGGTGATCTCATAAACCATGATTGAATCTATCATTAATTAGATAGAATCATTTATTTCCTTAAGGGACTAGCTATCTTAGGATGACAATATTCTTGATTCAGGTGAAAAATTCAAGTCCCAAAACTATCATGAGGTCCACTATAGTTCTCAACCTAATTTTTAGATTGTTACATCTGAGTACTAAGGGAAAAGATAAGAAAATACCTACTTTAAGGAAACTATGGAAAGAAAAGAAAAGAGAAGCATAAATGATAGTAAAATCAATATTATAAGCGTGATTCAAGTATCTCTACTAGGGATATGGATGCCTAGCTGGTAGTAGAGAAATTCTTTGAGGGAACTAGAGGTATCTCCATCGAGGCTATAGATTCCTAGATAGCAACAAATAAATGAACATGATATCATTGCACGACAACTAAAGCGAATAACCTCATTTATCTTAAATCTTAATAAAGTTGTTTCAAGGATAGGTTTAGTCTTTAAGGGGAGGATGAACCATGAATGCACACACCTAGATTTGAAGTTTCTTATTTTGATTCATTTTTTGAGATTCCATCTCAACCTTGTTTGTTGTAAATGATCATGCTCAGGTTAAAAGTTTCATAAACCAAAGGTTCTAGTGATTGAATTCTTTAGTATCTTGAATACGGGTAAACCATTTTCCCATTTGAGTCACCAATTGTTATACCTTACATAACCACCCCATTTGTTTTTGGTCAAAATGGGTCCCCCTTTGTTGCTTTTGTCTTGGGTGTTCTTGTTTGGGCTTTGGAAGTTTTCTTTTTATCATAAGTCCTGATTTTCCTTTATTTTTCAAGTTCGGGTTTTGGAATATCACTAACACTTGGTACTTTTCTAAGGTGCAAGTTTTTTTTTTCATCTTGATTTTGTTCCCCACATTTTGCATTGTGTTTTTGTTATCAATCAGATATGCACCCTATGTTAAATTTGTAGAAAATTGACTATCTATTCACACATGGAAACCTTATTTAGATGTGGGTGAATTGAATGAAGAAGGAATCTCCAGAGTGAGCTGGTTCTCTGAATAATAATCCTATTCTAAATCATCTTTTGAGGGAAAGAGTTAGAAAGATAACTAAAATGAAAAAATATGACTTAAAGTGATTTCCAGAACTTAATGTTGGTATGTGGCAACTAATCATGCTATACTGTATAGCCCATGGTATACTGTACACCCCGTCCCCCTGTCCTTGCCGGGTTCCTCATGCTAGGCAACAACAGAAGCAACAAATACCACAAACTCATGTTAGACGATATTCAAGGATAAGTAGACCTCTATAACGATTCTCTCCCTTTGTATACTATTTTGTTAACTGATGCTTGTGAACCTGAATATTATGATGAAGCTATGCAGTTGGATACCAAGGTTCAGTGGGAGCATGGAATGAAAGAAGAAATGGACTCCTTGCTGGAAAATTAGACTTGGGATTTATGCAATTTTCCTGCAGGTAAAAAGGATTTACCAAACAAATGGATTTATAGGTTGAAAGAAGAGGATGGAGGTAAGAAAATATTTAAAGCCAGATTAGTTGTAAAGGGATTTGCACAGAAAAAGGATATTGATTTTGATGAGATTTTTTCTCCTGTTGTTAAAATGACTTCTATTCGTATTGTTTTAAGTATTGTGGCAACTAAAGATTTGCATTTAAAATAGCTTGATGTTAAAACAGCCTTTCTGCATGGTGATTTGGAAGAGGAAATATATATGGAACATCCACAAGGATTTGAGGTCAAAGGTAAGGAGAAACTAGTGTGCAGATTGAAGAAAAGTTTATATGGCTTAAAGCAAGCACCTCGACAATGGTATTTGAAATTTGATAGTTTTATGGCTGAGCAAGGCTACAGTAGGTATAATTTTGACCATTGTGTTTATTTTAAGAGGTTGGATAATGACAGCTACATTATTTTATGCTTATATGTTGATGACATGCTTGTAGCTGGGTCTAACATGGACCACATAAGAGAGTTGAAACAACAGTTAGCAAAGTCTTTTGCTATGAAGGATTTGAGTGCAGCAAAGCAAATCCTTGGTATGAAAATTTGTAGAGATAGGAAAAATAGAAAATTGTTTTTATCTCAGGCTAATAATGTTGAAAAGGTGTTGCAGAGATTTCATATGGAGAATGAAAAAGTTGTTAGCACACCTTTTCCTAGTCATGTTAAATTGAGTAAGGATATGTGTCCAAAGACACAAGAGGAGGAAGAAAAAAAGTCCAAGGTACCATATGCTTCAGCTGTAGGAAATTTAATGTATGCCATGGTATGCACGAGACCATATATTGCACATGCCGTAGGAGTTGTTAGTAGGTATTTGAGTCATCCTGGAGTTGAGCACTGGAATGCAGTAAAATGGATTCTTAGGTATTTGAGAGGTACATCCAATAAGTGTTTATGTTTTGGGTGCTCTAATACTGATTTAAAAGGCTATGTTGACTTAGATTTGGCAGGGGATATAGATACCAGGTGAAGTACCACAGGTTATGTATTTACAGTTGGTGGGACAGCAATGAGTTGGATTTCTCGATTGCAAAAGTTGGTTGATTTATCCACCACAGAGACAGAGTATGTTGCTGCAACAGAGGCGGCAAAGGAGATGATATGGCTGCAACTTTTCATGGATGAGTTGGGAAAACAACAGGATGGAAATTACTTATTTACAGACAGTTACAGTGTTATACATCTTGCAAAGAATTCTGCCTTACATTCTAAAACAAAACACATACAATTGAGATATCATTTCATTCGGTTGGTGTCGGAAGATGGATAGGTTAAGCTGGACAAGATACATATAGATGTCAATCCAGCAGATATGTTTACAAAGGCGGTGCCAAGGGAGAAGCTGAGCTCCTCTTCAGCTTTGGTTGGCCTTCAAGGTAGAATTCAAGTATAACAAAGCAGCAAGGTCCAAGGTCCTTATTTCTAGTGGGAGCTGTAAGTGTAGCAGTGTTGTCTAGGATTAGTCTCCAAGTGGAAGATTGTTGGTATGTGGCAACTAATCATGCTATACTGTATTTCCCATGGTATACTGTACACCCCGACCCCCTGTCCTTGCTAGGATTCAGGGCCGGGCTAGGCCCTGGGTGGGGGTTCAGGGGCGGCACCCCTAAAAAAAATTTTTGCTATTTTTTTCGCGTCGTCAGTGAAAAAGGAAAAATCTTCGAAAAAGAAAGAAAACTAACTTTGTAAAACCCTAATTCTAGAAGCTTCTAAAAGCTTGTTAAAATGGGTTGGGATGGGGGTTACAGTATAAAGAAAAACGTGATTATTCGCAAGATTGTAATAGGTTTTGCACTGGATAATAAAAGTATTGGATGGCTGCAGTTTGGTGGATGTAGCCCAGATTGGGTGAACCACGTTAAATTCTTTGTGTTATGATTTATTCTGTGTATGTTTTAGTTTCTTTGTTTATTATTTAAATTTGCATTTAATTGTTAGATATTTTCCATCTCTAACCCTAACACTTAATGATGACTTAACGATGAATTTGGTTTTTTCCCCACAAATAGCTCTTAGAAAACAATAGTACTTTACAATCCCTCATGAACACTCAACACATAATTGATTTGCATGAAGATTCAGGCTTGAACACAATATGCAACCTATATTTTAAGAACTTTCTGCATCAAAATTGTAATTTTAGGACATAACAAGGATTCTGTAAAAATAAATCACAATATAACATCAAAATATAAATGCAATTGACATAAAAATTGAGGAATAGGAATGCTGCTTTATTCAACTGAAGGAGTATCAAAAGTATGAGTACAAATTTTTTCTTACAAAACTCTCTATCTTAGCATGAGAGGAAGAAATAATGAATCTGAACTAAGAAAAACTCTAAGTTTTTCTTCGAGATATATCACAAAACCCTAATCCAAGCTCAAGAAGAAAGCTCAAAGGAAAGCATCTAAAACTACCCCAAAATGAGTAACTGAAATAGAAAACTCACTCTTTGCATGTGCATGCTGAAAAACACCTAAAAATAGGTCTGCTTTGCTTTAAAAGCGAAAAAAATACCTTATCTCTTCCCCATACAACTCAAATCTTCCCAAGAAAAGTCAACTCTCTTTTGCCTTACAAACTGCTAAAAATAGCAAGAAAGAATAAAACAATTTATAGGCTATTGTTTTTTATTTTGCTTTACAAAACATGTAGTCTTCAACTTGATTTATTTTGCAATTAATATTTTTTGGAAATATTTGCAAAAAAGACAACTTCAATCTCCATTACACTTTAATTTTTCTTATAAAAAATCATAATACTATGAGAGACAACCCTTATCACTGAACATTGATTGATTTCTAGAAAATCAATGAAAATAAAACCTAAGTCTTTATGTGAGTTTATTTCACCAAGGCAAGGCATATTCACAAGGTTTTATTAAGACAAGGCATTGATAAAAAGAAAAAACCCTAAGGTTCTCTTTTCTCGAAATATATCTAAATTCCTTAACCCTAAAATACTTAGGCAAAAAAATGTCAAATGGAATTTGGCAAGGGCTCGACCCAAAGCATTAGTCACCATGGTAATTTTTTAAAAAAACTTGAAAAATACCCCTAAATTAGAATTAGGGTTAGGGAACCTTCAAAAAAACAAAATAAAACCTTAAAATTTTAGCCTCTTTTCATTTTCTTTGGAGAGAAAGCTCTGCAAGAAAGGAAAGTACTGCCACCATGATGATAGGGTTTGAGTTGGAAGAGAAGGAGATCAACCATTGACCTCTCTTCTAGTCAAAACTCCATTAGAATGGACTGGTAAATTTTTTTTCAAGCCATTTTGAAATTCTTTTGGCTTAAAAGCCATAGGCTTGGCATATATTTTCTAATTTCCTTGTGTTCACTGTATTTTCCCTACCTTATTCTTCCACTTTGGCGACAATGGGAGACATTGTTTGAGGCATTGTAGAGAGCTCTACAATGGCTCCACCATGGGCTCATAAGGTCTCTTTAGGAATGTGAGGGTAAGCCCTTACTCTCCTTGCATTCTCATTATGTTCTCTTCATAAAAACTCATAAAAGCTCCTCTTTGTGCAAGCAAGATGAACATTAAGGAACAAATAAGCAAGCCATTTGTGTAGGCCATGAGCTTAAACATACTCTCCATGAATTTTTATGGAGAAAAATTCCCTATACTTTACATTCTTTGTTTTAGATTCTTTTATTTGAAAGAGAACTCCAGTGGGTTTCTAACCTTTTTGACAATTTCTAAATATTTCATGAGTAAAATTCCTATAGGTCGTCACCAATACATGCTTAATCTGAGCATTTGAAACATTTATGGGCTTGACCCATGATAGCATTTTCATTTCTTTTATATTTTTTGGAAAAAACCCCATGTGGGTAAATGGTATTTTGAAGAAATAATGTTTATCTTTGACCTCTCCAAAACTCGAGCTCGACCCATGATGGCATTGTATGTATTTTGCATTTTTAAGAAAAACCCCCATATGGGTAAGCTAAAAATAATAAAGAATCTATATTTTGAACAAAAACCCCATGTGGGTATTCTTTATTCTGAAAGAAATTCACTTATTTCTATATTTCCTGTCAAAACCCTCCATGGGTACGCAGTATTTTGAAAGAGAATTGTTTATTTTGTTATGCATTTGAAACTTGAATTTGAACTACCATGGTATTTTATGCATTCTATTTTTATGTCAAAACCCTCATGTGGGTCAGCTGTAACTAAAGGAAAATATGTATTTTAATCAATTCCATCATGGCACCCTGTACTTTTAAAAGAAATATTTGTTTGAAATCAAAATCCCATATGCGGGTTTTGTTCTTTTAAAAGGAAAAACTCTTCATTTCATTACTCTGTAATGTTGTGACATTCCTTTCTTCTCAGAAAGTAGATTTTCTTTACTCAGAAAATAACACTTAAATTCCTTTCATTGTTTGTCTAGTGGCACAACACAATAAAGGTTAAAATAATTCAGACCCTATAGTTGCTTATCAAAAAGTTGTCTCTGCTTTATGTACTTTCACACATCAAAAATGCAAAAAACCTTTAAGCTGTCCATGAACACTCCCAAAATTGTATTATGTATTCAAATAGCTTGATTTGACAATGCCAATGTCCCATGTTTGGTATTCTTCATGCATTTTTATGTTCTCTTTAGATATGGCTACTCCAAGCACTTATTCTCCTTCAACTACAATTTTAAATTGATGCATTTACTTCATTTAATGCAACATTTGCATTTAGTCATTATAATTCAATGGTTTACATTCTCTTGATCACATTTACTAGTCACACCTTTTGTTCTTCAAAAAATAGCATGATGATGTCAAACAATCACAATTGAATGATGTTTTGCATGCTTCTTCAAATTTCATTGTTGTTTTAGACTGAATGAAACTATAACATTTTTCACTTATGATGCTAACCCTGTACACTTATTCGAAATGTATGATTCTTTGATAGATAACTTGTAGGCTTCCATTTTTATCAAACACACATGTACATTCATTAACCACTGGTGACATATGATGGCTCTTTTCCTTACTCACAACTATGAGGAACTCTTCTCAGACATCCTTGCTTAGTCAGTTCAGAATGCAACATTATTTATGTAGCTTTTTTTAATGCTTGCTACCACTTATTTAACACACATGAATGCTTCAAAAAACATGCACTCTCAGCTCAACACTCTTATAGAATAAGGAAAATGAGAACTTGCAGCTCCTCCAAATGCTTCCATTATTTCTTAATGATTTTTTGATGATGCATTATGTATGCATTTTCACTATCACATTATGAGCATGAAAAATTTGCTTAAACAACATGAATAAAAGTGACCAAAACACTATATGGCAGAAAAGATGCAATTAATATGGTAATATTTAAAGCTTTCTAGTATGAAATTGATATTTCAGTTGAATTGAATCCATTAAGTTCATTGTCCACCTGTAGCTTTCATTTCGTTGTTCAAACTTGATTGTTATGAGTGAACAATAAACTTGATTTATTTGATGATTTAAATTTTGTTTTAGTCCTTCATGAATGGCTCAGATGAGCATGATAATTGTATTTTCTTACTCAACCCACTTGTAAGTTTAAGGGGCAACATTTCAAGCTCTACCCTTGTGGGAGCCTATTTTACTCCACATGCTTTTATGTCTTCATAAGATGATCAGCTACATGAATTTTTCTATACATTATTGTTGGTGGTTAATATAGGGATGTTGATAGTCAAATCTCTAACAACCCCTTTTCTTCTCTTACAAGTCAATTGGAGCTCAAGAACGAAGGATGGTGCACCATTCCTAGATTGACCAAAAGCATAGGCAATGATGATTATGTTCATACTTATGTGATTTCTTTTCCTACATCTCCAATAGTGTAGCATGTTCCTTATGATGTATTGTGAAAGTTACATCCATGACTTGTGTGGATTCTTTTAATTTCTCTTTTCCTAATTTTCATTCTAAAAATAAATGCATCAAAATGAAAAAATGTACCATCATTTGTATTCTTGTAATCAAATGAAATATTGTAATGCGAATAGCAACATGAAATAAATGAAAGCACTTGTTATGCTTAATCATTTATACATTCAGTTTTATACTCCATTTGACTTGTAAAGCACTAAACAACAACTCCTAAAACTCAGTTTTCTCAAGCAATGCATAACTGGAACTTGATGAATGTAGTGCAAACAACACTTAATGCAAATGTAGAATAACTAAACTTCCACTTTAAGATATAAAAAATTAGTCAACTCTACCAATTGAGCTATAGTGAAAATTGGTAATATTTTGGTGATTTCTACTAAATGCTTTCTAGCTAAGCATTAGATCAGTTTCCTTTTAAAACTCCATTGGTCACGGAGTCAAATCTGCCCCTTCATGAAACTTAGAAATTTGAACAACAATACTACAAACAACAACAAAACAAAAACAAACAATGGAAAAAGAAAACTAACAAGCCCTAATGGCCAACCAAAACATGCACAACAACACTTAGGGAAAACCAAAATTACTAAAAAGAAATGTGTGTGAAGCACTTATTTGCAACAACTACTCTACCCTACATTAACCAGCAAACAAACTAGTCAAACAAAACCATTGACAAGATTTGCAAAATAACACCCCTTTTTTATCAACAACGGATGCATTATATGATTATGTATTGCTGAGAGAACATGAATAACGTGTAGATATTCAATAGAATGTTGCAAAATTTCATAAAAAATGCAAAGAAACTTGCATCTTGAAAATGATCATGCATATTGCTGCCCTAAATTGGATAGGTGAGCTGAATTTGATCACCTTCAGTTGCAACTCCAAAAATAACTTCTTCCTCAATTGCATCATCATACTTGGGTGCAAGCATGACCTTTGGTACTTTAATGGCCTCTGAATTGGCTAAGTATCTGATTGGGCAGCCTCTTGAAATGACAAAAGTTGAACTTCTATTATTGACTCTTGATTAAGATCTTGAAGAGTAGCATCTAGCTTTTGCTCTTGTTCAACCTGAACAATGTTTGCATGTAGCTCAACCTCCTGAATACTCAAATCAGAATTTTCCCTTCCAAAAGAGGAAGGAAAATGTCCAAACAATGAGATGGCCTCTTCTAGCACACTTCCAATCAATGTAAAAACCTTTGGCTCTTTTATACACTAGAAAGGAAGTTGGTCATAATTCTTATTACTACTTAAAGAAAAAAGCTTCAAATCAGCCTTTTCATTTATAGCATGCTCTTCTTCAACCTCATGTTGCTAACTTGTGACCAGATCTATTCTTTCCTCATCATGCTCAATGAAGCATGGAATATCATCAAACAAAGCTATGAAAGCATGGCCCACCTCACCCTTTTTAGCCTCTTCAGGCTCCTATCCTGATTCTTGAACCTACAACTCAACAACTAATTGCTTATGAATTTCAAGTTCTTCATCATCACTATACCAACTGCATACTTCAAAGTAATTGTCATTTATATTATGATGTTCCAATGAACCAACCCTCTCCGCACATGCAACATTCTTAGGTTCAGCTGAGAAAATGGTGCAATCAACAACCTCCTTCTTTGTATATTGTTGCACTGGTCGATCCTCTAAATTTTTTATATCATTTTCCACAAAACAAGGCAGCCCATTAGTGGAAACATGGAAGGATTCATTAGGGGAAGGCTTATGTTGTTCAATCCTCTATTGCTGCAAATGGTAAACCTCCAAAGTTGAACGTAGTGGGTTTACCTTTCTATGCTCCTCAATGAAGAGTAATGTATCTTGATCAAAGGGTTCACCCATGGATTCTTCAGGTGAAGAAAAATGGGGAAATTCTTGGGTTTCTTGCAATGAAAACTACTACTCAAGGGGTTGATCTGCAGCTATACTAGGCTGGCTATAATCATTTCCATCAACTTTCAAGGGATGAAAGCTTTGGAAACTTGGGATTTCAAGTTTAAGAGGCTAGCTCAAGGAGTTTAAAATTCTATCTTTCCTAAAAATTTGGATTTTGACTTTAGTTATGCTAGGAGGATCACTTAGTGTAAATCTTGGAAATTGATACTTACAAACCTCCTCTCAAGAAGTATGATATAGGGCTATAGGGGCCGCCTGAGCTTCATTCCTTTGCACCTCCAAATCTTGCTCATAGAGATAGGCCTGACAAGCCATGTCTTCTTGTTGCTGGTTACACTCACGTTGTCTCTTGATCTCCTCTAGTTGCTTGTGAAAATCAAACAACATACTCTTTATGCTTGCAATCTCCTCCTACTAATCTATTTCACTCATTTTCCTTTCATAGTTCAACAATATGTCTCTGAAATTCAAGTCCTCAATATTTTGGGGGCTGATTTTGAGCATATGATGGCTGAGATGGAGGTTGAGTAGGGGTGGTTGGGTGGCAATTATATTGGGTATGTTAGCTTTAAGAAGTTATGGAATCAAAACTAGTAGCATGATTATGCAAATATGGCTGATATGAAGATGGCTATTCAAGATTTTTATGATATGATGGATGGTATGACATACTATCATGAAACATTGACATGATTGTTCATCCAAAGGCTAAAAAAATAAGAAAAAAATAGAATCTATTAAGAGCATACCAGCACATGATCATTCTAAAACCAGAAAAAGCTTCTTGGAGTCACCATGGTGTTTGATGATTTTTCCTCTAAAGGCTGATAATACTGAAGAGAACACCCATCCCTTCAGTATGTACAGTATTTTGTGTTGTCCACACTAGATCTACTTGAAAATCAGAGAATGAAGTCGTAGGTATATTGCTTTCCACCTCCAAAGGCTGAAACTCTATTGCGCATACAAAAACAACAGTGTAAATTTTTTTTATGCTTTTCCTAAAACAAACTATTATCAATCAAATATGCACCCTGTGTTAAATTTGTAGAAAATTAACTATTTATTGACACATGGAAACCTTCTTCAGATGTGGGTGATCTGAATGAAGAAGGAATCTACAAAGTGAGCTAGTTCTCTGAATAATAATCCTATTCAAAATGATCTAAGGGAAAGAGTTAGAAAGATAACTGAAATGAAAAACTATGAATTTAAGTGATTTCTAGAACTTAATGATGACTTAACGATGACTTTTGTTTTTTCCCCACAAATAGCTCTCACTTCACAATCCCTCATGAACACTCAACACATAATTTATTTGCATGAATATTCAAGCTTGAACACAACACACAACCTATATTTTATGAATTTCTACATCAAAACTATAATTTTAGGACATAACAAGGATTTTGTAAACATAAATCACAATATAACATCAAACTATAAATGCAATTGACACAAAAATTGAGGAATAGGAACACTACCTTATTCAACTGAAGGAGTATCAAAAGTCTAAGTACAAATTTCATCTTACAAAACTCTCTATCTAAGCATGAGAGGAAGAAACAATCAATCTGAACTAAGAAAAACTCAATTTTTCTTCAAGATATATCACAAAACCCTAATCTGAGCTCAAGAAGAAAGCTCAAGGAAAAAGCATCTAAAACTGCCCCAAAATGAGTAATTGAAATGGAAAGCTCACTCTTTGCATGTCCATGTTGAAAAACACCTAAAAATAGGTCTGCTTTGCTTTAAAACCGAAAAAAGTACCTTATCTCTTCTCCATACAACTCAAATCTGCCTAAGAAAAGTCAACTCTCTTTTGCCTTACAAACTACTAAAAATAGCAAGAAAGAATAAAATAATTTATAGAATATTGTTTTATCTTCTGCTTTACAAAACATGTAGTTTTCAGCTTGATTTATTTTGCAATTGAGATTTTTTGGAAATCTTTGCAAAAATATAACTTCAATCTCCATTACACTTTAATTTTTCTTATAAAAAATCATAAAAATATGAGACAACCCTTACCACTGAATATTGATTGATTTCTAGAAAATCAATGAAAATAAAACCTAAGTCTTTATGTGAGTTTATTTCACCAAGGCAACCCATATTCACAAGGTTTTATTAAGACAAGACATTGATAAAAAGAAAAAAACCTAAGGTTCTCTTTTCTCAAAACATATCTAAATTCCTTAACCCTAAAATTCTTAGGCAAAACAATGTCAAATGGAATTTGAAAAGGGCTCGACCTAAAGCATTAGTCACCATGGTATCTTTTTAAAAAAAATTGCAAAATACCCCTAAATTAGAATTAGGGTTAGGGAACCTCCAACAAAACAAAAGAAAGCCCTAAAATTTTGGCCTCTTTTCATTTTTCTTTGGAGAGAAAGCTCTACAAGAAAGGAATGTGTCACCACCATGATGATAGGGTTTGAGTTGGAAGAGTAGGAGATCAACCATCGATCCCTCTTCTACTTGAAACTCCATTAGAATGGACTGGTAAATGTTTTTTGAAGACATTTTAAATTTTTTTTGGCTTAAAAGCCGCATGCTTGGCATATATTTCTAATTTCCTTGTGTTCACTATATTTTTCCTACCTTATTCTTCCACTTCAACCACCATGGGAGACATGGTTTGAGGTGTTGTAGAGAGCTCTACAATGGCTCCACCATGGGCTCATAAGGTCTCTTTAGGCACACAAGGGTAAGCCCTTACTCTCCTTGTATTCTCATTATGTTATCCTCTTTAGAAAAAATCATAAAAGCTCCTCTTTGCATGAGCAAGATGGAAATTAAGGAAAAAATATGCAGGCCATTTGTGCAGGCCACGAGCTTAAACATACCCTTGATGAATTTTTATGGAGAAAAAATCCCTGAAATTTACATTCTTTGTTTCAAATTCTTTTATTTGAAAGAGAACTCTAGTGGTTTTCTGACCTTTCTAAGAGTTGCTAAATATTTCATGAGTAAAATTCCTCCAAGCCATAGCCAATACATGCTTATTCTGAGCATTTGAAACATTTCTGGGCTTGACCCATGATAGTGTTTTCAAGTCTTTTGTATTTTTTGGAAAAGACCCTGTGTGGGTAAATGGTATTTTGAAGAAGTAATGTTTATCTTTGACCCCTCCTAAACTTGAGCTCGACCCATTATGGCATTGTATGTATTTTGCATTTTTAACAAAAACCCCCACATGGGTAAGCTAAAAAAATGAATAATCTACATTTTGAACAAAAACCCTATGTGGGTATTCTTTATTTTGAAAGAAATTCACTTATTTTTGTATTTCCTATCAAAACCCTCCATGGGTACTTAGTATTTCGAGAGAAAATTGTTTATTTTGTTATGCATTTGAAACTTGAATTTGACCCACCATGGTATTTTATGCATTCTATTTATATGTCAAAACCCTCATGTGGGTCAGCTGTAACATGAGGAAAATCTATATTTTAATCAATTCCAGCATGGCACTCTATACTTTTAAAAGCAATTTGTGTTTGAAATCAAAATCTGATATGGGGGTTTTATTATTTTAAAAGGAAAAACTATTCATTTTTATACTTTGTAATGTTGTGACACTCCTTTACTTGTTCTTAGAAAGAAAATTTTCTTTACTCATAAAATAACACTTAAATTCCTTTCATTGTTTGTCTAGTGGCACAACAAAATAAATATTAATATGATTTAGACCCTACAATTGCTTATCAAAAACTGTCTCTGCTTTATGTACTTGCACACCTCAAAAATGCTTAAAACCTTTACACTATCTATGAACCAACCCAAAATTATATTATGTAATCAAATAGCTTGATTTGACAATGCCAATGTCCCATATTTGGAATTCTTCATGCATTTTTATGTTCTCTTTAGATATGGCTACTCCAAGCACTTATTCTCCTTCAACTACAATTTTTAATTGATGCATTTACATTAATACAACATTTGCATTTAGTCATTATAATTCAATGGTTTACTTTCTCTTGATCACATTTACTTGTTACACCTTTTGTTCTTCAAACAATAGCATTATGATGTAAAACTATCACAATTGAATGATGTTCTACATGCCTCTTCAAAGTTCATTTTTGTTTTAAACTGAATGAAACTACACCATTTTCCCCTTATGATGCTTCCCCTATACACTTATTCAAAATGTATGATTCTTTGATAGATAACTTGTGGGCTTCCCTTTTTATCAAACACACATGTACATTCATTAAGCACTGGTGACATATGATGGCTCTTTTTCTTACAACTATGAGGAACTCTTCTCAAACATCCTTGCCTAGTCAATTCATAATGCAACACCATTTATGTAACTTGTTTTAATGCTTGTAACCACTTTTTTAACAAACATGAATGCTTTAGAAAACATGCACTCTCAACTCAGCACTCTTATAGAATAAGGAAAATGAGAACTTGCAACTCCTCCAAATGCTTCCATTGTTTCTTAATTCTCTGTTGATGAGGCATTATGTATACCTGTTCACTATCACATTATGAGCATGAAACAAATGCTTAAACAACATGAATAAAAGTGACCAAAACACTATATGGCAGAAAAAATGCAATTAATATGGTAATATTTAAAACTTTCTGGTATGAAATTGATGCATTTCAGGTGAATTGAATCCATTAAGTTCATTTTCCACTTATAGCTTTCATTTGATTGTTCAGACTTGATTGTTATGAGTGAACAATAAAATTGATTGCTTTGATGACTAAAATTCTATTTTACTCCTTCATGAATGGCTCAGACGAGCATGATAATTGTATTTTTTTACCCAACCCACTTGTAAGTTTAAGGGGAAGCATGTCGAGCTCTACCCTTGTGGGAGCCTGTTTTACTCCACATGCTTTTATGTCTTCATAAGATGATCAGCTACATGAATTTTCCTATACATTATTGTTGGTGTTTCATATAGGGATGTTCATAGTTGGAGCTCTAACAATGCCTTTTCTTCTCTTGCAGGTAAATTGGAGCTCGAGAATGAAGGATGGTGCACCATTCCTGCATCAACCAAAAGCATATGCATTGATGATTATGTTCATACTTATGTGATTTCTTTTCCTACATCTTCAATAGTGTAGAATTTTCTATATGATGCATTATGATAGTTACCTCCACAGCTTGTGTGAATTATTTTGATTTCTCTTTTCCTAGTTTTCATTCTAAAAAGAAATGCATCAAAATGTAAAAAATGTACAATTATTTGACTCTTGCAATCAAATGAAATATTGTAATGTGAATCACATCATGAAATAAATGAAAGCACTTGTTATGCTTAATCATTTGTACATTTAGTTTTGTACTCCAATTGACTTTTAAAGCACTGAACAACAACTCCTGAAACTTAGTTTTCTCAAACAATGCATAACTGAGACTTGAAGAATGTAGTGAAAACAACACTTAATGCACATGCAAAATAAATGAACTTCCATTTTAAGATATAACAAATTAATCAACTCTACCAATTGAGCTATAGTGAAAATTGGTAACATTTTTTTTTTCTTTTGGATTTGGGTATCAGATCAGAATCATCACCTTATACCCTTAAAAGTGTAAGTTCTTGTTTTCATCCTGATCCCAACCTCCACTTTTCTTCCTTGTGTGTTTTTGCTTGTGTCATACTCATACATAAGATTGAAACCAGAACCAAAAAATTCTTCAAAGTTCTTGTTCCTATCTTCATCTCAATTTTGATTTGAAACTCACCTTTGTGTGTTTCAGAATCGTACATCAGACTAGAACTAGAACCAAGAACTTTTACAAAGTTTTTTGTTTTTTGTTCCATCTCGATCCTGATTCCTATGTGTGTCTTTTTTCGTCGAGGTTTGGATTTCACAACTCTATTGGAACTTTGCACTCATTAAAGGTTTTGATATCATGTCACTTCCTAATCCTAACTCTTGCCATCCTTCTATTCTCATGATGGCTCATTTATGACCTCCACCCCAATCCCAAAGCCCGAAAAACCCTAAATTAATGTCCACCTATTTTCACACACGAACAAGCTTTTATTCCCACCGCTCCTTAGTTTTCACTCATTATTGCTTTTGTGTTTCAATGGAGTGAAATGGAGTGGAACTAAGGCTTGGAGTTTAAGGTTGCACTCGGATTTCTCATCGTGCTATTGGATTTCCTATCACATTTGTGAGGTAGGAATCTTTATTGTGTTTCCTTTCATTTTTGGTTTGCTTGTGTGGTTTTTGTTCACATTTCTTTCTTCTTGTTTTCTTTTGTTTCTTGTTCTTTCTAGTTTGTTTTCCATTATCTTTGCACCCCTTGGTGCATTTTTTTCCTCGAACCCTTTGGTTTGTTTTGTTGGCAACACAAAGGCATACAACTAAGAGGGGGTGAATCAATTGTCACAAAAATTAAAATTATTAAACTTATTAACCTTATTCTCAGATATGATAAATAAAAATGAAAGAATAAATGATCACCACATCAGAAAAACACATAACACCAAGATTTTTTATGTGGAAACCTTGTTAGGGGAAAGACCATAGTGGAGGTTAGTCCACAAGATTATACCCTGTTAAAAGTATTATAAATGGGGAATGCGTATGCATTCAGGAACACTACCTAGATATCATTACTCAAATACAAAAAGTCTTACTGGCCAAGGAAGACTCACTATATTACAGTAACATTTGGATTAAATCCATAAGATTGAACTAAGAAAATAGCATCTGCTAATGCTTGATTATAGTTCTAGTTAATAACAAAAAAAATTCTCCCTCTTCACACTTTACTTCTACCTTCGAAATATTAGAACATTATTTGCACATTGCACTCACACACTTTTCTTCACACTTGTGTTCAAATGATAAAACAATCACTCATATATATCTACAACCAAGAATAACATCATCTACATGTTGACTTTAATAAAATATAAAATATGTACAAACTGTCGAGCTCAAATCATTAAAAAATTATCAATGTGAATCAACCAAATTTGGCCACAACATAGTGAGGACCCAAAACAACATCCTTGAACATGAAACATATTCAATAATTATGCCTTGAAGATCCAAAAAATGCTACAATCACCCTGTCGGCCATGAACATGAAAAACATGAACACACAAAAGAAAATCTTCAATCGCAAGCACAATGATCAATGCAGACATACAACATAGATAGAGAACAATCTAGAAACATCAAAAAGCATCATGAATCACTACAAAAGGATCCACAAAAACTCAAATTACTAGAATTACATCATCTTCAATCAGGAACACCAACTAGAACAATTGAACAACTGAACAATTAATAAAAAACAAATACTCAGAACTTGATCAAATCTTCATGCAAACCTATGAAACTCAATGTGGATAAACTAGATATAATAAAAAAAAACCCTTTTATCCACAACCTCTTATCATCAACATACTAAGCTAGCCACCATAATGAACTTCACTGCATCACTAACAACCTGCAACTTATTCTATTACAATTTTCTCAATATCCTAGACATATACATCCTCTAAGACATTAATTATAATAGTGTTGACATCAATGAAGACCACATATCAACAAAATCCAACAATATCCCGCTTTGGCATTGATGGCAACATATGATGTGAAAAAAACCATCAATGATAGTTTCTCTTAGCACTTTCTCCCCCTTATAATTTGACTCTCTTTTCATAGTTTTTCACATGAATTCTTTTTCCTCTTTGAAATCAATGGAAAATATAATGTGTATCTTTCTCCACTCAAGCTATGAAAAAAATATCTAAACATCAGCCTACTCCCCTTGAGTAGCAACAACCATAACATCAATCTAGATCAAGATATGACTATAAAGTACACAGACTGATGCAATTCAATGCACCTTAATTTTGATTAGGAGGGGTAATCACCCCTAGCTTCCCTCTGAGATACTCAAAAGTATCCTTAAATCCAAGATCCATCAAATACTTATCCAATTTGGCATACCATGCTCTTGGTGATTGCTTAAGTCCATACAATTCTTTCTTCAATCGACAAGCCATATCTCCCTAATCAGTCAATTAAAATCCATTAGGTTGCTCAATATACACTTATTCTTCTAGTTCACCATTAAGAAATGTTGACTTGACATCCATCTGATAAAAATTAAAGTTTTTGTAAGTAGCATAAGCAAGAAATAGTCTCATAGCTTCAATCCTAGCAATAGGGGAAAAAGTTTCTTCAAAGTCAATTCCTTCCATCTATGAATATCCTTTACACACTAGTCTTTCTTTGTTTCTAACAACTTCACCTTGGTCATTCAGTTTGTTCCGAAAGATCCATTTATTTCCAATTACAATTTTTTCCTTAGGTCTAGGAACAAGAATCCATTTATCATTCTTCTCAATTTGCAGTAGTTCTTATTTCATTGCTTCCATCCAATGTTCATCTTTGCATGCTTCATTGACACTATTAGGCTCAGTCTTTGATATCAAATAGTATTCTTATGCAATTCTTCTCCTAGTTTGAACACATTTTTTCTTATCACCTGTAATCTAATCTTCTAAATGATTCATTCTTGCATACCTTGGAGTCTTAGGGTGTTCTTGAACTTTAGGCTCTTGTGATCTCACTTCTACACTTTCACTAGTTTCTTCCTCTAGAATGATTTGCACTTGATTATGAGTCTGAACTGAACTAACATTCTAATCATATAAATCATATCCATAGGTTCTAGATTGTTCTAACTATGTCTTCATCAACCTTGACATTAGCACTTTCAACTACTTTACTCAATATCTTGATGAAGCACCGATAGGCGTTACTTTTAGTAGGGTAACCAAGAAAGATTCCTTCATCACTCCTAGCATCAAACTTTCTTGTATCTTCATCTATTTTGATATAACATTTACTCCCAAATATTTTGAAGTATCTAATAGTAGGCTTATTACCAAACCATAGCTCATAAGGGGTCTTACCAATATCACCTTTGATATATGTATCCGGTTGAGAGTTTAAACAACAATACTTACAGCTTCTCTCCAGTAGATATGAGGAACATTTCCTTCCAGCATCATAGTCCTAGTTGCATCTTGAACTTTCTTGTTCTTCCTTTCCACAACTCCATTTTGTTGAGGGGTCCATAGGGCAGATAACTATCTCTTTAGCCCATGCTCTTCACAAAAAGAATTAAACTCACTAGAAATGAATTCACAACCTCTATCTAATCTCACACATTTAATCTTCAAACATGTCTTTGTCTCAACCCTAGCCTTAAAAATCTT
Source organism: Sequoia sempervirens (assembly GCA_007258455.2). Taxonomy (NCBI): domain Eukaryota; kingdom Viridiplantae; phylum Streptophyta; class Pinopsida; order Cupressales; family Cupressaceae; genus Sequoia; species Sequoia sempervirens. The sequence goes on along the minus strand of VDFB02353493.1, from coordinate 288,874,443 downwards.
GAATTTCTCTAGAGCTTCATATTTTTCCCTTAAGAAAAAAACCCACATCAATCTAGAATAATCATCAATGAGTAACATGAAATACCTATCTCCTTGTAAAATTATAACTCTAGAAGGACCACACAAGTCAGTATGCACAAGCTCCAACACTTCATTTGAACAATTTTTTTTCTCAAAAATGAAACTCTAGTTTGCTTCCCTAACTGACATTCCTTGCATATGGTATTGATAGGTTTTATCAACTTAGGAAGATCTCTCATAGCATGAGTATAAATTATCTTGATAATATTGCAAAATTTACATAACACAATCTCTTATGCCACAACCAACTTTTATCAACTTGAGCAATTAGACAACTTTTACTAGCAACACTCAGGTGAAAGATATTACCTTTTTTTCATACCAAATGCAATCACATTTCTAGAACTCCCCAATATTCTACCCTTTCCATCTTTGAATTAAATATTGTATCCCTTTTCAACCATGTGTCCAACACTTAAAATATTATGCTTCAAACCTTCCACATATAGGACATCATAAGTATTATTCTTACCATCAAGAGAAATGGATCCTCTGCAATGGATTACACTAGCTTTGTCATCACAAAATCTTACAACACCACCATCATAATTTTCCAAGCTTAAAAATTTACTTTCATCACTTGTCATGTGATGAGAGCATCCATTTTCAATCACCCATTCATCTTTTTCTTCAACTATGGTATCAAGAGATTTCTCCACATTCATGCAACTACCATATTTAGTAGGTACTAGACCATTTTCCTTAATAGCAATAAATACCAATTCATCTTCACTTGCATTCCCTTTATCAGATTCATCATAGGTCACAACTTCATTAGTAACATAGTAACACTTTCTTTGGAATCTAGGCTTGTTAGGTCTTGGCTTAGGAACTCTTTCTGGACACCTTGAGGAAAAATGACCTATCTTATTGCATGAAAAACATTTAAGATGAAATTTACCTTTATGCTTACCTTCTCCTCTAGGTACTCTATTGACAAGAAGTTCTTCAAGCTCATCTAGTTTTCTCTCTTCTTCTTCAATCTCTCTCATTTCTTGCTCATACTTGGCAAGTTTCTAGAAAAAAATTCTCTCAGATCATATCTTTGCCTATCTTTTCTAGAGGTAGTAGCTTTGAATGGAGATTCTATCTTAGGAAGAGAATCACAAAACTCACTTATCTCAAAAGCAACAAGCTTACCAATCAACATATCTCTAGTTACATTTGTCATAGTTCGGATCTCCTCAATAGTAGCAACTTTGTGTTTGTATGTAGTAGGCAAGGATCTAAGCAATTTATCAACAATCTTTGATTCTTCCAATGTTCCACCAGTACATTTGATATTACACACAAGTTTATTCACTCTCTACACAAAAGAATTGATGTTCTCATCTTCACCCATTCTCAATGTTTCATATTTCCCTTTCAGACTTTGCAGCTTAGCAATTTGTACATGGGCATCACCTTCATAAAAAATTTCAAGCTTTTTCTAGATCTCATAAGCAGTCTTCAGCTCCATTACATTTGTCATCTCAAAATTAGTTAGAGCACTCAACAATGATTCCTTAGCCCTGATATTATACTTGACATCTTTAATGTCACCTACAGTAGAAGGACCATTCTATGGGATTGTATATCTATTCTTTGTAATGTTCTAGTAAGGTTCACCAATGCATTTTAGATGACACTCCAATCGAGTCTTCCACAGAGAATAATTTGTTCCATCAAATCTCAGACTATCCTTCTTATATGTTGCCATCCTAGATCACCTCAAGTTATTAAACTTCTTCCAAGGAACCTTCTCAGATACTAATTGTTGGAAACACAAGGGTAGACAACTAAGGGGGGTGAATCAGTTGTCATAGAAATTAAACTTATTAACCTTATTCTCAGATTTGATAAATAAACATGAAAGCATAAATCATCACCACATCAGAAACACACATAACACCAATATTTTTTATGTGGAAACCCTATTAGGGGAAAAACCATGGTGGAGGTTAGTCCACAAGATTATACCCTATTAAAAGTATTATAAATGGGAAATGCCCATGCATTCAGGCACACTTCTTAGAGCTCACTACTCAAATACAAATAGGATTACTTCCCAAGGAAGAATCACTATCTTATAGTAACATTTAAATTAAATCCAAAATATTGAACTAAGAAAATAGCATCTTCTAATGCCTTATTATAGTTTCGATTAAGCATAGAAAATTTGCTCCCTCTTCACACTTTACTTCTACCTTTGAAATATTAGAACATTATTTGTACATATCACTCACACACTTTTCTTCACCCTTTCCTTCAAATGATAAAACAATCACTCATATATATCTGCAACCAAGAATAACATCATCTACATGTCGGCTTTAATAAAATATAAAGTGTGTACAAAATATCGACTCAAATCATTAAAAAATTATCAATGTGAATCAACCAAAGTTGGACACAACATAGTGAGGACCCAAAAAAACATCCTCGAACATTAAACATATTCAATAATTATGCCTCAAAGACCCACAACATGCTACAATCACCCTGTCGGTCGTGAACATGAAAAGCATGAACACATAGAAGAAATATATTCAATTGTGAGCACAATGATCAATGCAGATGTACAAAATAGATAGAGAATGATATAGAAACATCCAAAATAATCATGAATCACTATAGAAGGATCCAAAACAACTCAGATTACTAGAATCACATCATCTTCATTTAGGAACACCAACTAGAACAACTAAACAACTAATAAAACACAAATACTCATAACTAGATCAAATCTTCATGTGAACCTCTAAAACTCAATATGCGTAAACTAGATATAATCGACAAAAAACCCTTTGATCCATAACCTCTTATCATCAATATATTGAGCTATCCACCATAATGAACTTCACTGCATCACCAACAACCTGCAACTTATTCTATTACAATTTTCTTAATATCCTCAACATATACAACCTCTAAGACATTAATGCTAATAGTGTAAACATCAATGACAACCACATATTACGAACATTCAACATTTTTTCATTCTTTTGTTTTGGTTTTTTCTCATTTTTTAATGTGTTTGGGTTTTGGTTCTTGCCCTACCTTAGTTTACTTAGGGATTTTGTACTGCCTAGTTGAGTCTTTTTGAAACTTTAAAATCTAACCATTACAATGTGTGAGTTGAAACCCACCTTTCCCAAGTACAATTTCTAAGTATAGTGGAAAGTAGTTTAAATTTGAATCAGTCTTTTGGAGTGTTTTAAAATTTATTCAATCTCGAAGGCTTATTTTATGATATTGTTAGATCTATTTTAAATACCTTCATATTTAATGATGACCCTAGTCCTAATTTCTGATCTTCTATCAAAATTGGATTTCGGGTCATTACCTAAGTCTATTAAAGGGTTTCCATCATTATACCAACTCATGTCCCAATTCCAATCCCCACTTTTCTGTTAGGATTGGATTTCAGAAAGACATCAAACGTTTGACATAGTTTTAAGTTCCACCATTGGGTGTCATCTCAATCCTAATTTCTGACAAATTTTTAGGATTAGTACTTAGAGTTAACCCATACCCATTCATATTCCATAAGTTTGGTTTCAAATAGGATCCTGATTCCAAATCCTAATATCTTATAGGGATTGGGAGTCGGGGCATTACTTAAACTTGTTCCCCTTTTGGAGTCTAGTCTCAAACCATTTCCTAATTCTAATGTCCAATGACATATTGAGATCAAAACTTAGAGTGACCACTTGACCAGTTCATTTTGTAAAGTATCAATGATTGGTGCCATCCCAATCCTAATTTTTGAACACATTGCGGGATTGGATCATGGAATGAAACTAAAGTCTTTTCACCATTGCCGATGTTGGTGCTGATTTTAAAGCCGATCTCAATGTCTAATACTATTGAAAGGGTGTTATATTAGGGTTATGTTCAAACCATTTCCTAATCTCCACTTCTGACATAGTTCAGTGTTGGGCTTAAAATGATCAAGTCTTGGTTCTATTCCAAACCCAAAACCTGAAAAAATTAAATTAACTTGTAAAATGGGAATATATCTTGAATGATTGGGATTTAATATGAATGCTTGTGCTAATATATTTCCTTAAATTTATTGTTTTGTATGATAAAAGGTCACTATTGTAGGTAGTTACCAATGTCTGATTTAGAGGAAGAAGTAGCTAGTGAAGGAACATTAAAGGCAGCAAGGGTTAAAAAGCTAAAACCACAATAGGTTCCTATTACTATGAAGTACAAGTTCCAGGGGACCCCAGTGCCATCCAAATTTGGTTTTTAGGTCATGAAGATTACTGATACACTTGTGGGCCACATTGACTTGATGCAATTTTATGATGATACTTTTTTCAGAGGATGCTTCCCCAAGGGCCAATAGGATTGTAGATTCTAGGTTGGCACATGTGGCTACTTTTCTTATTGTTTGCAATACCCAGAGTTTATACTAACTACTATACAAGCTTACAATCCATCAGAGGAAGTGTATTAATTCACAAGGAAATGAGATCATTGATTTAACTCTAGGGATGATTAGACTAGTGTTCAATCCTCCTCATGCCAATCCTAGGATTATGTCCAAAGTTGATGCATTGAAACTGTGGGTAGCGAATGAGGAGGGAAATAAAAGGCTTATTAACAAGAGGTGGCTCAAAAGAAAGAATAAATTAGTAAAGAAGTTGTCACATAAGCCTAAGAGGTCTGATTTCTCTGAAGATATTGGAGACCTAATCAATTTTCTACCTACGGAATTTGGAAAAGAAGATTTTCATGCCTTTGAGGATTGGATGTTCCCATTTATCCAACTAATTCTAGATGGATCACAACACTTGGATTGGGGACAAATAATTTCAAACATCAGCCATGATCAAATAATTAAAGGGAAACCAAGATATTTTATATGTCTTCATATGTAATCTATTGTGCTACAATAATGGGATGGTTTCTGGGATTAACTATTGTGGGATCAATGAATGAAGGTCCAAATCAAAAGAAAGTACAGGAACACTATGATCAACTAGAGTTGAAGGTATCATAGAGACACTTTAAAATATTCAATGATGCATTACTGTATGTTAGCATTAATCAGCTTAAATGAGATGTTGGTTTTAGTTTGTCATAGGTAGAAATGTAATTTATTGAAGAGTGGGGATATTGGTTCATTTAATACCCCAAATCCACTTACACCAAACTGTTTGGATGAAAATCACTCTTTCAAACAACTAAGGTGTTGTGGTGACAAGTGGATCTTGATGGAGTTTTCTCTTCAAGCAATTGAGGTTAATACTAAGTTTAATGCAATGCACAAGGCTGACTACCATTCATTCCTAAGGAAATTGGTGTTTTATTACTGTTCTAATTCTATAATAGCTAATTCAATAATAGAGGAATTTCAGGCAAAGAATTTGAAGCTTCATACACCCAGGAAAGATTTTGATCCTAAGGGGAATATGAATGGTTTATATGCAACTTCTTGAGGAATTTTGGGAAAATTTGCAAGATTAGTATGAAGTCAGAAGAAAAGGGTATGAGAGGTTGACCATTCCTCAAATGAAAGATTTCAGGGATAAGGAAGACATACTAGAAGGCACTTCTAATTATGGGATCACTCTTGATCCCCATTATGAAATAGATAGAGTGGCCACCAAGTATTTGGAGCCAATCAATTAGATGAAGAAGGAGGAAACCAATATCCATAAAGTTTCACAAGTAGTTATTGATAGAAGCCTAAAATGTTTTAATCTTCATCTTAAGCAACCAAGAGTTAAGGCCTCAAGGAAGAAGGATTCTAGCAGTGAACCCACTTCCTCCACTTAAGCAAGACAATACAAGAGGTTGAATAAGGGTGTTGCAGCCATAGAAGAACCTGTCCAATAGAGGAATAAATTTCAATGAAGAAGGTCACTAAAGCTTTGGAAATGGCTAAGGTTACTTATCAAGCTATTGCTACATGGGTCATTTCAGGTCTTAGTGCTACACCCCTAGCTATTGTGTACTATGGGGAAGAAACTACTGAGGAAGGTCCTTCTACTATGCCTTTGCAAACTAAAGATACTCCTCCTACTGCACCACTAACTATGGAAACAACTATTCAGGAAGAAAGGCCTCCTATAATTGATGTAACAAAATCACTTGTGTCCTCAAACTCTAAAGAAAATCCACTTCATGAGGAAAAACAAGAATGGGAAGAATATATTAAGAAAGAAGAAGTTGGAGAAGAGGAAACTTGATTCAAAGAGGGAAGCCTTTGGGATGAGGCTGCAATGAGTGATGTTTTGATAGGAGTGGAAGGAAATACTTAAAAGTGCTTAATTTTTTTTCAAAGAGTTAGCTAATGAAGAAGAAGAACAAAGAAAGAAGGATGAAGAGCTAGCTCAGGAGAAAGAAGCTATTGAAGCACAAAAGAAAGCTAGGGTAGAAGCTCTTGTACGAGATCTAGAACAACAAGAGAATGCTAAAAAAATCAAGGTAGTTGAAGAGGAACCCTGTGCAATGGAGTTGGAGTAGTAGTGATTAAGAGATGAAGAGGAGGTTGTAGAGAAAGAGGAAGACATGAGAAAGATAGGGGAATTAAAATATCAGAATGAGAAAATGTAACAAGAGAGATTGCAAAAAGAAAAAGAAGAGTAGTAGAAGATTTATTTTGAGAAAACAGTCAAAAAAATTTATTTTACACCTTTTTCATCAATGCCTCCTGGTGTTCAAAAGGTAACAACTCAGCTAGCTACCCCTAGTTGGCTCCAATTAAATCTAGAGAAAATACAATAGGTTCAAGCCCAATGAGTGACATGGGATGACATGATAAAAAAATTGGACAAAGTAAAGCCTAAGAAGAAGCCCCATGACATTCATTCCATGAGGCTCACTGATGATGGAGACTTGGTAGCATAAATTGCAACTCCAATGGATAATAAAGATGACAAGGAGCTGCAAGCTTCAAATTATCAAGTAAGTACTATCAATCTGGGTAAGCAAACTAGAAATCAGTAAAAAAACCTCATTGACATCATTTCCACTACTACCAAGTCTAGAATGATCAAAGAAAAGCAGGCTAAAGGTGAGCTCAAGGAACAAGTGGGACAAATGAAAATATTTTTAAAGGAATTTTCCACTTCTACTGCTAAACAACCAGCATCAACTAAAGTTCTTGTATTTTTGAGTCATAAGGAGGTGGATGAATTGAGTACCATGAAAAGGAAGGCTACCTAGTTTAATGATTTTAAAAAGGAGATTAGAGAGGTTTTGGAGGAAGGATGCAAGCAATATGAAGAAGCTCTTACTCTTCTCAATTAAATAGAAGGAAATACTAAAGAATGGTGGGAAGAAGAAGAAAATTATAGGAGGTACTTGAAGGATTTGAGAATGATTGATAAAACATCCAAGGAAATGTTGACTCATTCAGGAATTTTAGGTGATGAAGATCCTAAATACCTTAAGAAAGCTATTAGAGTCACCACCTTTAAATATCAAGTACTTATTGAACAAAAAAAAAATCTCCTCAAAGCTCAATATGACATAAGGAAACATACAAGTATATTTGAGGATATTGTTACACAAGTTACTATTGAAGATTTTCCTCAAAATGGACGATGGATTTTGTTACATGAAATCAATGATAGTTGGGGTAAATGGTTAGAAAAACTAATGAAAGAGGGTGATGGACCTAAAGGAACTCTCTTAGATAGATTAATGAATATAATTTTTGAAAATCAATGGGCTGAAAAAGATATTAGTAGACAATGAACTTGAAACTTCAGATCAATTTTGGCAGGCAAAAGATTGGGTGCAATGATCATCAGTAGACAAATTAGTAACTCCCAATCAAATTTTGACCAAATTCGCATAAGGTATACTTCCCAGCTCCAACAATTTTAGCAAAGAAAGGAATCAAACTCAACTAGAGGCACCCCTATAATTGTGGATCTGGGGCCCAAATTCTTGGATCATCATTTTTGAAAGGATAAATTAATGTTAATCCTTTATATAAGTAAAAAATTTCTCCTCAATATAAAGTTCATCTAATTGAAGCCAGATTGGCTACCTAAAAATTAGACATCTTATTTTTATAGCTTTATGCAAATAGTTGAACATTTTTTTATAGTTTTTTTATGCAAATAGTTAGTTTTCAGAAGTTCAATAGTTTAGTGATGATGACAATAGAATATGGTTTTTCGTATGTTAGTGAATTTTTCTATGCATAAATGTTTCTTAAAATTTGTGAAAACCAATAAGAAGAGACCAAATTCAAAACCATCTATTTTGTTGTTTGTGGATGGTTTTCTTGTTGTTTATTGATATGTGAATCTTGGTGATGAGTTTGTGGTTTTTATTATTTAAAATTTAAAAAATGTGATGATGAATGATGTTACAAGTATTAAATATGTACTATTGATGAATGTGATTGTATGAATTTTCTAAATTACTTCGTTTTACAGTTTCAACTAAATAAGAAACGATCATTACAGGAATTGCATGTTTAAATTAAAATAAATTTTTGTTCACATCTTGTTGTTCTAAATCTTTGATCAATCTGTTTCTATTTATTTAAAAACCCCCCATGTTAAATTACTTTGTACTACCTAGTTTGTACTATTTTACCAACAAAGGCCCCTTGAATATTATAGTTGCATGAACCATTGAATGATGATAGAATAGTTGAGAACCAACTATAGAGACCTTGGAAGATAGGTGATTTTAGATCAATTTTCTTTTTACAGGAGAAATAGAGTAGAAATATTTTGTTTAAACATTGTTGTGTTATTTTGACCATCAACAGGGTGCTTCTACTAGTTGGCTCCCAATTACTTGTCCTTTCATATCCTTGTGCTCCACATGCTCTATGTCAAATTTTGTCAAGATCATTACCCATTTTTCCATTCATCAAGTGAGAGTTTCTTTAGATAAAAGATATTTCAATGGGATCAATCTTAGCAATAAGCTTGATTTGTTGTGAAAGCATGTAATGTCTAAATTTTTGTGAAGCAAAGACTAGTGCTAGGTATTCCTTCTCAATGGATAAGTAATTCATTTCATATCCAACCAAGGTCCTTCTAATGTAATATATGGATCTTTATTTTCCCATTTCATCATGTTGGGCTATAAGACCACCTAATGCTATTGATGTAGTTGAAATGGATAGGATCAGTGACTTGTTTGGTATTGGTGGCATGAGAAATAGTGGTGATAATAGGTAGTCCTTGATCTGCTGAAAGTCTTTGTCACATTTCTCATCCCACTTATATGTTATACCTTTATGGAGAAGATGCGAGAAAGGGTGGATATTATCTAATAGCTGCGATATGAGTCTCCTAATGAATTGTAACTCTCATTGTAACCCTCTCATCTATTTCAATGTTTGTAGTGGATCCATTTCTAATATTTCTTTCACATTTGTTGGATCTATCTCTATCCCTCTTTGTGACACGATGTAACCAAGAAGCTTGCCTGATGTTACCCCAAAGACACTTTTTCAGATTCAAGCATACTTTATATTCTTTGAGCCTATTGAAGATAGGTCTCAATGCCTCTATGTGCTCCTTCCTTGTTTTTGATTTGGCCAAAATATCATCCACATAATCTTCAACTATTTTATGGATCATATCATGCAATATTAGGGTCATCACCCTTTGATAGGTTGCTCATGCATTCTTTAGCCCAGACAACATCATGTTCCAACATTATGGTCCCCATAAACAAGTGAATGTTTTTTTATGTTGATCCTCCTTAGTGATCCTTATCTAGTTATAGCTGGGAAATCCATCCATGAGTGACAAAATTTCATGTCTTCCTATTAAATCAGCAATGATGTCAATGTTAGGAAGAGGGAAATCATCCTTTGGACATGCTTTGTTTGAGTACTTGAAATTTGTTCATATTTTGATGCCCTCAATGGGTTTGGAGACTGGTACCAGGTTGGAAACCCACTCAAGATAGTCAATTGGCTAGATAAATCTGACATCAAGAAGCTTCTATAGCTCTAGTTTAACTAGGATTTCTATCTAAGGGTGCATCTTTCTCCATTTTTTCTCACTAGTTTGACTTCAAGATAGACCGCTAAGTGATGTAGAACCACTTTAGGATAAATCCCTACCATATCTGTGTATGACCATGTATATTTTTCTCTTCTCTCATTTAAGAATGTTTCTAAGTTTTTTTGTTCTTCATCTAACAATGATTTGGCATAAAAGGTTATCTTAGGTGCCTCTTTTGTTCCTGCATTCATTGGAGTAGCCTTCTCTACCAGTATTACTGATATTTATAGATGCATTGCACTAAGGGGGAGATTGAATCCCTCAACCTTGGGTTCCTCAAAGATGTTTTCACCTTTAGACATTTCCTTTCTTTTTACGATTTTGTGATCAAAAAGTTCCATAGTGTGGTTTTCACTTAAATATCTACATGTTATTCTCATGTCATCAATTTTGTGACCAAAGGATTCAATTGTCTCCGCATAGTACACCTATGTTTCTAGCACCATATCAAATCCTAATTTGTGATCCCCACATGGTAAGTTGTTGCAGAGTCCCATGATTTTCAATATTGCTTCATCATTTTTGAATATATCTAGAATTGGTGGTCCTTGTTGGTCCTAGTCAATGAGTTGGCAGTATACTAGGCTTAATTTAGTCGTTTGGTCATTTGGGGTAAAAGATGTTGTGGATATCATAAAGAGAGATTTATCCTCAAATAAATTAGCAATGTCAAGGGGAAAGTGATATAGGGTAGTATCATGTGTGTTGGCCTCCTACAATGATTTTAATAACTAAGCCTTAACATCCATGACTCATAGATTGGACATCTAACCTAAATAGCTATCTCAATCATCATGAAGGTGCATTTAAATTGTCAACCTAGGGATGTGAACTTGAAATGGGCCAACACAGTATGTGCACTAGGAACTCTCACTTGTAGCCATTTCTAGTCTATAGCTAAGAAACATAATACTAAAAGTAAATTACTTGAAAAGGAAATAAAGAAAATATTGAACATCAACCAACAACTATGCTAAGATAAAAATGCATAACATAAATAAAAGATGTGAGCAACAAAAAATAAACTAATTTGTCTGCTTTGGCTGCAGGAATAGACACAGAATGGAGTTCTAGTGGCTACAGGAACAATCGATGCAAAATTTCTTACTAAGTACTAAACAAAAAGTAATACTGAACTAGTGCTAAACTAATAAGAGAGATTACTCACCGATTCAGCCCCCTTGGACAAGTATCCTCTAAACTAATAAGAACTCAAATCCTCAAACTCAAAAATTTATTTTATTCACTGTAAATCATGCGTACAAAGAGTAATGTATTGAAATTGGAGAATGAGTATAATGTAAAATCATGCAACCTCTTCCTCTATTATCACTAACTTGAGGAAGGAGCATCATATTGTTACTTATACTACAACTAAAACAAGGAAATCAACTCCACAACTAGGAGGATGCCATTTAGGGAAAGCAAGGGAAAGTGGAGCGATGGTGGTTATGCATGCATGAAATCTGATCAGACATGCAAGTTAGATGCATACCCAACACAACAATAATACCCATGCATGCTTGATCATTATGGTCCACAATAGGGTGGTTACGTTCAGTTGCATGAAGAATCTTTGTTGTCGACTTCCTTTGACTTGGAATGATTCCTCATCTAGACATTATGGAGCATGCACAGTTGGCGGTGTCTTCTTCAACTTAGCACATTAAATCTACATGGCAAGGTCAGTACATATAATAACTACACATATATGACCACTCTAAGAGACACTCATCAACCACATGCAAAATCAATATAGATAGTTCACATATTATGCCAAATATCATTAAAGCCTACAAGAATAGGATAATATCAAATGTCAATGGTTTGAGAGAAACATTATGCAAATACCAAAATTTAAGTATTAAAGTCCATGACATCAATGAGAAAATATACTATAGTTTCTAACCAAAACTAGACCAAAAACTAGGCTCATCGTTCCCCCTAACCTAACTTTTTGTTGGTCCTCTAGCAGGGGAAGAGTTATTCTTTTTCTTGGTCAAAACTCTAAAATTTGCAACTGAGAGCTACCTAACATTAGTGGTTGTAGTACATGAATTAGGATCCCAATAGAATCCTCCCATTCTACCAAACCTACTCAATATTTGCCTCTCTACAACAATGCCATCCTAGTAATATCTAAAATTTGGCACAAGCCACATGAGCATAGGTGGCTGAAAATTCAGGGGAAGCCAATGCCACCCCTACATTCTCCCAATCTCAATATAACTCACAATTCTTTTCAATGCTACACCATAATTATGGATGGAATGAGGCTCAGTCTATTTTAGCTCATTAGTCAAACTATTCCATCTCTGGGATAAATATCTCCTCATGGTGTCCTCCTTTGTTGTTGTCTTTACCTCATACCCAGTGTAAGCTACCTTAATCCAAGGCATAATCCTATTGCCATAACTTGGTCTAAGCAACATTTTGTTCCATTCTTTGTAAATGTCCCTTGGGTTACTTGATTCAACTCTAACATGCAGAGGGATATCAGACTCCAATTGTTTGTAGGCACCATGTTGCTAACCCCAACTAATTTCATTTTGTACCCAAGACATAAATTCTCTCAATTGAATATCTCCAACATATAGTAATGGATTCCAATCATGGTCTTTTGTGACAACATAATTATGTAAATAAAATTCACATAGAAAATTCTTTATTTTAGGGGAGGCAATCCTATAAGCATTAAAGAATTCGATGGGAGTTTTAATAGAAGGATTCGAACTTGAGGCAAGTATTGACATATTAAAAGAGAGATACTTCTCTTTCAAGATAAAAGCATAGACCCTTGGAGGATCTCTACATTCCATAATCTTTGGTGCCAAAGCTGTCATATCATCTACCCTCTACTTCAGGGTGGCAATTTTTGCATCTTTATCATCATTTTATTCATCCTTATTCTAAATTTCCTCCTTCAATTTCCATATTTCCTTTTTCAATTATTCCTCCCTTCTTTGTATTTATCTCCATAAATTCAAAATTGTAATTTCATGAACTGTAAAATTAGGAGGATTATGAATGCCTACCAGTCTTTTTGTTAATTTTGGCTCCTCATATAGCACTATTTGCGTGGACTCAGGTTGTCTAGTTATCTCTGAATATAAGGGTACTATTTCTTCTTCCTTTTTATTTTTCTTGTTGTGGCTATAGGAACTCCTACTCTAGTTCTAGCTGATGTTGCAGGGCTTCTTGTTCATGTTGCAGGTCCTCTTGATCATGCTATAGGAATTCCAGATTTTTCTCCAATTCTCCTACAATGTTGGCAAGATCAGCTAGTGTTATATTTTCTACTCTCTTAAATATGTCTTCTTCTTCTTCAAAATTCTCCTACTCCATTGGAGCTTCAGGGTCCTCATGTGAGGTTTCACTAGTTTTAGGGATTTCTTGTAGAGGTGTACCAATTGCAAGCCCAACTAGTCTTGATTTCCTAGGAGGTCTCTCACATTTTCCTTTGGCTACAGTATGAACAGTATCAACCTTCCTCTTCTTAGAACTTGGCACTTTTATTTCTATAGGTTGTGTTTTAACCTTCCCTCTTCTCATTTTTACCTCTCTTAGTTGTGCCCTAGTTTTCATGAGGGTTTCAAGAGGAACTTCATCATTAGAATTTGAGGAAGAGTTTTCATTTTTTGAGTGCTTAGTTCCAGAAGAACTAATTTCTACAGCTTCTACTGTAGGAAGATTCACACTAGAGCCAGTGCCCAAAGTTGAAGCACTAGGAATGGCTTTAGTCGTGTTTACTCTCCTACTAGACCAACGGTATTAAGGTGTAGCCCTAGGTGGCAAGTGCTGAACATTGAAAAACTCTTCCCAATGATAATTTTGATCAACATTGATAAACTCTTCCCAAGTCATTCTAGATACATTATGTAGAGACTTTTCAACTAGCAATTTTATCAAGCAATGGTGGGAAATAGAATTATCCCTACCTTTCTAGGTCTCAGCTACCATGATTAAGAGAAGATTGTACAACACATTGGGCACCTTCATCCTCCTTTTGTGCCTCATGTGGTTCAAAATCTTGAAGTTGATAGAATGAAAATTTAATTGGAAACCATCACAAGTGATGTATTTGATAACATACACAACTATCTACTTCCACGTCTTGGGCAAAGACATTCTCTTTGCACCCTATTTGTCTATGCTCAATGGAGGGTCATTTCGCTCTATAAATTCAACCCTGGCTGACCTAGCATCTCTGGAAGCAGGGTAATTTTCACCATCAGCAAGTAACCCTTTAACCTCTACAATATTTTCCTCAGCTGCCACAACTTCTAACCCTTTTAATATGGCCTTACCTTTTGAAAGCATCTGGGAAAATTCAAGGGAAACACCTTCATCAAAACCATCCAACTTCAAAAAATAATCTATCCATCCATAGTTTTGAAATTCAGCCAAGCATTGTGCATCCTGACATAAAATATTATGCATCGTGGATTTGTTTCAAATTAACCCACCTCCCATTTTATGCAATCAAACAAATTCTCAACAACTTCCTTTCCTAAAATTCCCCTTCTTTCCTACAATGTCCGTCTAAAAATCAAATGCACTTCCCTGCAGTGTCTGCTAAATTCCATGACCAACCTACTAAATTCTAGTGCTAGTGTCGACTGAATTTCCTTTCTTTTTTTTTGTTCTTTTTTCTTGCAACTCAAGATTAGGACAAGGCAATAATGGAAAGAAAATGAGTGATAAAAGGAAATTATGATAGGAAGAAATGGCGGCTGCAATTTTTGTCACTTTACACATGCAAGCCATCTTTTCAATTTCAAATCAGCTCTTTTTTAAATTTCTGATGTAGCATAATATGGTTTGACACATGGGAAATAAAATATTTTCATCTTTTTCATTTTCTTTGCCCAACCCAAATTTGGATATGTGTCCACACATGCGAGATGGGAGTGGTGATGCAATAGGGAATGATGGCATTTTATGCAAACGTTTATACTAACATACAATTATTAAATGAATGCTCTTAAAATATGATTAAAGATAGAAATTAATCTACACATACCTGAATGTGTTAAATATTTGTTGCAAAGATTATGGATAAAGTAATGCTCACCTTGTTGGAAAATGAATTGAGCAATAAATGAAGTGAAATGAGGTGAGGTGGAATGAAGTGATGGAAGAGAGAGAAAGGTGGTGATGGATGGGTGGATGGGAAGATGACGAAGAAATGGACTTCCAAATAAGTGAAAGTATTTATTATGAAAAGTACATACCTTGATTAGGCTGAAGGAGGGACACTAGGTCCACTACCTTCAATTATAGGAAGCTCTGAGTGTTGGGTGAATTGTTGTAGGAACTCTTCTTTAGAAGCTGGCTTATGGAATAATTTGAGGCGATGACCATTGACAAGTAATTTGAACTTGATAGGGTCAATGGTGGTGAACTGAACAACTCCATTAGGAAAGACCTCAACAAATTCATATGGTCCTAGCCACCTTGTCTACAATTTTTCTGCATTGTCCTAGTATCTTGAATCATAGAGCAAGGCCCAATCTCTTGGTTTGAAGTTCTTATCCATGATAAATTTTTCATGCCACTTGATCCTCTGATTTTGTACTACCTATGTATGTTGTAGGGCTACTCTTATTATCTCATCCAAAGCATTTAGCTACATGATTCTTTCTCTTTGTGCTTCAGAAATATCTATTCCTAAATCCACTGCAATTCATAGAGTCTTATGTTCAAATTCAATTGGCATCATGGCTATCTTTCCATACAACAACTCAAATGGGGTGAAGCATGTAGTTATTTTCCATGTTTTCCTATAGGCCCAAACAGCTTTTGGTAAATATTTTTCCCAATCCTTCCTATGGACAACTATTGTCTTAGTCAGAATGGCTTCAATCTCTCTATTGGTCACCTCAACTTGGCCATTGGCCTGGGGGTGATAAGGAGTAGACTTCATGTGTCTTATGTTATACTCATTAATTAGTGATGCAACAAGAGTTGACATAAATTGAGCTCCTTGATCAGTCACTATTTCTCTTGGGACTCCATATCTTGTGAAAATATCCTCATAAAGAAACTCTACAACTTTTTTATCTCTTGCATGCTTCATGGCCTTAACTTCTCCCCATTTTGTTACATAATTAGTGCATACCAATATATAGGATTTACCATTTGATGGAGGGTCAATTGGTCCCACAAAATCCAATCCCCATTTTTCAAAGGGAGTGATTACTACTTGGGGGAAAAGTGGCATCTCATCAAATCTAGTTGGTCTACCCATTCTTTGAAATCTATCACTTTTTTGGTATACCTTCCTGCATCCTTGTAGAGTGTTGGCCAGTAATACATTGTGTTCAAAACATTCATTGTTGTCCTCTTGGCTGCAAAGTGTCCTCCACATGGTTCATTGTGGCATGCATGCAAAATTTCATATGTCTCATCTTCTCTCACACATCTTCTCATGACATGGTCAGGTCTAGTATAAAACAAACATCCAACAATCCAAGAGAAAGGAAAATATTTTTCAATGAGCACAATTTTCTATTTTGGAGAGAAGTGAGAAGGAAATCTACTTGTAACCAAGTAATTTCCTATGTCAGCATACTAGGGTATTTGTACACTGAGAGAGAATAGATTCTCATCAAAAAAAGAGTCATCTATGGGTTGATTGTCTTCTGATGTAGTTAGCCTTGAAAGAAAATATGCAATGACATTGGTCTTCCTTGGCTTATCCACAATGGTTATATCAAATTATTACATCAATAATAACCATCTTTCCAATCTACTTATGGTCAAGGGTTTATTCATGAGATACCTAATGGTTGCATGATCAATGTGCACAAATATTTGTTATCCTATTATGTAATGTCTAAGTTTGTTCAGTGCATAGATTACTATCAACATCTCTTTCTCTATCACTGTATAATTGAATTTAGCTCCTTGCAAATTTTTTTTGACAAAGTAAATAACATTTTCAACAACTCCCTCTTTCTATCCTAAGACCTCTCCTATGGAATAATATGATGCATTAGTGTGGATGTGGAAAGGAAATTCCCAATTGGGTCTCTTGAGTATAGGAGCATGAGTCAAACCTACTTTCAATTTAGAAAATGCCTTGTCACAAGCTTCAGTCCACTGAAATTCAACATCTTTAGTGAGAAGGGTATATACTAGTGCTTCTACCTTATTGAAATCCTTGATGAATCACCTATAATACCCTGCATGACCCAAGAAACTCCTAACATCCTTTTTTTTTGCAGGTGTAGGAAGATTTGTGATTACCTCAATTTTTGCAGGGTCTACCTGAATTCCCTTGTGGGAGATGTAGTGACCAAGAAATACACCCTCCTACATCATCATGAAGAAATTATCACTATTTAAGGACAAGTTCAAATCTTCAAATCTCTGTAGGACTCTCTTGATATTTTCCAATGCTTGATTACAATCAACACCATAAGAGGTGAAATCATCCATATAAATCTCCATGGAATCATGAGAAATTTCTAAGAATATGCTAATGACTGCCCTCTGGAAAGTTGCAGGTGCATTACACAAGCCAAATGGGAGTATCGAATAGGAATAGGTCCCCCATGGATAGGTAAATTTGTTCTTCTCTTGGTCTTTTGGTGCAATCTAGATCTAGTTGTAGCTGTTGAATCCATCTAGAAAAGAGAAGTATTGTTTTCTTGCAAGTGTGTCCAAAACTTGATCAATAAAAGGTAAAAGAAAGTGATCCTTCTTGGTGGGAGCATTAAGTTCCCTATAATCAACACAAACTTGCCATTTCCCTCATTTCTTGGGCACAATCACTAATGGAGACACCCAGTGACTATCTAAAATGGGGTAGATAAATCCCGTGTCTAAAAATTTCTACACTTCTCCTTTCACATTCTCTTTTAGTGCAAGGTTAATTCTTCTTTGTGGCTATCTTATTGGAGTGCAATCATCTTTGATATAAATTCTGTGTACAAAATATAGGATCCAATCCCTTCATATCATGATAATCCCATGCAAATGCATGTTGATTGGTCCTTAATAGGCTCACTAATAACAATTTCTACTTTTCATTCAATTTACTATTAACATTCAAATATTTTCCTTCTGACACCTGGACTTGTGTAGTTAACTCTACCATTGTTGCTTCATTAATGCATGGTACCTTTAATTCATATGACATCAATGTATGGAACATACCTATTGCTACAAGAATTCTATCTACAAGAATAGTGGCTATAGGAAGAGCAAGTAGAAGCATCCTAACTGGAGTAGAAGAGGATGCTTCCTCCACTTCATAATGGTTCTAAATGAGACTATCCAACACTTCATTTCATCTTGGAGCTGCATGAAAGATCTTCTACCTAGCACCATAATTTGTGTCATAGAATTAACTTCCTCAGCCTCTTCACCAACATGGGGCCAAATGAGATTATCTTCATCATGAGATGGCCGAGCAGGTGGGTAAAGAACAAAAATTTTAATACTCCCATCTAAAATGGTCATGTCACCAGAATGATGTCCAATGTATGCATCTGTAGCTTGCAACCAAGACCTTCCTAGAATGATGGGATACCCGCCTAGTGTAGCCTTAGGAGAAAGAATCATAATATATGTTGGGTATTCCTAGGCATCTAGAACTACCACAAGATCTTGTACTACACCATCAAGCTTAAGAGTAGAGCTATCAGCAAGCTACAGGATAGTACAAGTAGAGCTCATACTTGCAATATTTAGTTGTTGTAGGATGTCCTTGGTCATTACATTTATTGCTGCCCCTAAATCAATCAAAGCATTCTTTACTTTAATCCCATTTATGACAACTGCTACCACAGGAATGCCTTGGTCATTATACTTGGGAATAGTCATTTTTTCCAACATGATGTCAGCTAGGTTTCCCACCACATGGACTATAGTTGGGTCTTTCTTTTTCCTACCTAGCCTTTTAAGAAAAGCTTCCTTGATAGCTTTGTCATAGATTGGAACATCCTTTATGGCCTAAAATAGGGGTATTTGAACACATATGTTTTAGCTAATCCAGGATGTCAAAAGTGGTATCCTCCTTTTCTTCTTTCTTCTTGGAAGCTTCCAATATTTGAGGGAATGGTGGTTCTTGTTTAGTATTCTCGACTTGGATTGGTTTAGGATATTTAGGTGCATTTGGCTGAATGGGATCATTTAGAGGCTCATCCTCCTCTTCCATAGGAAGCTCAGTGATAATGGTCTTGGAAGGGCCTAGTAGAGTGGTTCCTAAATGCAAATGGATATTGCTTACAATCATAGCATATGCAAGGAATTTATTTGAATTAGTAGAGTATACATGTTGCTATTGTGGTTTGTTATTAGGATTGGGTGTGTGATGAGCTAGTAACTAAGTTGGTTTAGGTGCATTTGAGCTTGGATTAGCAGGTAGAGTCATTAGAGTAGGTTGTTGGGGCTAAGAAGGTGGTTGCATGTAATTGGTTGTCCAAGTAGGCCACTACTGTACACCTCTCCATTTATTTGTTTGTTGCTAATTTCCTAGAGGTTGCTACCAGTGACCTTGAAATTGTTGCCAATTTCCTTGAGGTTGTTGCCACCGAGGTAGGGAACTATGATGAATGGGCCAAAATTTGGAGGGTTACTCCAAGGCTGTGATGGATATCCTCTATAACTAGGTGGATATGGGGGCTGCCATTAGTTACTAGATGAATAAGAGTTAAAATATGGTCCAACATAGGATAGTGGATCTAGTGGCATACCTTGTCTTGCAGCCCAAGGCTTCCTTTGTGCAACATAGTAGACTTGGCCTTCTTCAATCTAAATTGGCTTGAACTCAGGTGAAATATGATTTCTTTCAAGATTAGTTGCCATATTACATCTACAGTCTATCTTCTTTTATCTACATTGGGGGTTATACTCTGTCAAAATTTCCTCTGCCTCCTCTTGCTTCTTCTTGGCCTGAAGTGTATCTAGCGGAGTAGCTAGATTGTAGATAATTTATTGCTTGAATTCTACTAGCAAATATGTAATATCCATACTAGAAACTCCACTAGTAGTTCACTTACCCATGGAAGGTTGATAAGCTCTCCCTTTCTTTGAGGTTTCCCTAGAGTAATTATGACATATTTTCTTGATATCATCTCAAGGAACTTGGGTGATATCTCCTCCTCCTATAAGATCTAAGGTATTAGTGAAGCTATCATTGATTCCTCTATAAAAAAACTTTTGTGAGTCTTCATTAAGTGTATGGTGTGGAGAATTTTTTAGGAAAAACATAAACCTTGCAATGTAATCTTCTAGGCTCTTATCTTCCTTCAGCTGCATCCTGAAAATGTCACCTCCTCTCATGTCACTACCCCTGTAGTATTCCTTGTATTTCTCAAGGAATTTTTTCTTCATGTCTTCCCAAGTTTCCATAGTATCTCTACCTAGGATCATGAATCATCTTAATGCATATTCCTTTAGAGTGGTAGGAAATAACTTAAGCCAATGAGCATCAGTAGTAAAATCATAACCCCTGTAGAGTATGTCAAACTCAAATAAAAAGGTATCAGGATCTTTTGTTACCAGTCCATAAAACTTTGGGAGTGTTGAATCAGGGATATTCTTAATGTTGTCAACTTCATTCTGATGGGAAATGGGAAAAGGAAAAGCTAGTTGGTTAGGTCTATTCCCATTTGCATCATCTATGTCTTCTTGATGTGGTTCCAACAAAAGGGGGTTCTCAAGCTGATTTTGATCTTCAAAGGAGACTTAAGAACTAGTTAGATTAGGATATGCATCAAAAAAGGGGTGTGGATCTTCTTATTCTTCTGGTAGATTATGATATTCAACTAGTTGGAATGGAATAGAATTATTAGGAATAAATATCCCATAAGCATCCCTTCTCTTTCCTCTATGCATGTGGTATTAGTCACTATCACTTAGCTCACACAAAAATTAGTAACCAATAAGGGGGTCATTTCTTCCTAAAAGAACATTTTTTAGGAAAAATAAAGGAAGAAAATCTAACAATGATTCCAAAAGACTCCCTAGTTTGACACCATCCCTAGCAATGACAACAAAAATGAGGGCTTCCTACAATGATTTTAATAACTAATCCTTTACAACCATGATTGAGAGATTGGACATCTAACTTAAATAGCTATCTCAATCATCATGAAGGTGCATTTAAATTGTCAACCTAGGGATGTGAACTTGAAATGGGCGAGCACATTATGTGCACAAGGAACTCTCAAATAGCCATTTCTAGTCTATAGCTAAGAAACACAATACTGAAAGTAAATTTATTGAAAAGGAAATAAATAAAATGTTGAACATCAACCAACAACTATGATAAGATGAAATGCATAATAGGAATAAAATATCTGAGCAACAAACATGAAACTACTCTATCTACTTTGAATGTAGGAACATACACAAAATGGACTTCTAGTGGCTGTAGGAACAATCGATTCCATATTTCTTAGTAAGTACTAAATAAACAAGTAATACTAAACTAGTGCTAAACTAATAAGATGGATTACTCACCAAGTGGGCCCCCTTGAATAAGTATCCTCTAAACTAACAAGAATTGAAATGATTAAACTCGTAACTTTATTTTATTCATTGTAAATCATGTGTACAAAGAGTAATGTTTAAAAAATGGAGAATAAGTACAATGTTAAATCATGCAACCTCTTCCTCTATTATCACTAGCTTGAGGAAGGAGCATTAAATTATTATTTATACTACAAATAAAACAAGGCAGTCAAATCCATGACCAGGAGGACACCATTTAGGGAAATTAGGGGAAAGTGGAGCGATGACAGCTATGCATGCAAGGAATCCGGTTAGACATGCAAGTCAAACCTAGACCCAACACAATAGTAACACCCATGCATGCTCGATCAATATGGTCCACAACAGGGTGGTTACATTCAATTACATGAAGAATCTTTTTTGTCGGCTTCCTTTGGCTTGGAGTGATTCCTTAGTTGGACGTTATGGAGCATGCCTAGTTGGTGGTGTCTTCCTCAACTTAGCACATTAAATCTATATGGAAAGGTTAGTACGCATAATAATTTCACATCCATGATCACTCTAAGAGACACTCATCGACCACATGAAAAATCAATATAGATAGTTCACATATTAAGCCAAATATCATTAAAGCCTATAGGCATAGGATAATATCAAATTTCAATGGTTTGAGAGAAACATAATGCAAATACCAACATTTAAGCATTAAAGTCCATGACATCAATGAAAAAATGGACAATAGTTTCTACCCAAAAGTAGACCAAAAACTAGACTCACCAATGTGATTTTGGTAACCAAAAGGAAGCCTCAACCTATTTATTATAAGTACCTTTTCCAATAAGGGTAATCATGCTAGTAGTACATCCTAAGCCAAGATTCTTTAGAAGTCTCTCAAGAATGATGCGTTCTAGCAAACCATTGCCATTTTGCCCTAGATTTTCATTCTTGATGTACCCCCATCCCATCATTAACTATAAACCTTTATTATCATCTTCCATGGGATGAATGTGCATGGGTAGGTTGTCTTGATAGAGAAGTTTAGATACATCTTCCTCATTAACAACCTCTTTTTTCAAATATCGCCACTTGGTGAAAGTCGTAGATACAAGATTTAACATTTTAGTCACTTTTTTGATAGGTATGGGTTTCCATGGAATTTAGCAGAAAGATGTATCTCTCCCAAAACAAAAGTGTCCTTTTTTTAATTTATAATCCCCACAACTGTCATCCTTGATTATTTCCTTGATGTCAAGAATGTTTCGCATAATGGGTGTTTTGGATTTTGAGGTAGATACAAGGGAAGATGGGTCAACAAATGAGGAGAAGGATGTAGGCCCTTCATCATTCTTAGCTATTTGTGGGATATTGTAGAACTTAACCCCAAGGTTCTTGCAATAGTAGAAAGGCTCAGGATCTCCATGGATATTAACTTATTTATTGTCAAAAGGAAACTTGAAACATTGGTGATAGGGGGAAGCTAGAACTTCCATAATATGAATCCATGGTTGACCAAGCAGGATGTTGTAGGGGAGGTCAATATTTAGCACTTGGCATGTAATCTCAACAATGATGGGTCCCACTTGATAGGTAACTTGATGATGCCTTGTGACACTAGTTCTTGATCATCATATGCTTTTGTAGTTGTACTCTTTGTCTTTTCAATAGCATCCTTTGAATAACCCAAGTTCTTGACTAACTGAAGGGTGCAAATGTTTAGACCAACACCTCCATCTACTAAGACTCTTTTAACCTTATTCTTATGAACAATGACGTCAATATGTAAAGTACGATTGTGAGATAGTTGCATTAGGGGGTCATGTTCTAAGAAGGTGAGAAATTGGGGGGTAGTGATATGCCCTATCATAGTTGAAAACTGCATTGTATCAATATTCTCAAGGATAGAGGAAGCTAATAAAGCCTTTTCTAGTATATCCCTATGTGCAAGAGATAGCTTCAATAATTCTAGAATAGAGATTTGTACAGGGGTCCTCTTTAGCTGTTCAAGTAGACTATAGTTGCTAGGGTTTGAAATTGGTAATGTAGGTTGTGCATTAGGTTGATATGAAGCTCCTTGGATTGTAACCTTGCCTTGTCATGTGGTGACCCCACAATTTGCACTAGGTCCTTGGACGGTGATGACTTTTATGAAGTTGTCACAAGAGGTAACCACATTAGAATAGACATGTCCTACATTAGTGTAATTTTTCCCTTTTCCATTATCATTTCCCTTGTTGTGATCTAGCATTGGATTCTTGTACATCATGTGGCCTTGGTTACTTGTTGGTACATCAATAGTTACATCTCCATTTCCAATGAGGTCTTGGATAATGTTATTCAACTTCATACAATTTTCCACTTTATGTCCTTTGATTTTGTGAGTCATAAAGATCCTTTTCATTATACAAAGGTTGTTTATCTTGTGTTTCTTGATAGTTTTGGAACTTGGGGAGCATAATCAAGTTTGATTGTACCGATTTCTGCATGATAGATTCAATGCATTCCCCCTAATGGTGTGTATTTGTGTTTTGGGTAGTTATTACTATTAGGGGTCTTCTTTGTTGAGTTTTAGTGTTATTGATTTGATTATTCTATGGTGGTGGTGTGGTTTTTTGTACATTTTGTTGTGCATTGGTTGGTTGATTGGTTTTTTACCTAGGATCACTTATGACCACTTTAGCATCAACAATGCCATCATTTGTCACATTCTTGTTCTTAGCCCAAATGCAAGCTTGATATTTGAACTAGTAGATGGGAAGTTGTCTCTATACGCTTGTGTGTTTCCCTATGATATTAGGGCTATCACAATGTTGAGGTCCCTAGGGAAAATCTCATCATAAGTGGTGATACATTACATCTTTAACTGGAAGGATACCACTCAATCAACATTTTCTATGATAATTCCTACTTGTTGCTCATCGATAATGGGCCACTTACTCATAATAGCTCTTTTCCTCCACCTTTGTAAGAAATTAGCGAAGGATTATCCTTTATTTTCTTGAGTGTGTACAACTCTTCTAAGCTTACATCCATGCCAATATTGTAGGAGAAGTGATCTATGAACCTATCGATGATTTCTTGGAATGCTTTGATACCTAGAGGCAACTATGAGAACCAATCAATTATGGGACCCACCAAACTTCATGGAAATAGATGCATCAAGTAGGAATCATTGTAGGAAACCTCCATACACATGATGTGGAATTCTTTGATGTGATCCACAAGATTTCCCCTCCCTTTTTATTTATCAAACTTAGGGACCTCAAAATTGGGTGGGAATGGTACCATTGTGATTTTTGAATGACACGCTCAGATTAAAGATAATTAATTGATTATTTATATTAAAATATGTGACATGTAATAGGTTTATGATTGAATTAGTGTGAGTGATAAAGCATAAAAGGTGGGGATTAAATTAAATAATAATTTAATCATTGGTGGAAACTAGTTGAGACATAGAAGAAAAAAGATTGTCATGGATAGAAGATAAGAATAAATAAATTAAATAATTAAAGTTATTTAATTAATAGAGGCTTGCATGTAGAAGATAAGATCTAATCTAGATAATAGGCTGATTAACACATAAATTTTGTTTGTTAAAGATAATCAGATACTATCTCACTAGATAACTGAATGATCTAATTATATCTAGACTTAAGTGATAAATGAATAATTAGATAACAAAGAGATTATCTAATTATAGAGGAATATGCTATGGATAAATATTTTCATGAATTAAATAAATATTTAATTCAACATTCAAGATTTTGGGATTAAATTAAATAAATAAAGATTTATTTAATTGAAGGGAGAAAAGGCTAAGGAATAATTAAATAATAGTTTATTTAATTTTAGAAAGAAGATAAATTTAATTAGCGATGTAATTAAATAAATAATATTTATTTAATTAATCAAGGAAGAATAAAGGTAAGAATGAATTAATTAAATAATTAAATTCATTCAATTAATAGAGGACAAATGACTTTAGAAAATAATTAAATAATTAACATTATTTAATTATGAAAATGAAGATAAGAATTATGAAGAAGTTAAGGGTCGTAGGCCTAGGACAATTTTTAGTGACTACAATTTGCCTCTCTTTGGTACAATGCAGTTTATCACATTGTGTCAGAGAAAAAATATATGCCCCAATGAAAGTAGGATGAGGAAGGATGACGAGGAGGTAGTGGTATGCCTCCTCGATAGGACAAGAAGGTTCAAATAACATGAGTGTGCTCTCGAAATGGGTGAGAGAACTAGAAGATGAAGGAAAAAAATGATAAAGGAACATAGATAAGGGTGGTGGAGATTCAAAAAAGAAGAAATGTTAGAGCATAAAAGATGAATAGTAGCATAGAAGACATGGATGTTAGCATGGAAGACATTGATGTTAGTATGTTAGAATGACTTCAATATTTTTCCAAAACATAATAGGCTTTCCATTAATCATCATTGGGAATTAAATGATACAAATAGATTAAAAGAACCATGATATGAGATAGAACAAGGTGTGCAAAGTCATCCACCTGCTAAAAATAGACCGTCACAAACAAAGAATGTCCTAACTCATATTAAGGGAAAAATTTCCCTACTCTTTTTGTCAAGAAAAACCATAGACAAAAATCAAATAAAAGATGAATCATGAGACATCATTGCTCCTCTAAATATTTCATGAGACATCCTCAAGAAAGATAGTAACTGGACTCAAAGACAAAGCTAAATGAAAAGATAAGACAATCGACAAATAGCAATCAAAGAAAAAGAGTCCTAAGAAATCCTTGCTTCTCTAAATCCTTCATGGGACATCCTCAAGAAAGCTACTAATAGGGAAAATTCATGAATTAGCAATACAAGCGTAAACTCAAACTAAACCTAAGCTAATAATCGAGAACAATGGGAAACTATAAAAAAATAACTAAATGACCAATTTTACCAAACATCGATATAATTCCATGAATCATCTCCATTACTCTTCTCCATTTCATTGTAGTATGATACTTTCCCTTAGATTAAGTATGTAAATATGGCCTCTTAATAATGAGAGTTGTGAAACATTGAAGATTCTAAAGTTGCTTCCAAAACTCATAAGATTTTAGGAGTAATAATGATGAAGGTAAAGCCAATTTATAGAAAATGTGATTTTTGAATGACAAGCTCAGATTAAAGATAATTAATCGATGATTAAGATTAAAGATATGACATGTGATAGAGTTAGGTTTAGATTAGTGTGAGTGATAAAGCATGAATGGTGGAGATTAAATTATATCATAAATATTGCATGTAAAGGATAAAGATTAACATAGATAAAATGATTTGTTAGAAGGTGAGAATGAATTAATTAAATAATTAAAGTTATTTAATTACCAGAGGATTGCATGCAGAAGATCAAATCTAATCTAGATAACAGACTAATTAACACAAAATGTCTATTTGTTACAGATAATCAGATATTATCTCACTAGATAACTAAATGATCTAATTATATCTAGACTTAATTGATAAATGACTAATTAGATAACAAAGAGATTATCTAATTATAGAGGAATATGCTAAGGATAAATCCTTTTATGAACTAAATAATAATTTAATTCAACATTCAAGATTTTGGGATTAAATTAAATAAATAAAGATTTATTTAATTAAAGGGAGAAAAGGATAAGGAATAATTAAATAATTTAAAATAATTATTTAATTAGAGTTGAAAGTATGATAGGAATTAATTAAATAATAGTTTTAATTTTAAAAAGAAGATAAATTAATTAGTGACGTAATTAAATAAATAATATTTATTTAATTAATCAAGAAAGAATAAAGGAAATAATGAATTAATTAAATAATTAACATTATTTAATTATGAAAATGAATATAAGAATTATGAATAATTTAAGAGTCACAAGCCTAGGACAATTTTTAGTGTCTACATTTTGGGCATAACCTTACCTATTTTCACTTTAGGGCACGACTGGGGCATATTATTCTTTGACACAAACACCTAAATGACATTATGTCAAAGAAGGGAAAAATGTAGACACTAAAAATTGTCCTAGGTTTATAACCCTTAACTTCTTCATAATTCTTATCTTCATTTTCATAATTAAATAATGTTAATTATTTAATTATTTTCTAAATTAATTTGTCCTCTATTAATTAAATAACTTTAATTATTTAATTAATTCATTCTTACCTTTATTATTCCTTGATTAATTAATTAAATATTATTTATTTAATTAAGTCGCTAATTAAATTTATCTTCTTTCTAATATTGAATAAACTATTATTTAGTTTATTCCTGACACTTTCAACTATAATTAAATAATCACTTTAATTATTTAATTATTCCTTAGCCTTTTCTCCCTTTAATGGAATAAATCTTTATTTATTTAATTTAATCCCAAAACCTTGAATGTTGAATTAAATCATTATTTAATTTATAAAAAGATTTATCCATAGCATATTCCTCTATAATTAGATAATCTCTTTATTTTTTATTAGGGGTAAAAAATGGGTTTTTATGGGGCCCAGAACCTAGTACATAATAGTTTAGAAGGGAACTATCAACCTATCAAAGAAAAGAAAAATGCAAATAATAACAACTATAAACCATTAGCAACCCCACAGTAGCCTCTAAAATATTAACATCACTACACAAATTGCATCTTACAAACAAGCAAGGGCCTAAAACCCTTATACAACCTAGTTTTAACCGAGACTAGAAAGCCTTAAGTACACAGATTTTTCTTGCATTTGCCAGGCATGAGAAAACCAACTGCTCATAGAAGAAATCATAGAGCCAAGAAAGATACCTAGCTTAATGGTGAAGGACACCATCACCCATCAAAAACACCAATAACTCCAAAAACCCCACCTCAGTAGGGGAGTTAGATAGCACATCATACCACTTGAGATAGAGCCACTGATCTAACTAGGAAGCCAACTCCAAATCCACCTCTAAAGGAGGGAACTCCCCTCTATTGGAGAGAGTGTCATGAAAAAAAGACTAGTACCACCTGAAGACTCCAACATGCTCAACCTCCACCTTCATAGGAGAAGTATCCACCTCAACAAGAACATAAATAGATGGAGAAAGAGACAAACACCTCCCAACTCCACCTCCATAGGATCCGAGAAGAAGGCCAACACAGTAACAGTGCGAACAGCCATAATACCCTTTGACAAAACCTAGGAAGAGACCAATACCCACCAACATTAGACCACAAAAATAAGCCAATGATCCATAAGCTTAAATCATCCAACTTGTAGCGAGAATAAGGAATCTTGAGAAACCAGAGCACCCATCAACATCTCCACACTGATAACCTCCAGCTCCAGAAAAAAACAAAAGCTTCAAAGAACACTTGAGGATCAGAAAGACACCATCTAGGAAGAACAAAAAACTCAAAAAAATCCCACAAGAGCTAGAATAAACACCTCTATCACAAGAGAAAATAGACATGAAGGAAAGAAGAGGAACAAGACACAAAGGTCCCATAAAAAAACAACTATCAACCATCATCCAAGACCAAACCAAGGGCCCCCTTCCACTAGACCAAAAATTCCCACCTCCCCTACTCCAAACATAAGGAGGAAAAGCTAACTAAAGAAAAACATGAAAGCCCAAAAGACTAGGGAGGGAAAAAGGAAGGGAACAAAAGCCACTACCCACCAAGAAGCCACCCAAAAATAATGTTGTAGGAGAATCATCCCACAAGCAAGCAGGGAGACCAAAGATCTAGTAAATCTAAAGAGGAAATGTCCAACCACCAAACCAAGCCAAAGACTTGATTGAGGGAACACAATCCAACCCAGAAAAAATAAAGGAAAGTCATGAGCCAAGCAGCAAAGGCTCTGGAAAGAAGCAACCAACACTAGATACCCTAGTGCCATTAAACAAAGAGCCCATAAGGCAGCCCAAAGAGCAAACCAATGCTTCAAACCAAATAAACCCCAAAGGCACCCAAAGAACCAATAAGACCCAAAAAACCACTCCCTCAGAATAGAGGAAGTCCCCAACACCAAAAAAGTAGCCTCAAAGATCTACATCCAACCAAAAAGCTTGAGCAACACTTCAAAGCCTTCTCTAGACCCATGATCCACCCATCCAGGCAAGCATAGCAACAAATATTCTCCTAGCTGCTAGCATTCCCCACCATCGCAAATAGAGAGCTCAGAACCGTCCAAGGCACCGAGCCAAGAAGAAATCTGAGCACCTCTCCATCTTCATCATTAGCATCAGAATCTCCCTCCTCCCCACCTTCAACAAAATTCAAAAATCCACTCCTTCCACTCTTGTCACTCTTGCTCTCCATTTCATCACTCATGCCAATCCATAAATAATCTCTTTGTTATCTAATTAGTCATTTATCACTTTAAGTCTAGATATAATTAGATCATTCAATTATCTAGTGAGATAATATTTGATTATCTTTAATGAATAGACTTTCTGTGATAATCAGTCCATTATCTAGATTAGATCTTATATTCCATGTGCAAACCTCTATTAATTAAATAACTTTAATTATTTAATTAATTTAATCTTATCTTCTATCCATGATAATCTTTATTCTTTTGTGTCTCAACTAGTTTCCACCAATAATTAAATTATTATTTAATTTAATCCCCACTTTTTATGCTTTATCACTCACACTAATTCAACCCTAACCCTATTGCATGTCACAACTTTTAATCTAAATTGCCAATTAATTATCTTTAATTTGAGCCTATCATTTGAAAATCATATTTTCTATAAATTGGCTTTACCTTCATCATTATTACTCCTAAAATCTTATGAGTTTTGGAAGCAACTTTAGAATCTTCAATGTTTCGCTATTATCATTATCAAGAGGCCATATTTGCATACTTAATCTGAGGGAAAGTATCATAATACAATGAAATGAAGAGGAGTAATGGAGGTGATTTATGGAATTACATCGATCTTTGGTAAAATCAATTATTTAATTATGTCTTTATAGTTTTCCATTGTTCTCGATTATTAGCTTAGGTTTAGTTTGAGTTTACACTTGTATTGCTAATCCATGAATTTTCCCTATGTTACATCTAGTGAACTCAATGCCAGGGACAAACTTTCAACAAATTTTGTATGATTTTCTATGTTTTGCAAGTTTTCTATATGATTCAATGCAATCGCCAAGACAAAGTGATGCATCCGCCAACTATTTCACCATATCCACCAACAACATGAGTCGCATCCACTGTTCTGCATAGCAATTGCCATCTCGTAAGCCGTGATTGATTTTCTTGCAATGCATCTGACCTTTCTGATGTACCACATCTATCATTTCATGATGCAACTACCTAGCTTAGGTTTTGTTTTAAATTAATGCAAGTAATTTTCAATTTTTTGCATTTTTGGATCAATAGGTTAGGATTTTCTAGTTACTGATAATTTGCTCGCATCGTGTGGCAATAGAAATTTAATGTTTGTTTTTTAGGTTCATTTGGACAAGATCTAAAGCTACAAATCTTTTTTTTCAAAGGTTGAAATTAAAACTACTAATGAAATCTGATGCAGGATGTTTGTCAAAGAATTGGTTTTGAAACTGATTGTTTGATTATCTTAGATCACACTTCATTTGGTGCTTAAAAAACAATTTTCTACTATGTTTGGTACCTTTGCACACTCTATTTAGATTAAATCTTGATTTAATTATAAAAATATCCTCTCCCCTTGTGCACTTGTGTGATCCTAGGTGTAAGAGAAATTGTTATTAACTCTAGAGTGGGTCTACCTTGCTGGGAAAAAGTGCTCACCCCAAGGCAACTCAAACCAATAATGAGCTAAAGCTAAGCTACTCCTGACTAGTATATAAATGTGAATGCTAATGGAAAAATTAGTATTACAGGTGCAAATATTTTATACAGATAAGTTAATCTTGCCTCATGTATAGCCACCTTAATGAGTGCCCTTATTAAAAGCCATTTGTTTTTAGATTACCAAAATCCCTCTATTTTCTAGTATAGGTCGGACCTCTGAAGTTGTCCCGCATACTTGAGGTTCTTACTAGAGATGAAGTGTTTGTCATGGGAGATTCATGAGAAATCAAAGCTTGGATGACCCAGAGAAGTGAGTATCATGGAAGGGAGCCAGTGTGGTCAAGCTTCTAATAATCCACTCTTAATAAGTGCAACTAGACAAATCCATGTGGGAACTTAGCAAATATTGTCCTAGCCAACCATAGGATTGTACTTGTCTATTTGATATCAGATGTTTTCACATCAAAACCAAACCAAAACAAAGTGTTTTCTGAATGTCTTATGTTTTGCCAAAATTTGATCAAAATTAGATTGAAACAAACATCCAACTTTGACAAAATTTTAGAAAAATTAGATCATATTTACAATAAACCGCATCTACTATTATGAACCACATCTACTATTATGAACTACATCTGCTATTAAAAACCACATTTTTTATTACAAACTGCATCGTCTATTTCGAGCCACATCTGCTATTATGAACCACATCTTCTATTACAAACTACATCTATTAACCTAAATCGCAATTTCTTGACAATCAAAAAAATAAATTCCATTGTCACAATTTTAAGTCAAACAGTCAAAACCAATCTCTAATTATCTTTTCATAGTGATCTTTGAATAGAAACCAAAAATATTTTCTCAAACTTTTCATCATTGCACCTTTTAGTATCATTTATCCATAGCCATAGACATATTAGTTGCAAACCTTACTTACATTTTAGGAGTCCTAGTTATCTTCAGATCAATCAGACTTTTAGGACAATCACCTTTGTAGATTTTAAAATAGGCCAACTTTCCATACTTTGGATAAACCTTTGCTTCAGGGAAAATTTTCATTGAACCTAGTCACTTGTCACACTTGTTACCTTTTGTCATCTTTGTGAGTATTTTCTAGCTCGTCAGTCTAGTTGGGGAACTCACTTTGTCTTTTGGTCTTAGTTTCATAAAAGGTCCTTTGAAAAACTAAATTGAAGTGTTGGTCAAACTTTGGATGGTTAGTAACCTCTTTTCAAATCTCCCAAAATTGATTACCTTTAAAATCTTTCCTACACTATCACATAGTTAGACATAATTTTTTTAGGACACCATCTTTTTAGACATAAATTAGCACATTACCATTAAACATTCCTTTTTTTCCAAAAAAGATCAAAAAAATAGTTGCATTAGAATTCATTCCTTACATCTAAAAAATCAAAAAACATAGCTTAGATTGCATACCTTATACTTAATTCACCCTATTTGCATTGTCATACCTTAGACCTCATATCACATACCTTAGTCATACTCCACCTTTCATCATAACCTCACCACCATGTCTTCCATTCACCTTGATATGCTTTCTAGTCAAGTGGAATACCAATTAATTTGCAATGGTCAAGCCTAACAAGCCATAGAATTCAAGAGACAATGGATTAATTCACTATACCAACAAATCATAAACCCTAATCCTCCATCCATCTTCCCTCACTATCAAGAGTCCCTAAGCATAATCCATGCCATTAATCCACAAAATAACATCTATTAGTCATACATATCCTAACCTTGACAAGGGAAACCAACTTTCCACTAATCCCTTCCAAGCCTCCATGTCCTATCCTAGTCCTTCATCCATGAATCCCTTCCAATCCATTCCATCTCAATCTACATCTAGTCATGGTCTCTGAAATCACATCCCATCTACTAAACTTGAGGATACATGTCAAATGGAAAATCCAAAGCATGACATCATGGCTTCATCTTCATGTCAAGATCAAAGTATTCCATCCCATGACCCTCTCTTTAATTCTATCCAAGAATTCCTTCTAGATAATCATGGCATCTAAAATACACATATTCTTGATCAAGATTCTATTCCTAACCATATAATTCAAGACAAACCCATCTTTGATCAAGACACTACCATTGATCAAGAAATCTGAAATGATCCACTCATCAACCTTTATGTCATTCATGATCAAGCACTTGAAGATGACCCTATCCAAGCTCCAAATATCAAAACTTCCCAAAATGAGACACTTGCCTCCTTGGGACACATAGATAATCAAAAAAATCACATAGACAACATTCAAGAAGAACATAAAATCGCTACTATGGATCAGGAAGAACATAAGGAAGCTATCATTGACCAAGTCAAAGATGAAGGCACAAAAGATATTATTGATCAAATTGATGTCTTAAGGGATCAAGAAGACACAAGCCTGATAAATGATGATCCCAAAATATCTTATCAACTAGGATCAACCACTTTTTTTAAATCAGGCTTTCTCATAGAGGAGAATATTTTGAGCAACAGTTTCCACAATGATTTGGTTCACATATTGCTTCAAAAATGATGAATACCCCATTGCATAGAGAATATGTAAAAGCATGCAGTATCAAGGAAAAGGACTAGGCCTACATGAGCAGGGAATTTCAAAACCAATACAGTTTCAAGAAAATCCTAGACATCAAGGTCTTGGCTATTCTTCAGCAAGAGAATCAAATGATGTTATTGGTACCTCCTCAATATTGGGTGAAACTTTATCTGATACATACATCAAAATGGGATCATCCATGAGTAGTTCTTACCATAAGGTTGTTGCCAACACTCCTTCCATCCACACCATAAAATTTCATTCCAACATACATAAACCTTCTAGTTGGAACCAACAAAAAGAAAATTATTACAAATCCAAAGTTCAAAATAAAAAGTCAAAGGCCATTGAAAAAAAAAATCCAAGTGGATAAATGAAGTTAAAATGGATCCCAAAGAAAAATGGACCAAACAAAGAAAATATTCCAAATCCAAAAGTCAATCAAAATGTGGAGCCACAAGAAAAGAGGACACACGCATATAATAAATGTCCACCTCCTTCAAAATGGTCATCATAAAAGGCATAAAAAATTCATGGTTCCAAACATTATCCCAATCTGAAATCCAGTCTCCATCATCCATCACCCCAAGTTTGGAAACTGAAAATTCCTACATCTAAATTACCAAACACATCTACCATCATCTTTCATAATCCTACATCTCTCCTAAAGTCTAAAAATCCTACATCACAAATCCATCACATCTTGGTAACAACTCTTTATTGTAAGGACTCCCATGGAACTCTATTACAATGTTTGTATTTTGATAAGTCCAACTCTAGTATCAACAAGGATCACAATAACATCAATTAGTTGTATACAAGCACTATGATCCTAACAAGGCAACTGCTTCATAAAGGTCATGATTGGAATATCATGGCACCGATCTCTACATCAACACCATAAATGGATTCAACTATATCAATTATCATATAAAGCATCAAGGCCATCTAGAAAATACAAAAATAAACTTTAAAAAAAAAAAAAATTGTCACCCTGATGAAAACTTGGCAAATAGGTGTCTTGGTGACACTAAATATTTAAAAAAAAATCAAAAAGTAAAGAAAAAAAATTAAGAGAAAAATTTCATCCAATAGTGAAAACTATTCTTATGGTGCTTTGGATAAGTATCATGATGAAAACCCAACAAATAGGCAGATCATGTGTAAGAAATTATCTATGTGGACCATTACACTTGGAGGAAAGTTGTCTCATCTCCCATACCCTTCGTATGAAATTTATTATGGTATTTACATCTATCCATCTAAGCCCTACCATTCATGTCCATTTTCCCACCTAATTTGATCTTGATAAGGACTAGGGTACAAACATAAATAATGCTTTGGGAAAACTCTTGACATTTCTATCCTTTGGTCATACACTATCCATTAAATATCATTTCATTACCTTCATAGCCTCATTATCCCTATGTGACATTGTCCTTGGAGACCAAATGATAATTCTACCATCCAATAATCATCATTTCTCCTATCTTCTACCAAAATCAATCCATTATCCTTTCATACCTATGCATGTCTTGGTTTTCCCTTGTCAATGGGCTAGGGATCCTCCATTATCCCATATAGTCCTAAAGAATATTCCAAATGCAATAAGCCTAATCCATACAATCTTGCTATGCAGCTGAATACATCATCCAAAATAATCCTTGGATTTGTTCCTATCCTGGTTGTATACCTTGATCCTTTAGTCACATTATTGTCATCCTCACGTTGTTTTGGGATGTGCCATTCCCACGTCAAACAACATCATCATCATCATCATCACCTGTCAATTGGTTTTCAACTTGACTAGGGGCAAGATCATGGTTGTCCTTAGATTTTTTTGCATGCTTGTTCGCTTGCTTATAGGCATCATTGACATGCATTTTTCGTGATCCTCATAAAACATCAAAACAACAAAAGACAAAAAAAATTGAATATCCACAAAAAGACAAAAGTCAAAACATGTCAAAAAACCAAAAAGCATCCAATTTTTTTTCAAAAAATCCTAAGATAGAGTCAAAATCAGTTGCACCAGTCAATCTTTTGCATTGTCAAACTACGTTTCCTCTAAGACTGGATGTAGGCATCTATCGATGTGCCCCTGAGGAATTAGGTTAGTCTTTTTAGGTTTGTCAAAATAAAATCATGATTCAATCCTTAGTCAATGATACAAGTCATTGGTCATGTCAAACTATGAGGTCTTTTCATGTAGAACATAGGCAAGGCCATCAACCGATGAGCCCATGAGGCCACACTAGGTCAATCCATTAGGGTTCATCATATTCACTATCAAACACGTTAGATATCTTCAAATAAATGAAATATTTTTTCAGTCAGTCCTGTCAATTAAATTCAGGTCAAACTACGAGGTCTCTATGTGTATAATGTAGGCAAGGCCATCAATCGATGAGCCCTCAAGGCCACACTAAGTTAGTCCTTTAGGGTTTGTCATGTTAGTCAAAATAGGTCAACAAGGTCATCAATTCAAACCAATTTTTTTTTGAAACACTCAAATAACCAAAACAATCAACCTATGTCTTTTATAGGATGTGTCCTTCCTAAAAACAGACATTGTCATTTAGTCAAGAATCATCATTTCCTTACACAGATAGTCACATGATCACAACCAGACTTGACGTCTTATACGATATGTGTCTTTCTGAAATTAGGCTTCATCATTGCCTTATACAAGTGGTCACATGATCAAAACTAGACTCGACATCTTCTACAATATGTGTCATTCCTGGAACTAGGCTTTATCAAACATCATCTTTTCAATCTCTTAGATAATTAAACAACAAACAGATCAAATTTTGGCAAATATTCTTACTAGTTGTTGACATTGTGGCTTATTTTTTCTTATCTTTTCATTTGGCTTTATCTTCAATTCAGGTTACTAGCTTCCTCGAGGATGTCCCATGAAGGATTTAGAGAAGGAAGGATGTCTCAGGACTTTTTTTATTTGACTGTTATTTGTCGACTATCTTTTGGCTTTGTCTTCGAGTCGGGTTGCTAGCTTCCTCGAGGATGTCCCACAAAGTATTTAGAGGAGTGATGATGTCTCATGACTCATATTTTATTTGATTGTTGTTTGTGGGTTGTCTTGACAAAAAGACTAGAGAAACTTTTCCCTTAGTATGAGTTAGGACATTCCTTGTCAACGACTGACTATTTTGAGCAAGTGGATGACCTTGCACACCTTTTTCTATCTCATATCATGGTTTTTTTTATCCATTTTAACATTTAATTCCCAATGAGGATTAATGCAAGGCCTATTATGTTTTGAAAAAATATTGAAGTCATTCTAATACTAACATACAATTTTTTTGCGCTAACATTTCTTCTTTCTTTCATTGTCATAGCATTCCTCCCTATTAATTTGACTTTTCAGAACAACTTTCAAGTTTTTTAGAAAATTTAGAAAATTTTGTAAAATTCCCCCAAGAGTGCATACCCTTACCTATTTTCACACTAGGGCACAACTAGGGCATGTTATTCTTTGACACAAATGCCGAAATGACATTATGTCAAAGAGGGGGAAAATGTAGACACTAAAAATTGTCCTAGGCCTGCGACTCTTAAATTCTTCATTATTTTTATCTTCATTTTCATAATTAAATAATGTTAATTATTTAATTATTTTCTAAAGTCATTTGTCCTCTATTAATTAAATAACTTCAATTATTCAATTAATGCATTCTTTCCTTTATTCTTTCTTGATTAATTAAATAAATATTATTTATTTAATCACGTCACTAATTAAATTTATCTTCTTTCTAAAATTAAATAAACTATTATTTAATTAATCCTTATCCTTTTCTCCCTTTAATTAAATAAATCTTTATTTATTTAATTTAATCCCAAAATCTCTAATGTTGAATTAAATTATTATTTAATTCACAAAAGAATTTATCCTTAGCATATTCCTCTATAATTAGATAATCTCGTTGTTATCTAATTAGTCATTTATCACTTAAGTCTAGATATAATTAGATCATTCAGTTATCTGGTGAGATGATATCTGATTATCTTTAATGAATAGAATTTTTGCGTTAAGCAGTTTGTTATCTAGATTAGATTTGATCTTCTGCATGCAATCCTTCATTAATTAAAGAAATTTAATTATTTAATTAATTCATTCTCACCTTCTAACATATCATTTTATCTATGTTAATCTTTATCCTTTACATGCAATCTTTATTATTTAATTTAATCTCCACCATTCATGCTTTATCACTCACACTAATCTAAACCTAACTCTATTACATGTCATATATTTAATCGTAATCGTCAATTAATTATCTTTAATCTAAGCCTGTCATTCAAAATTGTATTTTCTACAAATTGGATTTACCTTCATCATTATTACTCCTAATGAAATCCTATGATTTTTGGAAAAAACTTTATAATCTTCAAATTTTCGCTATTATCATTATCAAGAGGCCATATTCGTATACTTAATTTGAGGGAAAGTATCATACTACAATGAAATGGAGAAGAGTAATGAAGGCGATTCATGGAATTACATCGATGTTTGGTAAAATTGGTCATTTAATTATGTCTTTATAGTTTTCCATTGTTCTTGTTTATTAGCTTAGGTTTAGTTTGAGTTTATGGTTGTATTTCTACTCCGTGAATTTTCCCTATGCTACATATAGTATAAACCTTGTTCTTTTTGTTGTTGTGTGATTAAGGCTTTTTTTTTAGCTTGTTATTGTTACAAGGCTTTCACTTGGGCTTGTTGTTGTTGCAATGCTTGTTGATAAGCTTGTTGTGCTTGCAACACTTGTTGTTGGGCTTGTTGTTGTTGCAATGATTGAGCTTGAGCTTGTTGCTCTTGCAATACTTGTTGGTAATCCTATTGTGCTTGTTGCAAAGATAAAGCGTGAGCTTGTTGCACTTGCAATGTGGAAGTGTTTTGATGTTTGGATGGATTTTGGGTGATCATGGGTTGTGGATTGATTTGAGATGGTTGCAGGTTATCTTGGTTTAGCATTCCTTGTAAGATAGCTGATTGGTATGGAGGAATGTAAGGTTGCTGTCTTGTTTGATTTTACATGTTTTGGGGAACCCATGGTAAAGATGATTATGATGTCATTTGGTATTACGATATCAATAGAATATTTTGACCGTGGATCAATAGATTAGAAGGGTTCCCTTGACCGATGTGTTGAGGGTTCCCTTGTATTTGATGTGGGACTAAGATATTACCTTGGTTGATGGGGTTTGTGATTAATGTGTTTTTTTTATTTGGATTGATGATAGATGGGGTTGATGTGTTTTGTGGATTGAATTGAGTAGTTTGGGTAACCACTTCTTTCGATGTGTCAATGGGATTTTTGGAACCACTTGTTAAGGGTTGAACTTACGTGAGGGTGTTAACTTTCCATTGTTATCCCACTTGAGGAACTTGGTTCACATTGTTTTGTGTAATGTTGGGAACACTTTGGGTACTTGTGGTGATGGATGAAGATGGTTACACTCAAAATTTCAAGGTTTTCATGCTACTATGAAATGTGCAAGGTTTTTGTGGATGTAGAAGGTGTTCTAGAATTGTGGTGGAAGAATGAGTTGGGGCACCAAATGTTGGTGTCCAAGTTGTGTTTTGGGGAAGGTTGGTATTTTGAGTACCCAAAAGTGTGTTTCCTCCCTAAATGAGAGTGTGACCAAGATTAGTGGCAATCCTAGTTGCAAGAATAGAAGTTAATGTTTGACTTGGCACAAAGGGTAGAGTTGGTTGATTCATAATTTGGTTTAATCCTTGTGTCAAGGTTTATGCGAGAAAATTTGGAGCCACATTTTCTAAGGTTTGATGATCTTGTTTATACTCAAGGAGTTCTTCCTTAGTGAGCTCAAGTGGTTTGTTTGTGACATCTTCTACCTCATAACCTAAAGGATTTTTTGGTTTTTGTGAGGGGTAGAATGAATCCTTGGATCAAAATCTTGTGGGTTTGGATCACTTGTGGTGGATGTAGTTTTGGTTTGTTCCATGATTCTCTTGCGTTGTGATCTTTTTGTAACCATAAATTATGGGTCATCTATGGGAGAGGTATGTTGAGATTTATAGTTTTGAAACTCTCTAGTTGACTCAAATTTTGGTAAAAGGGACCCTCTAATTTTTTTTGGACCAATTATATGAGTGGGTGATGAAAAGGGTGAATTGTTGATGTAAATAAGTATTTTACTTATTACACTTTACTTAAGCTTACTTAGGGAATGCATATCATTATAGGTTGCACCTGTGACACCTAGTTATTTGCATCTTGCATCTAGGTTTGTGCATACATTGAGAGATATGATTAGGACACTTAGGGAAGTGTGTGTAGGATAAATAACACTCTTTGTGGTGTGATCTAGTTATCACCTTTTTATCTCCACCTTTTGTGGCATGATAATTCCACTTTAGGTGGGTGATCCACCTTTCATGGAATTATCTATTATTTCTTTATACCTACCCTACACATGATTGGGACACTTCTCTCATTCATGTCCCTTCATTGTGTCCTAGCTTGTTTTTATAAGCAAGCCTTGTACATGCTTGTAATTGCCTA
The DNA here is from genome assembly GCA_007258455.2 of Sequoia sempervirens. Classification (NCBI taxonomy): domain Eukaryota; kingdom Viridiplantae; phylum Streptophyta; class Pinopsida; order Cupressales; family Cupressaceae; genus Sequoia; species Sequoia sempervirens. Next base: position 288,834,012 of record VDFB02353493.1, on the reverse strand, counting down.
TCTTCATGTCTATCTTCATGCATATTGAGAATAAGATAATCATATTCTCTCATCTTGTCTCTCTTTTGTGCCATGTTTAGTCTCTTGATCCTATTGTTGCTTTTCATAAGTTCTTACATGGTATCAGAGTAGTTGGAGGTCCTTTGCATAGCCATTGTTGGAAGATCTTAGTTCGTGTGAAGGTGGTCAAGAGGAAAATCTGAGGAGCAGTGACATTTTGGTGCATCCTAGACCAGATTTGGCCTCAAATTCAGATTTAGAAGGTTGTTTTCAGTCAAGATAACCTCTTGTTTCATTAAAATTCAACATCAGGAGCTCTAGATTGAAAAAATTCGCCAATTTGGGTATTTTTTCAGTTTCTCTATAGTTTTGAAAAAATATATTTTCTGCAAAAAAAATTGAGTTGAAATTTTTTGAATTTTTTTTTTTAAATCCCATTTGTTAATAAATTTTATTGTAAATTTTTTGAAAAATTAAAAAATTGTATTTATATGTTTTGATTTTTTATAAATCATAAAATAAAAAAAATTCTATTGTATTGATTTGTAAAAAGTTTATACAAAATCAAAAAAAAAAAATTAGAGATTGTGTACACAAACTATACGCAGAGTGTACTGTAGATGTAGAGGGTACCACGTGGGCCACGTGGCACCAACACCGTGGCATTGGTTGTGGTCCCACATACACCGAAGCGATCTCTTCACACTCTCCAGTGGACTTTTTTCACTAGATCTGACATCCATAAGAAATTTCAACTGTTGGCCAAAGAATCCAATGATCACTTTATTCTTCGGTCTAAAATTAAATTGGTGGTCAAAGTTTAGTAGCCATAGGCAGTCATCAAATCCACAGGTCCATTGAGAAATTTTGGCAGCCATTTTCAATAAATCCAGAGGTCGGCTATTTATTCCATGGCCCACATCATACCGACTAGCAAGATCCCACACATTCTCCTTGTGTCGTCTTCAAAACTGGCGGTAGCCGGGTCTTCAGAAACTCGAGCGTCCAACAAACCAGCTAACAAATGCTTCAAAAGGAAATTGACATTCTTATTGAAATCCTACTAGCAATTTTCAAAATTCTGGAAAACCTTTCAAGAATCTGGCGGTATAGAATATTCTTTGAGAATATTCCTTCCAGATTCTTCCAAGCGGGCCGAACCCATGACGACCATATGACATCAACCTTAAGCTCAAGATCTGGAGAATATTCTGTAAAAGGGAAGCATATTCTTTTTTGACACTCAAATGGTTGTCAAACTTAATCGCCTATTATGCTGATGTCATCATGGCATCAACGTTCTACAAAAAAATTTCCCCCCTCACCAATGGAGTTTTTGATTTTGTAGTCCGATTTTGAAGGATCATATCTTGCTCATTTTAGCTCCTTTTTCTGAACAACTTTTTTTTTATTTGGGCTAATTTTTCATGTACTTCACAGCTGTGTACTTGGTTTCTGATTTTGGTGGACATATTTTCTAGAATTTGTAGTTTTTCAATGCTATAGCTGTCTAATCTTCATTTCTATAACTTCCATGGCTTCGTATAGGAACATATGAACTCCTTTTCAGGTGTCATTTTTTTTAAAGTGCATGATTTTTTGTCTACTTCTTGAATCTACAATCATTTTTAAGTGATCTTGAGTGGATTTTTTCTTTCTTCATATGGTCTTTTTTGGCCTATTTGGCACTTGTACTGCATAGATCTAAATTTAGCTCTTTGCTTCATTGTTCTAGTCTGTTCTCAGCCTATTTTTGGAAATTTGTAAATAATAAATCATAAGTCCACTTATCCAAGTTGCAAGTGGCCTATTGTACATGCACTACATTATAAAGTGTAAAAATTGTCTTTTTTTTTTGGGGGGGGGGGCACTTTGATTGAGTGAATTTGGGGGGTGTCTCTTGTGTGATTGTTCCTATTTTCTATCTTGTGCTCTTTCATTCCATCATGGGTTCATCTAAAGTTCAACTCTTAACTGCACATAATTATGCTACATAGAAAGTACCTGCATGGAGTAAACTAATGGAAAAAGGTTTAATTTACTATATTGATGGAACCATAACTGCACCTTTAGATCCTAAGGCAGATCCAACTGCATATATAGATTTGCACACTAAAACTTCTATGGCATTGGGTACACTTATAAAGTTAATTTCAAATGATCTCATTTTTCATGTTGATAAATGTACTACAACCAAGGAAGCTTGGGATAAGCTTGCTAATTTGTATGACAAGGTTGATAAGGTTAAGGGATACAAGATTGAACATGATCTCCTAAGCCTTGATCCCAAGGATTTTGACACCATTTAGGATTATGTCACTAAGGAAAATGAGCTAAGAGCACAACTAAAAGATTGTGGTATTGAGAAAGAGGATGATTAATTAGTCTTTAACTTGTTGGAAAAACTTTCAGTTGAGTATGCAACCTTTTTTCAAAATTTCAAACTCAACGATTGACAATTAGCAACTTCAAATCACCATCTTTTGAGGCTCTCATAGATATTTTGATTCTTGAGCAAAATAAGTTGATGAAAATAGGAATTCTCAAGTCTTCAACTTCAAGAGCATTGGTGGTCAATCATGGAAATAACAAGCAAGGCAAAGGGAAAGGCCAAAAGCAATCTTCACCAAAGCCACAAGGAGAGAACAATCAATCCACTCCTCCACAACAAGGCTCATCATCATCTTCTTCAAAAAAGTACAACTATTCAAGCAAGAATGAGAAACCAACATGTGCATATTGCAAAAATTTTGGTTATGAGGAGCATCATTGTCATGTTAGGAAAATTGATGAGTTGAAAAACATCTTCAAGAGGAACAACATCAACTTGCCAAATGCATATTGGGAGAAGGAATCATCTCCCTCCACTTCTACTTCTAAGGAAAAAGGCACAACTCTCATGGAAACAACATCAAGCTCATCTCCTTCATCTACATCATCTTAACCTGAGAAACATAAGGGGGAAGCATTTCTTGCAGTTGCATATTCCAATTCAGATAGGTGGATCCTTGATTCAAGAGCTTCACCTCATATGACTTCTTCCAAGGACATGATCTCTTCATTTGATTCTTGTTCATCACCACCCATTTTGATGGCCAACAACACTTCTTTGGAAGTTTTTGGGAAGGTTTCCATTGACATTGAAGGTGGAGCATTTAATTATTTTCTATTGGTGCCTACTTTTTCAAGGAATATACTTTCCATCTATTAGCTTACACATAGTGGTACAAGAAAGAGTGTAGAGTTCACACTATATTTTTTCATTGTTCAAGATTTACATAGCAAGGCTCTTGTTGTAGCTGGGGAGGTTGATCATCATTCTCAATTCTACACCTTCTCATATTTTTCTCCTATTGATGGTTTAGTTCACCCTAGTGTGGACACACTTGAGGAGAATGAGTATGGTTACTTGAATCTTCAAGTACTCATTACTCCTAAAGTTCTTGAGGCTATTGTTGGTACTCCATCTCCTACATTGACTGATGTACCTAATGATACTTGTGTTATGATAGTTTTAGTGCCTTGTGATTTAGTGCAATAATGCATACCTTGTCTTCCAGTAGTAGGTTCATGGGATGACTACTTGACAAACACTGGTAGCTTGTTTGTGGAGTCCTACATTGTAGATTTGGGAGACACATTTGATTACTTATATCTTCTCTTTGATGAAGGTGATTCTTCTTCAATTGTTGTGAGGGAACACTCTGACCCTCCTCTACATGATCAGTCTTCCAATATTTATGTGATTGTGGATGCATATGTACAACAGTTGGGGGAGGCCACTTTCTCTCTTGAGGAGACACTTGCATCTTTGGAGTATGTTCTACCTTCATCCTTGCTAGATCTTGAGTTTTCTTTTTCAGCAGATGGGAGTGTTGTTGTTTCTCACAAGTTCTAGGAAGTGACTACACTACAAACATTGAACTTGCCATTGTAGCTTCACATGGTTTGGGAAAAGCATCTTTCAACATCACCACAGGGAAATTTGAGTAAATTTCAAAGACTCCTTACATTTTTAGGGTTCTTCCTTCTTCACTTGTGGATTGGGGAGACTTCATTCTTGCACCTTTGGTATTGTTTCTTCATAAGGGGAGGAATGTTGTTCAACACTTTTGGAGAAGCTTCTTCATTCCTTCTTGAGCATCTTCCATGAGTAAACATTGTACATTGAGGGGGGGATACCTTGTTTCTCTTCTTCTTCTCTTTCATGGGGGAATTTTTTCCTCATCTTGGGGTTTTTTCCTTCTCCATTTGTATATTCATTTGTTTTCTTCTCTCTTTTGAGGGCGAGTTTTTCCCATGAATTTTTCTCCCTTACATCACTTGTGAGAGATTGCATTGCATTTGTACATGGGTAACTAACACAGATAAGTTTCTAGGATCCATATTGCATCTTATCTTGCATGGTTAGCTTGAGTCTTCATTCCCCAAGTTGCACTTAAGGGTGGGTATTGGTGTAAATAAGTATTTTACGTATTACACTTTACTTAAGCTTACTTAGGGAATGCATATCATTATAGGTTGCAGTTTGACACATAGTTATTTGCATCTTGCATCTAGGTTTGTGCATACATTGAGAGATATGATTAGGACACTTAGGGAAGTGTGTGTAGGAGAAATTCCACTCTTTGTGGTGTGATCTAGTTATCACCTTTTTATCTCCACCTTTCGTGGCATGATAATTCCACTATAGGTGGGTGATCCACCTTTCATGGAATTATCTATTATGTCTTTCTACCTACCCTACACATGATTGGGACACTTGTATCATCCATGTCCCTTCATTGTGTCCTAGCTTGTCTTTATAAACAAGCCTTGTACATGCTTGTAATTTTCTATCTTCATGTCTACCTTCATGCATATTGAGAATACAATAATCATATTCTCTCATATTGTCTCTCTCTTTTGTGCTATGTTTAGTCTCTTGATCCTATTGTTGCTTTTCATAAGTTCTTACATGAATGATAATGGGGGATGAACTTTCAAAAAATTTTGGACAACACTTTTGACTTGAGGATTTTGATGTTTTGATGGCTTGGATAAAATGTGTTAATGAACATGTAAATCTTTAAGGTAGAATCGTGACCTTCAAGATTAACTAGTCCAAAATGTGATGATTATCACAACTAAGTGTATGGAAAAGTATCCATTTCACACACAACATAACTAAGTTAGGGGATTGGTTTGATAATTGTCTAAGTCTAAAGAGTGTTGATGTGTCCAAAAGTTTCTAAAGTTGTTTGGTGATGTGGAATGTAAAATGTGTGAAGGTGGATGAAATGTTAACCTAAAAGGGACCCTTTTTTTGCAATACCAAAGTGGTGAGAAGCATGCTATACCTCTAAAGTGATAAAACCTTAAGAGATCAATGATTTTGGTAATAGAACCCAATGATTTTGATAATATAACTTGATGATTTTGACAATAGAACTTGGACTCAATGCTTTGCAATACTTTCCTTGTCTCAAATTTTCTTGTGTTTGGGGAGTTAATGTTTGAACATACATCAATATGGGGTGTTCATTTGATTTAATCTTTTCTTAAGTGAGGATGTTTCATTACTGCATCAAGAAAGTCTTAATTAATGTTCAAACTAAAAGATGTCTATGTCAAATCAACCTTCATTCCACAAAGTCCATTATGTGAAAATCAAGAAACCAAGGCCATAGTTCCCTATGCTAACTTTGGAAAGTGTGGATTTAGATATAAGTCCAAATATTTAGGAGCCTCTAAGGATAAAATCCTTAGGGACAAGCAGTAATATTAGTACTTTTCAAAAGGTATCCATACTTGATCCAAAGGGTTTGAAATTTTATGAACTTGTTGATGCGTGTTTAAGTTTTTTTGGAACCAAACAATGTGTCAAACTAACTCACAATCAATAACAATCCTAGCTCAAGTGTGTACATATTTCTTGGTAGGATTACCATCATCCCCTAAGAGATGATTAGTCTGTGAAGATGTAATGGAAAAATAGGCTATTTCAAGGAAATGTACCATCTTGACACACCAAGCAAAAGAGTCCGTTCCCTATTTGCTTTATTGCCTCAACCAAAAACTAAACATGGTAAGTAACTTCTTGGAATGGTGCTATTCCAATGGACTACTTTAAAATATGCTTCAGAAATGGACTTGGTTGGATACTAAAACATAGTTTTAATGACAAAAACTTGATAACACCCATCGTTACACTACCATCTGTTGGCCACTTAAGGCTCTTTAACCATTCTCATTCCACTTAAGGTGTGGGATTAGGTGTAGTACATTGTTTTCTAGGATAGAAGATACTTTCTCATGATTTCACAACCTTTAATATAGCCTGCCAATAAATGTGCTTGCAAGAACTTGGATATGAGTTCTCCATTGCAAGATGTATCTCATATAAAGTCCTCTCTCAATAAGAAAAATGCTATTTCTCTTCACCCAAGATCACATGAAGCACAAGGGGAGAGGATATGTAGCAAGTTTCATAGGGTGACTCAAAGAAATAAAATACACTTGAGTGTGTCTCTTCGCCCAAGATTGCATGAAGTGAAAGGGGAGTGGATAAACACTACAAGTGTATACAAGAAAAGAAAGCACATAAAAAACCCATTCATTTTAACCCACTATAGAAAAATGACTTCATTTTAAGCACTAATGGAAGTGTTTTTTTGTTTTGTCCAATTTTAATTGATATTACAAAATGAGGATGTAGGGGTCCAACTTTATGAAAGTGAATTTTAAGCCCAATGGAAATTAGTGGTCCTAAAACATAAATAAAATCATCATATGATGGGTTATAATTTACCCATAAGTGTGAAAACAATTTTACAATCTATGGTCAAATGATAGTATGCTCCTTCACTTCAAGTTTTATTTTAAATCTGCAAAACCAGTTAGCCTCAAAAAAAAAAACCAAATGTTAGTTGAATGTTTAGAGAGAATATGAAGCCAAAAATTTAAAGCACATGTGAAAATTATCTCTCTATTTTCTTTACCAGTAAAAAGCATCGCTAAACACAAAGGTGCAATTGAAATTGAAAAAAGCATTGCTATAATTGAAGTGCATCACTCTAGTAAAATTGAAGTGCATTGCTCTACAGAAAAATAGTGAGGAAAAATGTGTTTCTATATCAATAGTGTCACCATTTTTAAATTCATGATAAATACAAAAAGTAATGTGTTGCTATATTTTAACGTGTCACTGAATTTCATTATGTGTAGCTATAATGCAAACAAAGGTGTAGCTATATGTCAGCATGTTACAATGGCATCATTGTAGCCTTCAAAAGTGTCATCTCTGTAAACTCAAGAACACGGGAATCTAAAGAGAAATTCATCATATTTGATTAGTAATTTCCTCCTAGTTCCAAAATGTAATCATAGTCTTAGTATGAACTAAATATGCTAGATCCAAATGAATTTAAACTATATTTAATCCTCTAAGCCATGATCCTAATGAGATATTTGAAACTTCAAAAACTAAGAACTGATTAAACTAATTATGAAATACACAAGAAAACATAAAGGAAACCTATTCTAAAACTTCAAAATTTATCCCATTGGGGGAGTGGTGTCACATTGATGTGGAGTGGTGACCATTTCCCAATCCGATAATATGATCTATTCCTTGAATTGATTTTATTAATGAAAACTGATGAAACTAATGAAATTGGATTCAAAACTAGTTTAATATGATGAATATGAGTGCTAAATGCTAAATTATTAATCGAGATGGATGCACTCTATTCTAAATAGAAACAAAGTTCAAAGATGCAAGCCATGGATGCAAAATTATGCTAAAATGGATGCAAACTAACCTAAAATGGAAGCCATTAATGGATGCTTAGGCTAATATGGATGAATTTTAATCTAAAATGCTAAAAAATGCTAAATATGGATGCAAGTGAGTATAAATTTCAACAACATAAATTTTCTCTAAAAATTTGGATCCATTTCTCTTTAAATGGTGATGTATTTATAGGAGAGAAAATAAAGAATCAAGGGTTGAGATCAATTTGATCAATCAATGGTCAATATTGAATGAAGGGTGAAACATGGATCAAGGATTCTCATCAATGAATGAGAATCAAAGATCGCATGGATCAAGGAAAGCATCAAGGGCTCACAATGATTCAAAAAAACACACTTTGTAACAACTTTGAAAGTTTGTTAGGAAATAATATTCCATTTTTTTAAGCCAAACATGAGAATATTCCAAAGGAATATTCCCTATGCAAGTGGATGGGTGAGGAAATTAGCAATTTAGTAATTAAAACTAAATTTAAACTATTCAAGATGAGGAATATGAGGATGTTCATTAAATAATTGATTTATTTAATGAAGAAGGGGATAAAAATGACATTTAATTAAACAATTTAGGTTTATTTAATTAAATGAGAGGACTTAGGGTTTAAATTATATAATTTTATTTATTCAATTTAAACAAGATGAGAGGTGAAGGTGAAAGGGGGTGAATTAACCTAATTAAGTTAATTAGATTAATAGATGAAAATGAGGAATTTAATGAAATAACTAGGCTTATTTAATCAACAGGAAAAAACAGGATGAATTTTAGGATGAAATGATGTTAGTGATAAAATTGAAATGTGTAGTATCATTCATGACAATTTTAAGTGTCTACATTTTTCCCCTCTTTGAAATGATGTACCTGTTATGTTGGTTCAAAGATTGATGCTTTTCAGATTAATGTTGTTGCTCAAATAAAAAATTTAAAAATTCCTAATTTTTTGGATGCCCCACTATTGCCCCAGTGTAAGGAATTAAGCTAGTACCCTACCCCCTTAAGAGATCAGGCAGATTTTGAAATTTGGGTTAATCTCTCGATAAAGATAAAACATTGATTCAGGGGTCTCAAAAGATTTTGGGATGTGAAAATGAGGTCAAAAACACAAAAAAAATCTCAAAATAAGATCCATGGTTTAGGGATTTGCAAAACAAGCTAAAAACCCTAGCTTTCCTCTCAAATTAGGGTGAAAAACCCTAATTTTTACTCATAAATATGTGTTCAAGGGTAACTTTTAATTCATTTGTGCATTCACACTTTGAGAATTCTGGTGATTTTTTCCTTAGCCTTCTAATGAAATGGCTCACCACATGCTTCCATGACAAATCTTTGATTGAGTTTGAGAGTACCAGTAGCTTGCATGCGCAAGACCACTTGTATGCAAATAGGAACTTTCCTTGTACTCCACTTTTTCATGCATTTATTAGGTGTTGAAGTTAGGATAGTTTAGACATCGCTATATTCCAATACTTTTATTATTTTTCTGTGATGCGATTGTCAATTATTGTGATGCATTGTAATTGGTGATGCTTCATGATATTTAGATTTAGGGTTTCAAATTTATTATAGCGATGTGATTATGTTTAAAAACACTAGATAGGATTTGGTTTCGGAAATGTTGAGAATTATGGCAATGTCATTGTCTAGGGCAATGCTTCTATAGATCTGAATAGGGGGAACACTTTTGGGAAAATAATTATAGTGATGCAATTGAAAAATGTGACACATTTTTCAATTAGGGGTGCAAAAGATCCAAAATTTGTCGATTTTAGTCAAATTTTGATGTTGTGTGCTTTGTGGATGTAGGAGGTTGTCCAACCACTGATGTCACATGATCACCAGCTCAGGTTTCTTACAACATTAGATGATTTGGATGAGATTCGAGAGGAGCATCTTGGGGAGATTGGGATTTATTTTATTCCATATATTCCAAATGTGAGGACACATTTGGTCATGATGATAGCTTTATGCAAGTGGTGGCATAGTGAGACCTTGTCCTTCCACTTCCCCACCAATGAGGAGATAGTTACTTTGGAGGACTTGTGGAGGATTTTGCAGCATCCTATTCACATAGACTAAGTGATTTATGATATTGACACTGGATATGATGCATGTCATGAGGTTTTGCGATAAGAGGATGTCATCCTCGCAAGCTCATAGATTGACCTAGAGATGTATCAAGGATGCTCATGAATTTTTAGATTGATAGTCGGAGCACTAATTTATGGGATTGTTGCCCCAAATAGGCTAGGTATAAGGTTCAATCCTAGTTGGGGACTCACATGGAATAGGATGATCAACAAGAGGAAAATGTGTGCATGGGGCTCAATCATGCTAACCTCACTTTACCACGATATGCACCAATTTGTCTACTGCCAGGGAAAAGGAATTGGGGCAGGGGTTACTTTGTTACACATCTAGGAATGGGAGCATATAGTTGTGCTTAGACTAGTTGTCCATATGGCAGATGTGGATTGAGATGAGCCAGTCATGTTTTAATACAGGGGATAGATTACACTACAACACATAGGCCCATTGGGGATTCCATACTAGAAACGAGTGATCAATGATATGACAGTGTTCTATTGGTGGCCATGGCTATAGATTCCTTTTAGTTATGATGATAACCAACAACTATTATATGCCAGACAGACCTGGTACATGTATGTCCAAGAGCACACCATGATTGAGAGGCGTAGAGTAGGAAAATGCATACCTTTGCATTTTCACACTTTCTTGGACCTTCCTTTCTTTATTTATCCTTATTTATGTCTTAATTGGTCCTATGTTGCATCCACAAGCCTAATGACTTATATCTTTTTATGGCTAATCCTAAAAATCATCAAAGGGGAAATGATAATTTAATGATTCTAGCTATGTGTCCCTAATTTTTGGGTCGGGCTTAAGATGCCACCTAGGGCATCTTTGTCTCCCAAAGGTCTTGGGACCCTCTTTTCAAAGGCACCTTAAATGGGCCCCTTTTTAGATTCTATGCACTTAGTTTCATGCCTTGGGACTAATATGCCACGTAGGGTGTCTTAGTCCCCCTTAGGGTACTTTTGAGATTTAATTTCAAATCTTGGTGGGATTTAGCCTCCTTTAATTAATGAATTCATATGTTAGTTTGTTGTGGTGTAATTTTATAATATTAAGAATAGGTGAGTATAAATACAAGGTTCTTTCACTCATTTCTCATATCCTAACACACCTGTCAATCTAACAAGCATCCAAGCATTCAAGTATTTGAGCATTCAAGTATTTGAGCATTCAAGAGAAGCTCATCAAGCATTTAGAGCCATCATCAAGATTCAAGCATCATATCAAGGATCTTCTTGCATCATGTGTGTTTTTGAGCTAACATTTGTGATGTAGGGTTTTGATTGAAGCAAGCAATTGAATTCAAGATCTATCAAGCATTCCTTTGGTTCAAGATCTACATTCAAGCTAGCCACCTCACACAAGTTTACAAATTTCATGAAAAGAGTTTGGTGAGTTGTAACATTACATGTTGTTCAATCATCATTTCCCTTTATTATTTCATTTCATTTCAAGGTTTAGTTACCAACAAGGGGTTTGACCAAGGAAAACCCCCATTTACTAACACTCAACAAATTTTTCCTCTCTTGCATGTTTGTGATTGCAGATTTAGGTTGAAGACTTTAAGATCATTTGAAGTGAAAAGTTGCAAAGTTGCATTGCAATTTTTCATCTTCACAGAAACTCACCTATAGGCCGGATATGAAAGTTTCAAGACCTATGATCTCAGAAAAAGGAAGTGCAAAAATTGAGCCTCAAGATCACATTAAGAGATTTCAAAAATTAAGATCAGGACTAAGGTCGTAGTAAGGGCGTTTTAGTCCTCCTAGTGGAATTTTGTAGAGATTCTTTTGGATCCTCTTCTAAAATCTAAAGATTTTTTATTTCCCCCAAAAGATAGCAGCAGGCTAAGACAATAGTAAGGGTGTCTTAGTCATTCTTGGCATATTTTGACAACATTTTTGCATTTCTAGAATCCTCATCATATTTTCAAAATTCCTAGGTACACACATCATAGCTTTATCTCACTTAATTTCATCATTTTCACTCACCATTTAGATTGCATTACTAGGTTTTGTGAGTTGAATGTTAAGTTGTCTTTTCTAAGCCTTTTCTTGGTGGTGAACCCCTTTGTTTTTTCTACATCTAAAGATTCTATATTTCCCCTAAAAAATAACATTGGGCTAAGACAACAGTAAGGGTTTCTTAGTCCTCCTTTGCATATTTTGAAAGAATTTTTGCATTTCCAAAATCCTCATCACATTTCCAGACTTCCTAGGTACACACATCATAACTTTATGTTGCTTAATTTTATCATTTTCACTCACCATTTAGTTTGTATTACTAGGTTTTGTGCGTTTAATGTTAAGTTTTATTTTCCAACCTTTTTCTTAGTGGTGAACCCCTCAAAGCTTAAAGAACCCCCTCCTAGGTCTTCCTTGTTGAGAATTGACTCACCTTTGGGGTTGATAGTCAATCCAATTTGGGATCCTAGGAAATTTTTGAATGACCTACGAAAAATAGTGGCATTTTCTCCCACACATTTTCTTAACAGTTCATTTTGGTGAACCCAATGTGAAAGAGCATTCATTTTCTGATTTGGATTTCATTAAAATCCTAGATCTAGGTTGTATTCATTCTTTCATTTCATCTTGCATTAGTGAAAGTGAATCTAGGGTTTCTTATATTTTCATTAGTGAAAGTGCGTATAGGTTGCATTTTTTCTTTCTTGCAATATTTTATATCATTGAAAAACTAAAAAGTGCATTGCTAGTCATCCTAATTGTATTTAGAAACATTTTTATTGCACTCAAAATTGTAAAAATTGCATTCAACTTTACATCCAATTGCTTTTCATTAGTTACTTTTTCTAGCATTCATTTGCACACTTTTATGTTTCTAAACATTAGGTCCCTGAGTAGGCAACCTTGGAACACTATAAACAACTTAGATCTTGTTGTTTTTCTGAAAAAACTATTACTGGGACTAAAACACCTTTCTTGGCATCTTAGTCCCTCTGTGGGTTTCTAGCTCAGAACCCTGTCTATGCTGTTTTCTTTCTGTTTCACTTTTTGGAACTTCAAAATTTCACGAGTAGGACCAAGATGCCCTTACTAGTGTCTTAGTCTTTTTTGACTTTGACTTTTTATTTTTGAGGATTTGAAATTTCTTTTTTGTGCTTCTGTTTGTTGCTTTTAGTTTTCTATTACAATGTGTAGAATTTTTTTATTCCAATTTCTTTCATTCCAAGTGTAATTATAAGCATAGGATATTTTGTTCATTGCACTTTATTTGGTTTCTCCCTTGCATGAGCTATACTACTTGATTTCCTACTGTTAATACTATGGTTATAAAAAGTGCGAGACTCATGGCATCCCACAATAAAACAATCACTGTGGATTATGGGTTATCAAGCTCTCTTACTCCTAGTGTTGGTAATAATTCACTAGGTATGGACTATACCTTTAATATCTCTTTTTCTATGCCTACCTTACCTACAAGTGCTATGCCAAGTGTTCAAACAATGGTTGATCATATCCCTCAAGAAAACATAATTAAAATGCATGAAGACTTAGCCCATTTACAAGATAGCATGAGTACTAAAAAACATTTCCAACATAGTTATACCTGCCATAGGTAGTCTTCACCATATGATGGAAAGTGATGAAGGACTGAAAGTTGTGCATAACATAGCTCAAATATTTGGAAAACACCTTCCTTCCACCACCAATGGTGCTCAAACTTTAAATAATGTGCAAAGCCAAGGAGGAATCAAACTCCTCCCCCTTCAACCATAACCTCCATTCCCACCTATACCAATCCTCAAGTGACCACAACAATGCAACCAACTAGCAATGTCTTTCCTACCTCAAACATTTCCACTAGTGTTACTTATACTTACATGGCATCTAACCTAATATCTCCTCCCACAAGCAATCCATTCACTTATCCTTCCAACACATACACACCACCACCATATTCACCTCCATCTCAAACCACACAATGACCCTATCATTAACCACCTTTTACAAATCCTCTCATCCATTCAACATCAATTTTCCACCATAAATAAAAATAAAAATTGTCCACCTTCATACTATGTCAAAAGTAACCCATTATCCTTAGACATATTGAAAACTCTAGTGCCACAAGGTATAGAGATCCTTATATTTGATAAATATGGAGGAAAGGGAGATCCTTCTAATCATATTAATACCTTTACTACTTTGTGTAGCGACTTTATCCTTGAGGAAAAACTTTTGGCTAAGCTTTTTCCTCGATCCTTGAAATATGTTGCTTTGGACTGGTTTTCTACATTACTGAATGACTCAATTTGTTCTTTTAATGAACTTTTTGAAGCCTTTATTAACCATTTCCAAGTGCATATGGCTCCTAAAATGACATTAGATAATTTGATGAGATGTAAGAAAAATGAGAGCGAAAAAGTCACTGTGATGTGAAAATATCAGTATCGGCTGAATTATGCTTGATCCATGAAGAATCAAAGCATAATCGAGCAACTAATACTCAAATATCAACAATATCATTCAAATGAAATTGAAACTAAACATTTATCAAAACTTAACATACTAAATTATGCAAACTTTTAAAACATCTACTCTAAGCCATCTGAAACTTATCTCGTTGTGAATTAATGTTGTGTTGATGTAAAACGGCGACCCTTTCCCAATCCTGTGAACAATGAGCCTATTTCAGTTGATTCTATGGAAGATAATCAATAAAACCACTGTGATGGATGTATGAAAACCTATTTTATGCAAAAATGAACATGATGCTTGAGATAAGTTACCATGATTTTATGCTAAATGATGAAGATATACAAATTATATTGCTAAGATAATCTAAGCTAAAACTATGCTAAAAGATGAAAACCCTAATTTATAAACAAGCTAAGATGGATGCATGGAATCTATTAATGGATTCTCTAAGCTATTATGTAATGAAAATGAACTAAAATAAGCTAACAAGTGAGTAAATTGAGAGAATGGATGAAAGTGAATTCAAGAATATAAGTTTGCAATTGGAAGATGGATGATATTCAATAGCATGAGTTTGCTATTAAAAAGATGGATCCATTTGTCTCTAAATAGTGATCTATTTATAGGAGAGAAAATGAGGAATGAATGGTTGAGATCAAAAAGCTTAATCAATGGTTCAAGATGAAGGGGATGAGAGGCATGGATCATGGATTCTCATCAGCAGATGAGAATGTATGATGAAAGTTAATCAAGGGCTCACACTTGCCTCAAACAAACACACTTTTGACCTGCTCACACAAGTCAAAGGTAACTTGATCAAGAGGTTAAAAGATAACTTGCATTTGAAGCCAAGTAAGTTGATTAGATGAGAGAGAATATTCCTTAGAACATTCCTTTTGGATGAGGAAAAAAGGTAATTAAAAATTAAAACAAAGTTTTAATTGTGCAAAAGGATAAATAATATTCCATGGGAATATTCTCTTTTCTTAGAGGAAAGTTAGTTTAATTGATAATTAAACAAGGTTTAATTTATGCAATTAGGGGATTTAGAAGAATCAAAGAGATATTTATTAAATTAGATGATTTAATAAATAGGGGAGAGGTGATATGATATTTAATTAAATAACCTAGGGTTATTTAATTAAATAAGATGACTTAGGGAATTAAATTAAATATTTTGATTTATTTAATTTAATTAGCTGAAGTGTTAGTATGAAAAGAGATGAATTAGCCTGATTATAATTAGGCTAATAGATGAAAATGATGCAATTAATTAATTAGCTAGGCTAATTAAATCAATTAAGTGAAAAGAGGATGGGTTAAAGAGGAAATGATGTTAGTAAATCTAATTTAAATGTATGATATTAATTAGGAAATTTTTTAGTGTCTACATTTTTCCCCTCTTTGAAGTGAGGTAGTTGCTACTTCGGTTCAAACAATAACGGTTTTTAGATTAAAACTGTTGCTTAAATAAATAAAAAATAAATAAAAATTGATTTTTCAGATGCCCCAATGGAAGGATAAAGCTGGCTCCCTACCCCCTTGAGAAATCAGGGGGAAATTTCAAATTTTGGGTTGATTTCTTGATAAAGGTTCAAAAGCTACCCCAAGGATTAAAAAAGGCTTCAAGATGCAAGAATAATGCCAAAACTGCAAAAAAATGATGTGAAATTAGGTCCAAATTGGAAAATTTGGTGAAAATGATAATAAACCCTATCTTTAAAGTTAAATTAGGGCAGAAAAAACCCTAATTTTCTAGCTTAAATAGTACAAGGTCATTTTCAATTCATTTTTGTATTCACACCTTAAGATATTCTTGCGATTTGAGCTCTAACCCTCTGACAAAATGGTGGGCCGAAAGCTTCCCAAGCACATCTCTAATCGAGTTCGAGAGTTCCAACAGTTTCTAGATGTAGGACCACTAGTATGTGATTTGAAATATTATTTGAATTTTGAATTTTCGATGCATTTATGATGCTTTAGAATTTAGATTTTGGCAGAGTCACTATATAGCAATGCCCAAACTAAAATCGGTGATGCCCAAATCATTTATACTGATGCATATTTATATAGTGACACTTTTCTTTATTTAAAATTAGGATTCCTAATTTTAAATGGTGATGTGGGCTAATTTGGAAACACACTTGCGAATTTAGAAATTAGGGTTAGGTTAGAAGCTAAATCATGACACCAACTTATCTGGCGACACATTTTCCAATTTGAAATTTTAAATGCATCAAGTGTCGCTATTTGAAATTTGAATATAGTAACACTATTGTAGATAGGGACGCTATTGCAATTTCTGAGCAAGAGTTTCAAACAACTTCAAATTTTAATGATTTCCTGATGTCATACACTTCATGGATGCAGGAGTTCTTCCCACCATTGATGTTGAGGGAGCACAAGCCCACTATTTTGGAGAGAGTAAGTGATCTTTCAGAGTTGCACCAGGATCAATTGGGAGACATTGGTATATGGTACATTGCATATGCACCTGTGATTAGGACTCATTTAATGATGATGATAGCTTTGTGCAAGAGATAGCATAGTGAGACCTCATCCTTTCACCTTCTGATGGGGGAGGCAACAATTACCTTGGAGGATGTGTGGTAGATATTGCATTTACCTATGCATGATGATCATGTGATTTACGACACTGATGTGGGGTTCGATACATGCCTTGAGGTGATGGAGATGGAACAAATTGCATTGGTCACATCTCAGATTTATTTGGAGACATACATAGCTCATGTGTGAACCTTTAGATTGATTATCACAACCATCATTTTAGGTTTGGTGGCTCGAGACAGATGCAATAGATGATTTAGCCTAGGATGGGACTTAGCTTGGCACCAAATGTTGTTCAAGAGGAATTTGTTTATGTGGGGGCTTGTGATACTTGCCTCCTTGTACCATGATTTACATGATTTTTTTTAATGCAATGGGAGATCCATCGGTGCAAGGGTTACTCTACTACACATTTGGGCATGGGAGCACATTGTCATGCTTTGGCCGATAGTTCAGATGGCAGAGGTGGAGCCAAATGATCCTGTCATTTGCAGTTATAGAGGTTCCATTACACTAAAGCACACTAAATAGATTAAGATCCTGTACTGGAGATGGATTATTGATGACATGAAAGTTTACCATTGGCACCCATGGCTTTAGATGCCTGCATGGTTTGATGATATTCAACAACTATATTTTTCTAGACATACCCATTACATGCAGGGTTGAGACCACATGATGATTAAGAGATATCTTCTTGATAGGGTGGAATGTCAGTTCAGGGATGTACATGATAGGCTCAACGATGCATACAGGGCCATTTTTGCAATCTCAGCCAAAGAGGTTCCCACATGGGGACCAACCATTCTAGCTCTAGAAGTTGTTGAGAGTTTTTGATAGTTGGTGGCCTAGCCTTGGGCATATGATTAGGATCAGCCAGTAGCATAGACCACTCCAACATATGATGCATGGTTCATCCCACCCAAGCGACTGAAAGATCCGGTAGGTGCTCCTCCTAGAGGGAGATCGAGTGGCAAGGGAGATAGAGGTAGGGGACAAGGAGGCCAAGACTACCATAATGGATAGGTTCTAGGGGCTCCTCTAGTTGGATAGTAGCCTCAAGTTCAGCCATAGGTTCATCCATAGGTACAACCATAGGTGGGACCACCACCACCACTAGATACACAAGATTCCTTGATTCAGCAACTGCAGCAGTAGGTGCAGACATTGACTAGTGAGTAGGACTAGGACCATCAATAGATTTTGGTCATTACTGTTGAGTGAGACCAGGCTCGAGGTGGTTGCAGTGACAACAAAGAGAGATTAGGAATTGTAGAGATTTCAGGATGTCACAGGAGAGAGGGATCAACAGGTGGCCAGGAGGTAGCAGATTGAGGTGATGGTGGTAGTGACACATGGTTGGACCATGTTAGTATAGTTATATAGAGAGGTTGTTATAAAGGTTGCATACTATATACAACATTATCATCAGGATGTTATAGTGGCTCTTCGACAACCATATTTTTCACAGCGTAGCGATGCGCGACCCCAACCAAAGGATCATCCTAAGAGATAGGTTGGAGAGGGTAGCATCCATCAAGGCTAGATTTTTGATATATAGACACTTTTTTATTTTCCCCCATTCTCTATCACTGATATACATTCATGGGCTCCTTTATGATAGCCACATGGATATTGTATTTACAATCGATGTTTATACACTGATCTAGATTTTGTACCATGACACATTTATTTGATAATATATATATATATGATACAGATACAAATGATTCATGTTATGATGTGTTCACTTTATTTCATAATATGGATGACATGATATGGATGGATGATTATGATATGCAGATGTTATGGATGCAATTGATGTGGATGCATTTATTTTTGTATATTTTCTATGCATGTCTATTGATGACAATTTGTGCATGTGGATATATGGATGTAAATGCTTATGATATGCAATGATTTAAGATTCTTAGAATAACCAATGTATATTATTCATCACAACTCAAATGATAATGCAAAATGTATGATACGCAATGATTATGAGATGTATGCTATGATTATGCTATGAATATGAGATGAATGTATGCTGATGGTTCATGGATGTAAGGTGGATGCATTGATGATATGTTTTTGTTGACTATCATGATACCAAGTTAGCGTAGAGAGAAGATAGAAGAATAAAGAATGAATGATCATTGATGATGACGACTGCTTCAAAAGATCCAACAAGTCCTTGATCCATCAAAAATTTATTAGAGATGGTGATGGGACAATTCAAAATGTAGGATGAAGTACAAGATGGGTGCTCACACTTTAGGATTGGGATTTATTGTCATTTCTTATTTTTTGATATAACACATAGATATGATGCATCAAAGTATTGATAACCAGGATGACATTGTATCTAGTGTAGTGGACTTTGAATCAACAAGAAGATAGGATAGTTCTTGTTCACACCTTGACATACAAAAACATCGTTGGAATGAAAGTTAGAAGCTTAGAATATATTGGACCAAAGCATACACAATAGTCAACAACATACTCCAAACAACCTTCCTACACATAACTAAGCAAGTGTGCACCAAGATTAATTTACAAGAGTATCCACAAGCACAAAAAATGAAATATAATGATCGATGCCCCATTCCTTTCTCTATAAATCATTTTTTTAGATAGACATCATTGAGAGGTCCTCATAATGGGTCAGTGAAGATAAATCATAAGAAAAGATCAAAGAAAAATAGTCAGTGTTATCTATAGCTCTTTCCTTGTTTAAGTTTAGCTTAAAGTGATATTTGATACTAATGTCCATCGCAGGAAGGATACATCCTCAGACATGTAGATCAAAGAGTTGTTTGATGTTGGGATGATGATGCTAAGATGAGAAATTTCTATAAAGCTCACTGACATATTTACCTATGATTTAGACTTTAGATTTAGACGTTTAGGTTTGTACTTTATGACTTGCTATGTTTGTTTTCTACTTGTTTCACCAAAGGTTGAAGGTGATGAGATCATTTATTATGGGTGAAATTTTATTGTGAGTGCAAGCGAGATGGGATGGATGGTATTTTGTATTTTCTAGAATATTTCAATGTTTTTGGTATTTTGAATTTTTTTTGAGGTTGTTTTTGGTCTTTTGGGAAGTTTATATAAATTTTTAGGTTTTTTGAATTTTCTGAGGTTGCTTAGGGTTTTCTAAATGTTTTGAGGCTTTTTAGGTCTTTTGAATGTTTTCTATTTTTTTTTGTTTTCCATTTTTTGAATTTTTTGTGTTTTCTAAATATCTGGATGTTTTAAGATTTTCGCAAGAGTTTTTGAGTTATCTGGATGTTTAGAGTTTTCTGAATTTCGACCAAGAACCTAACCTAAAGACCCATCCTAGGGGCCTTAGGGGCTGATCATATATTATCCTTTCCTATGTTATACACACAAAGACCACATAGTTCAACTAACTCGACCCATTTACAAGATGAAGATATGAACATATGAAAGACAACATTTTATTATGATGAACTACTAAAGGACTAACCTAGGGTGTCTAGAGGGAATATAAATGATAGAATTGCCTATGTTCAAGCTCAGAGACAATGTAATTCAACAAAGAAAAATTATTTTTTGGATTTTTGATGTTCGACCTTTTTAGGGTTTTGGTGTTTTATGCATGTTTTGGATTTTTCCTTTACAATTTTCTAAATGTTTTTGGATTTTAGTTGTATAGGATTTTGCAGATATTTTTGGATTTTCTAAATAATATTTTATGGATATGCTTGGTGTTTTCTAATAATATTTTTAGGAAAACAATACCTAGATCACAATGTTGATTTCACATTGTGAGATAAAAGACATGGATCAAGAGTTATTCAAAAAAAAGAGTGAAATAACCTACCCCCGGTGCTTAGCAATTTTTCATAATGCAATGGAAAAACAAGATAGGTAATGTATATGCAAAGAGTTTGATAGGGTTTTATCACACTAGATATGGGCTATGGGACTTTACAAGATAAAATGGTAAAGATCCTATCAAGAGCTTTCCATGAGTAGGGTTGAAGTATACGTTGAATCTTTGTCAAGATTAAAATAAAGTGGAATATCTAGATAAATTTGGATTGGATGGATGGAGGGAACATTGGATTTATCATGACAAGGATGTGATGCTTCTGTCTGAGATGGATCATATGGACACTCGATTCTAATCATGACTCGTGTTTGCTAGGTTTTCACCAAGTTACTTGCCCAAAGCACCACTGTAGTGGTTTTCATTGGAGGATGATTTTTATCTTTATTGTTTTCAATCCTTTTCTTTTTTTTTTTGGATTTTTATCATTTTTTTATTTTTTGAGATTTTCTAGAAATGTTAGCCTAATGTTGAACCACCTGGTGGTACTGATGTGGAGGCCATTGTCATAACATACCAACAATACCCTACTTCAAGAAGCTACTATGCTAAGATATGAGCACTTGAATGCAACCTTGAAGAACTTTGATCTGCCTTGTGGATACTAGAATTAACCTTGTCTATTTGTGCATATCATGATAAAGTCCCTTCAGAATCCTTATGATGAAGGGTAGCTACCAACACATAGTCAATGTGAGAATTGGATATTTTGAATGGAATGTATGGTGTCATGTATGAAGGAATATGAGATGGATTGGTTGATAGTTTGGAACCTTTGAATCTCCAAACTTGGGAAGATGGGAGATGATGGATGGGGATGGATGTTTTTGTGGAATTAGGACCAACCACTGGATATACTTTGTTCCTTGCTTGAGAAGCCTGCTTTTTCTTTTTATGGATACATTTCCCTTTTTTATTTTTCCCCATAGTTTCTTTGACTAGTAGAGTTTTTGAGGGATAGTTTTCTTTATTTTTCTTTGGTATCCATTCATATTTGTTTTGTCCTTTATGCTTTACTGCTTCATTTTCTTTGATGATCTTCATCTTGCTTTGATAGGAATTATTTTTTTTACGTTCACCCCAATTTTTGTATGAGATGATGGGTGAATTCCAACTCAATATAGGACTAGTTGTAGCATTGATAGTATTTTCATCATAAGGATTTTTTGTGCCCCATATGTTGATGTTTTATGTAGAAAAGATTTCCCCCAGCATTGTGAAGGTATGATCAATACCTAATCATTTACCCTAATAATGTATCCTTTGATCCATAGCCACTAAATATGACTTTTCATGAACACATGATATTTAAATGGGTTCCTATTGTTCAAGAATAAGAACCATTTTTTCTAGTTCTATGACATCGCTCTTTGTGGATATTGCTTCAAAAGATGTTGATGGTGCACAATCATTGTAAGAATCAAAAATATTGACCGTTTCTCACTCATGAACTATTTTATTTGATTCTATGACATCATTATCTATTGATACTATTTCAAAAGATGTTGGTACTGATTCAAAATATGTCAATGATGCACAATCATTATAAGAATCACTAATCTCAACTATTGCTTGCTCTTCTATAGGAATATCAAAAGTGGGAGACTCATGTTTTGGATGAAGAATATCTATATGTCCATCTGAAAGAAACATCTCAAGAGTGATATTGAGGAAATATTTGGAGTTTAAAATGGTTTGGAAGATGCCCCTTAGTTCTTTGTTAAACTTTGGGGATAGGGGTTCTTGATCTTGACTCGATTCAAAATAAATTTCATTATCCTCAAGAACCTCGATTTGACATGATCCTTGGGTGGATGATATATCATTGGTAAAAGACTCTTCACAACATTTTGTGGGTATGGGGACAATAAAGGACATTTATTTCTTATTTTGAACTTCTTCAACATGCCCAATCATTGATTCATATGTGGGAGAGATATCACAATCTGATATCCACTTGATGTCATTACAGTATAAAATAGTGCCAAACACTGTTGATGAGTTTGGAATTTGTTTTAAAATAGTATCTTGATACATGTGTGATTCCTCGTAAATAGCATAAACATGTCCCAACATGGTATCCTAGGTATTGTTTGAATTTTATGCCTTTATCAAATCTTTTTTTTTCCATGATTAGGCACAAGGTTCGTGTAAATTTTTAGATTTTCATTCCCAAATTTTTTATCAACCTCAATGTCTCTTTGTTTAATGAGATCATTTATTATATTTTTGAGCCTAGAACAATTTTGTGTGCTATGACCTTTGTACCAGTGAAATTCACAAAATTAATCTTCTCTATAGCCACGAGGTTTGACTTGAGGCTCTTGATAGTTTGAAAAATATGGGAGTATGATAAGGTTAGACTGTATCAACCTCTTCAACACATCTTCCATATTTTCTATGATAATTCCTACTTGTTTCATTAGGAAGTGGCCACTTGCTTTTACTAGCTCTTTGTCTCCATCATTGCAAGAGATTGATGAAAGATTCTCCTTTGTTTTGCTTGAGAGTATGCAACTCTTCTATGTTTACGTCCATGTCAAGATTGAAGGAGAAGTGATCTATGAATTTGTCAATGATTTCTTGGAAAGTCTTAATACCTAGAGGAAATTGAGAAAACCAGTCCATAGTTGGGCCTCTCAAACTTCATGGAAAGAGTCGTATTAAGTAAGAATCATTATAGGCTACCTCCATGCACACAAAATTGAATTCTTTGACGTGGTCTATAGTATTTCCCCTCCCTTTGTATTTATCAAATTTGGGGATTTCAAAGTTGGGAGGGAATGGTACCATTGCAATGTTTCAATCAAATGGATATGGACATAGGTTCTATGTATGGGGCTTCTTTGTCTTGCCCATCTGAAAATCTTGCATTTCTTGTGACAATGCCTCAAATTGTGATGCTAGATCATCTTGTGGTTTTGTTGGAGGAACATATGTTGGGATGATGGATGGGTTGTATGTGGGATTGTGATATGATAAGGTGTTGTATGGGGTGTATGGTGGTGTGAGATTCTATGAAGGTGATTGAGGTGTTGGTGTATATGTTCCTAGCGCATTTGTATTGATGATGTTCTGTTGAGGGTTATAGTAGAAACCTTGTTGTTGTTGGGAATACTATTGAGATAGTAAGGCTTGTTGTTGTTGTTGCACTACGAAGGCAGCTTGTTGGGCTTGATGTTGTTGTTGCGCTACTAAGGTAGCTTGTTGGACTTTTTGTTGTTGTTGATGTGCTACTAAGGCTACTTGATGTTGTTGTTGTGCTACTAAGGCTACTTGATGTTGTTTCTATGCTACTAAGGCTACTTGATGTTGTTGTTATTGTTGGATGGCTTGTTGATAAGCTTTTTGTGCTTATTGTAAAGCTAAGGCATGTGCTTCCAATGTAGGATCAGGTGGTTTTTGGGATATCTAAGATAGATTGTTTGTGTTGATGTTCTGAGTGGGTAGCAGATTGCTGATGAGAGGTGGAGGGTTCCCTTGATTTAACATCCCTTGTATGATGGTAGATGGAGGTGGAGGAATGTAGTTTTGAGGTCCCAATTGATCTTGAATGCAAAGGCGATTGTGGGAAATGATAAGGATGACTCAATTATATTTTGTGATGGTAATGACATACTAGGACCTTGAGTCTATTGATTAAAAAGGTTCCTTTGTGGTATTTGAGGTGTGAACAAGGTATTACCTTGGTTTATTGGATTCATAGCCAAGGTGTTGTTTTGATTGGAATTGATGATAGATGGGTTTGATGTGGATGGTGGATTGACTTGAGTAGCTTGGGTAGCCACTTGTTTTGATGTGTCAATGTGGTTGTTGGAACCAATTGCCAAGGGTTGACTTTGTGTGCGAGTGTTAACTTTCCCTTGTTTTCCTACTTGAGGCACTTGGTTCACATTACCTTGTGTACCATTAGGCACACTTGGGGTATTTGTGATGATGGATGAAGATGGTTGAACTCTAAATGTTGATATTTTTGTGGCATCATGGAATGCAAGTGGTTTTCCAAAGGTTGGTGGTTAATGGAATGGTCATTTTTTGAATACCCACAATTGTGTTTCTTCCTAGACATGAAGTGAGACCAAGGTTGGTTCCTAGCCTAGTTGCAAGACTAGATGTTAAGGTTTTTCTTGGCACAAGGGATGGATTTGGTTGGATTGTAGATAAAGTTAATCAGTTTTTCAATGATTGTGCAACAAATGATGGGGAAATTGGAGCCATGTTTTTTAAGGCTTGATGTTCCATGATTTCTTCTCTAGTAAGTCCAAATGGGTTGTTTGTGACATCTTCTAACTCATATGGCCCTGATGGAGATGATGGTTGTTGTGAGGGGTTATAATAACTCATTGGATTTAATTCTTGAGGATTAGGATCATTGATGATAGATGAGACTCTAGTTTTCTCCATGATTCTCCTGTGTTGTGATCTTGTTGTTACCATAGATTGTGGGTCAGCAATGGGAGAGGTTTGTTGAGATTTGTAATGTTTGAACTCTCTAGTTGACTCAAACCTAGGTAAAAGGGACCCTCTAAGTATTTTGGGATAAATGATGATAAAGGGAGATGAAAATGTGGATGATATGGAAAGTGATATTTGCAAATGTTTTGGGACAACACTTTTGACTTAAGAGTTTGATGTTTGGATAAAGGATGTTTATGAACCTTGAAATATTTAGGGTGGACTTGTGACCTTTAAGATAAAATAGTTCCAAGATGATAACTAACTTAACTAAATGCATGGAAAATGATGTATTTCACATATAAAGTAGCTAAGTTAGGGGTTGGTTTGATAAATGTCTAAGTCCAAAGTTTTGGTGTACTTGAATTTTTTTAAAATTTTGGTGAAATGAAGGAGGAAATTTGATGGAGTGATGGATGAAGTGTTTGACCCAATGTTGACCTAAAGTGAACATTTGTTTTCCAATAACAAGGTAATGAGAAAAATTATATACCTCTATAGTGATAATGGCTCCAAGAACTCAATGACTTTGGTAAAATAGGACTCAAATTATTTTATAAATAGGACCCAATGATTTTGAAAATAAAACTCAATGACTTGTGATAATGGAACTCAATGATTTTGCAATGTTTTTCTTGTCTCAATTTGCTTATGTCTGAGGAGTCAACAATTTGAACATACATGAATGTGGGGTGTTCATTTGATTTAATCTTGGATTAATGAGGTTATTTTTACCACAAAAACTTGTCTTGGTTATGTTTTCAAAATAAATCTTTATGTCAAAAACATCATAACTTTCACAATGTCCATTTTGTTAGAATCATAAGGTTGAAGCCATAATTTCCTATGTTGTCTTTGGAAAATATGGATTTGAGATATAAGTCAAGATATTTAGAAATTAGTAAGGATAAATCCTTAGGACAAGTAGTAATATCAAGGCTAGCTCAAGAGGTCCATATTTAAGCCAAAGTGTTTGAAATTTTGAGGAAGAAAGTGATTTTTTTTTTTTTGCATCATTTTAGAACCAAGCAAAGTGTTAAACCAACTCAGACTCATTTACAATCCTAGGATAGAAATGTCCATATTTGTGGAGTCCCCACTAGGATTTCTCCAAACACTAGACAATGTGAATAGTTAGAGAATTAGCGACACTGGCTCCCCTCGACAACACACACTTCTTGGGACCACCAAATCTCAAAATCCTTAAAATCCAGAGATTAGAAGGAATTTTTCTATTTCTACAATTGAATAGTACAAATGTGTGGCGGCTTCATAACAATCATTCTTGCACCAACAAATATTTTTAGGATTTTTTCATGCTAAACAAATTGGTTGTAGTAAGGGTAATCAGGACATGACACCTTGCGAGTGTCCAACAAGCCACTAGAGGCTCTGATCAATACTACTAGGGGATCTTATACATTTTATAGTAGTACCCCATTTTGAAAGACACTGTATGACTAAGGCCTACATATCATGAGGAATTGACAGTTTATTCTTATCCATCTATATACCAGCCTGAGTGAAAAACTAGTTGGAGTCATCTTCAAATTGGTCTTAGGCAGGCCACTCTAAAGATAAAAAAAGAAAGAGAGTACACTTGTAGTTCGACCACCCAGTTCACATAAAGAGCAAGGAGGGAGCACACACAACATATCATTCTCACACTAGCATGGTTCAATTTTAAATCTAATTGAAAGATGTGGGTGATCTTACAAGGTATTATAGAATGTTTTTTTTTCTCAAGGTCACAAATGGCATGAGATAATTGCATACGAATTCACCAACAATGTTGAAAATCACAAAACATAGCAAACAATTGTCAATTTTAACATTTCAAAGCAATGATGAATTCATTTTAAGCACCAATTGAAAGATTGATGTGAGGGTTCAATTTTATCCAGCTTTGAGCATTCATTTTAAACCAAATTGAACTCTAGTGTTTTTCCTAAAGAAAAAAGTAAAAGACATGAAATTGGGTTCTAATTGCCCCAAAGTGTCAAACACTTGTTACAATCATAGAATTGAGATAGAGAAGAATTTCTTCACTTTCAATCCATGTCCTTAAAACCTACAAAACCTTGTTAGTCTAACAACCAAAACATAGTCATGCATTCATCAGTAATCAAATAAACTAAATAAATTAAGTCACATGTCAAAAAAACAAACATAAGATTTCTTACCTTGGAAGGGTGTTGCTAAACACAATAGCATTACAATTTGAGATTTGGACATTGCTCTGGTGAAAATGGGTGTCACTCTGCAACAAAACTAGTGAGCATGATTGAATCACTATTTTGATGGGTGTCATTACTAACGGTAGCGTCACTGTTTGGAATTTAAAAGCATCAGCCTGGTGAGTTTGAGTGTCGCCATTTAAATTTTTCAATACCTCTAGATTAAATAAATTTCACCATATTTAAATAAGCATCGGTAGATTAAATACACGTTGGCATTTCAAATTGATAGGGTGTCCCTATATGGCAATGCTATTGAAATAGCATCACTTTTTGTAATTGGAGCATTGCTACAACCTGCAAAATAGCATAAAGATTAAATTTGAGCTAAAAAATGGTTAGATTCTCATTTTTCCCTCCTAGCACTAGAATGTGATGCAAAAATATCAGTATCAGCTGAATTACGCTTGATCCATGAAGAATCAAAGCACAACGGAGCCACTAATACTCGAATCTCAACAAGATCATTCAAATGAAATTGAAAATAAACATTTATCAAAACCTAACATACTAAATTACACAAGATTTTAAAAAATATACTCTAAGCCATTTGAAACTTATCCCATTGTGGAATTAGTGTTGTGTTGATATGAAACGATGACCCTTTCCCAATCCCATGATCAGTGAGCCTATTTCAGTCGATTCTATAGAAGAGAATCAATGAAACCATTGTGATGGATGTATGAAAACCTAGTTTATGCAAAAGTGAACATGATGCAATCTAAGTTACCATGATTTTATGCTAAATGATGAAGATATACAAATTCTATTGCTAAGCTAATCTAAGCTAAAACTATGCTAAAAGGTGAAAACCCTAATTCATAAACAAGCTAAGATGGATGCATGGAAGCCATTAATTGATGATCTAAGCTATTATGCAATGAAAATGAACTAAAATAAGCAAACAAGTGAGTAAATTGAGAGCATGGATGCAAATGAATTCAAAAACATAAGTTTACAATTGAAAGATGGATGAGATTCAACATGAGTTTTCTATTAAAAAGATGGATCCATTTGTGTCTAAATAGTGATCTATTTATAGGAAAGCAAATGATGAATAAATGGTTGAGATCAAAAATCTTAATCAAAAGTTCAAGATGAAGGGGATGAGAGGCATGGATCATGGATTCTCATCAATGGATGAGAATGCATGATGAAAGTTAATCAAGGGCTCACACTTGCATCAAACAAACACACTTTTGACCTGCTCACATAAGTCAAAGGTAACTTTCTCAAGAGGCTAAAAGATAACTTGCATTTGAAGCCAAGTGAGTTGATTGCAGGAGAGAGAATATTCCTTTTGGATGAGGAAAAAAGGTAGTTTACAAATTAAAACAGATTTTTAATTGTGCAAAAAAGATAAAGAATATTCCATGGGAATATTTCCTTTTCGTAGAGGAAAGTTAGTTTAATTACTAATTAAACAAAGTTTAATTTATGCAATTAGGGGATTTAGAAGAATTACAGAGATATTCATTAAATTAGATGATTTAATAAATAGGGGAGAGGTGAAATGATATTTAATTAAAATAAGATGACTTATGGAATTAAATTAAATATTTTGATTTATTTAATTTAATTAGAGGAAGTGTTAGTGTGAAAAGAGATGAATTAGCCTAATTAAATTAATTAGGCCAATAGATGAAAATGATGCAATTAATTAATTAGCTAGGCTAATTAAATCAATTAAACGAAAATAGGATGGGTTAAAGAGGAAATGATGTTAGTAAATCTGATTTAAATGTATGATATAAATTAGGACATTTTTCAATGTCTACAGTCACTGAATTTATTTCACATTACCAATTGCTTTATTCCCAAATTAGTGTGAAGATTTTTTATTCTCACCTTCAAATGGTGTTCATATAAAATTTACAAATTAAGATATGAGACAAGCTTACCATGATGAAATTCCCTTCCTTCATGAACTTGTGCACTACCCTTCGAGATTATCAGAATTTTGTAGGTAGTTGTGAACCAAAAACCACCTCTACCCATCTTGAAAAGTTTGAAGCTTCCAACAAAAACACCTACTGGTCTTTTAGAAGAAAAAAATAAAAGTTTCCTTCAACTAAATTCCACCTCCCAACCTACCCAACAAGTTGATACCCAAGTAGCTGCTATAAATAAGAGTAATCCTTATATCTTTGGTGATCCACAAAGACAATTTACTCCCTTACTCGAAACACTTCAAAATATCATGACTCACCTAATAAATAACAACATGCTTACCTTACCTCTAGTTCAACCTCTTGACCCTAGCAAGCCGTTATCTTTGAGCTTTAGACACAATGCATATTATGCTTATCACCAAGAAAAGGACATGATATAGAACATTGCAAGCATCTTAAACATCTTGTGCAAGACCTCATTGATTCCAATAATATCCAAATTAGAGGTGTGAATGAAAAATGTAATAAGTATATAGCCCCTCCTAACGAAAACTTGGAAATATTTACCAATCCCATGCCTAACCATAATATTTAATTTGTTAAGGCTAGTGAAACTAAGCACAATGTGATGAATGTTGACATAGATGATGAAAACATGAAAAATAATGAACAAAATCCTATGGATGATGATGAAACAAATCCTATTTCTACTAATGACCAAAGTACTATTAGTACAATGATAGGAGTGATCGACATCAAGCCTCGTAAAAAAAAAACCAAAATGCCTATTGAAATTATTTTCTCTTCAAAAGAAACAACCAAAAATACACCTAATGGTCCTCTTTACGTAGCTGGTAGAATCAATGATAGGTCCACTCCTAGGATTTTAATTGATCCCATCTGTGGAGAGAATGTGATCACAAAAGAACTCTTATATGTGCATTAACTTACTCATGATAGATATGATAAACCAAAAGCATAGATTAAAACACATGATCATTTTGCTCATGCTATGATTGACTCAATCACACTCCCTTTACAAGTAGGACCGAAGAAATCAAATGTATCATTCTCTATCATCTCTAATTTAGATCAATTTCATGTGAGGTTAGGCTACAAATGGCTTCGCTCCATGAATGCGGTTCCATCTGTTGTCCATAAGTGATTAAATTTTCTAGTTAGCAATGAAATATTCACTATGAACCATAGTGGCTTTAACCCTCCATCTTCCCATAGAAACTTTTCCTTATACTATTTTTGACCTGAGCCCATGGAACCTATAAGACCCCGTGAATACTTCATTTTCCTATCCTACTGAAATTTCAAAGCAAAATGCATAGCCAAGTTATCCCTTGAAAATTTTCCTCCACCTATGATAAAGAATCCTCCCCTTGAAGAAAACATTATTGATCTTAATGCCCTTCTGACTAACCAAGACCCATCCATAAAAAATCCTTTTCCTATTTCCTACAAAAGAAAAAGAGAGAACCAAACAATTCCTAATCCACCTCCTAATAAAATTTATAAATCCAAAGAGAAATTGGTTGAACAACCTTCCATTGTCTCTTCCATTCTTCCCTCACAAGGAGAAAAAAACCTATGGTTGAAAAACTAGCTCCTACACAAATGCAACTTGAAAACAATAATAAAAGGAATTGAAATGCAAGAAAGCATAGGTGTATATGTCACACTATTTCTTGAAAGGTGAACAAAGAAAACAACATAAAAAATCAAGATTCAAACTTGACAAAAGCAATAAATGATGAGCCTCCTCCCTTACTAGAACGAATAGATCCTATGTCTTCAACACAACAAGGAAAAGCACCTTCTATGGATATTATCATTCATCCTCCTATTGTGGTTAACTTGGATGATGATGAAGAAACAACTAAACTTGATGAGCAAGTGCATAATGAGCTGGATTTGTTATTTTCCTCTTCCATGAGCTTAAATCATAACAACAATGGTGATCCTCCTAAATCGAGTGATGTGCCACATGTTGAACTTGGTGATTCTCCTAGTTTAATGCATGATGTTGTCCCTCTTACTAGTGATTTGCATTTTGCATATACTTAACAAGACTGGGATGTGGATGACCTACTAGATGGTTGACTCACATTTGCTTTACTAGTCTTTTTTGTTTTCATTTTCTTTTGTGTGATTACATGTGTGTGATGTGATTCCCCATTTTGTTTGATGTTTCCTCTCTATGTGCATTCATCTATTTGTACCTTCATTCTTCCATATGTCATAATATTTTCACCTTTTCTTTGGTATTTAACTTTTATTTTCATTTATCTTTGCTTTCCATTCATTTTTGTCTTGTGATTTCCTTTTGGGGATGGCACGAGGCGTCAAGGCACCCTATGTCTCTTCCATGTTGACCCAAAATATTTTTCATTATCTTTTATTTTATTTTTCATTTTTGTCTTGTGTTTTCCTTTTGGGGATGACGCAAGGCATTGAGACACCCTATGTCTCTTCCATGTTGACCAAAAAGGATTTTCTTTGTTTACACTCTCTTTGTGTCATTCTTCAAGTTTTATGTGTAGTTGGGGAATGATGATAGTTTTGAGCTATCTAATATTGCATCAAAGAAAAATACTAACCCCAAATCCATACATCTTGTATGCATTTCTGGGGGCAACCCTCTTTTTCTTTTTTCTTTTTTGGCTACTTTAAAGTAATTTCTCATAGCATGGTGTTAGAAATTTCTTTAAAGTGGGGGAATACATTGGCAATGTCCCCTAAGATTAAGACCTCACATGAACTAAGAAAAATACCTCTAAACATCCCTATCTCTTGTTGCATTTTAATTTTGTACCTTATTAAATTCATGGAGGTATGGATTTGATATGGTCCCATGGGGCTCACCTAGTGAATAACTAGCTTCACTAGCCCTTGTGAGCATACATTTTTATTTTTGTTCCTTACTAAATTCATGGAGGTATGGCTTTGATATGGTCCCCTGGGGCTCACCTAGTGAACAACTAGCTTCACTAGTCCTTGTGATTGTGCATTTTTCTTTTTGTTCCTTATTAAATTCATGATGGTATGGCTTTGATATGGTCCCCTAGGGTTCACCTAGTGAACAAATAGCTTCACTAGCCCTTGT
Source organism: Sequoia sempervirens (assembly GCA_007258455.2). Classification (NCBI taxonomy): domain Eukaryota; kingdom Viridiplantae; phylum Streptophyta; class Pinopsida; order Cupressales; family Cupressaceae; genus Sequoia; species Sequoia sempervirens. Next base: position 288,801,561 of record VDFB02353493.1, on the reverse strand, counting down.
GAGTGTACATTTCCTTTTTTAACCTTATTAAATTCATGGAGGTATGGCTTTTATATGGTCCCTTGGGGCTCACCTAGTGAAAAACTAGCTTCACTAGCCCTTGTGAGAAAGTGTTTTCTTTCTTTTGTCCTTATCATAGTCATGGGGGTATGAACTTGATATGGACCTCTTGGGGCTCACCTAGTGGACAACTAGCTTCACTAGCCCTTGTGAGCATGTGTTTTGTTGCATAGTAGACAGAGTGTTCCACTTTTAAACCTTTTGGAAAAACATCCTAGACCCAGTCCACAACACGGTGGATGGCTAGTCGAAGCTTGATCCATTACATTTTTCATTTTATTTTTCATTTTTCATTTTCCTATCTTTGATGGTGTATGTTTGTGATTTGGTTATGGCCTCATATATCATCCACAAGTGTGTTCCTTTGTTCCTATGTTGTTTTTTCATAGGATTTTGATCCTAGGGGCTTGGCCACACTCTTGGTTATTGTCATCCTATCTTAACAACAATTATACATTTGAACCCCTCTTGATTATGTGGTTGGATACTTTAGTGTGAGTTTGAAGCAAGTTCATCCTCTCACTAAAGTGGGAGCTAAATGTAGTGTAGGAAAATCCATACCCTTGCATTTTCACACTTGTTTGGGCCTGCCTTGCTTTATTTATCCTTATTTATATCTTAATTGGTCCTATTTTACATCCACAAGCCTAATGATTTATATCTTTTCATGGATAATCCCAACAATCATCAAAGGGGAAATGATAATACAATGATTTTGGGTGCGTGTCCCTAATTTTTGGGTTAGGACTAAGATGCCACCTAGGGCGTCTTTTTCCCCCAAAGGTCTTGAGACCCTTTTTTCAAAGGCACTTGAAATGGGTCCCTTTTTGAATTTCGTGCCTCGAGTTTCATGCCTTGGGACTAAGACGCCACCTAGGGCATCTTAGTCCACCTTGGGGTATTTTTGGGATTTAATTTCAAATCTTGGTGGGATTTAGCCTCCTTTAATTAATGAATTCATATTTCGGCTTGTTGTGGTGTAATTTTAGGATATTAAGCATAGGCAAGTATAAATACAAGGTTATTTCACTCATTTCTCATATCCAAACACACACAATAGTCTAAAAGCATCCAACCATTCAAGTATTCAAGCATTCAAGAGTAGTTCATCAAGCATTTGAGCCATCATTAAGATTCAAGTATCATATCAAGGATCTTCTTGCATCATGTGTGTTTTTGAGCTAACATTTGTGATGTATGATTTTGATTCAAGAAAGAAACTCAACTCAAGATCTATCAAGCATTACTTTGATTCAAGATCTATATTCAAGCTAGCCACCTCATACAAGTTTGCAGATTTCATGACAAGGGTTTGGTGAGTTTTAACATTGCATGTTGTTCATTCATCATTTCCCTTCATTATTTCATTTCATTTCAAGGTTTAATTACCAACAAGGGGTTTGACCAAGGAAAACTCCCATTTAGTACAATCAAAAAAAATTTCCTCTCTTGCATGTTTGTGATTGTAGATTTAGGTTGAAGATTTGAAGATCATTTGAAGTGCAAAGTTGCAAAGTTGCATTGCAAATTTTTCATCTTCACAAAAAATCACCTACATGCCATATTAGGAAGTTTTAGGACCTAAGAACTAAGAAGGAAGTGAAAACATTGAGCCTTATGACCACATTCATACATTTCAGAAATTCATATCAAGACTAAGATGGTAGTAAGGGAATCTTAGTCCTCCTAGTGGAATTTTGCAGAGATTCTTTTGGATCCTATTTTGACATCCAAAGATTATGCATTTATCCTAAAAAGTAGTAGCGAGACTAAGACAATAGTAAGGGAATCTCAGTCCTCCCTGGAATATTTTGACAACATTTTTGCATTTCCAAAATCCTTATCACATTTCCAAACTTCCTAAGTACACACATCATAACTTTCTATTGCTTAATTTCATCATTTGCAATCACCATTTAGCTTGCATTATTAGGTTTTGTGAGTTGAATGTTAAGTTATCTTTTCCAAGCCTTTGGTTGGTGGTGATCCCCTCAAAGATTAAATAACCCCCTCCTAGGTCTTCCTTTTTGAAAATTGACTCACCTTTTCGGTTGATAGTCAATCCAATTTGGGACCCTATGACATTATTGAATGACCTAAGGAAAATAGTGGCATATTCCTCCACACATTTTCTTTCTAGTTCAAGAGGTACCTACCAAATAGAGTGGCCATGAACTTTAGTGAGGTGCGGGATGCACCTAGAGATGAGTACAATACTATATTTGCAAGGACTACAAGGGAGGAAACATGGGACCCATAGATATAGCCACAAGTGGATATTGATGATTATGAAAGCTAGCGGCCAAGCCTTGAGTATATGACTAAGGAAAAGAGGATGCTAGGATGACTCTGATGTATGATGCATGGTTTGTACCTCCACTTCATTAGAAAGATCTAGCAGGGGTACCCCCATGAGGGTGACCTAGAGGGAAAGAGGTAGGTAGAAGATAGGGCAAAGTTGGTCAATAGATAGATCAAGATAAACAAGACCAACCTCTTGGATAGGGGGGATAGGATCAGGTAGTGGGATAGGTCCCAAAGTAGCCTCCACAATAGAAGCCATAGTAGTAGTCACAACAATAACCAAAACAAAAACCACAACAAAAACCACCACAATAGACATAGAAACAACCACCACAATAGCCACCACTAGGTCCAGACCCTTGGGATGCTCAGATTCAGGCCCTCATAGCTAAGAGGGAAAATTTGAGCAAGTAAGTGTAGACATTGATTGGGGAGTGAGACCATTATTTCTAGCTCTGACAGGATGCAAATATCTAGCCAATCGAGGAGACTAGTAGGAGGCAACAACTGGAGGTTGTCACAATGGTTGCCCAGGCTTAGACTGTGTCAGCATAGACATATCAAGATGCGGTGATAGAGGCTTCTTATTACTAGAATTTGTATTATCGAGATGTTCCCCTAGAATGCAAGTCAAATTTTGAGCATAGGAGTCAGGTGTAGCTGAGTGTGTCGGGAGGGAAAACATCATTCTGATAGCTTGGTGATTGGTCACATCATGGTGACTAAGGCAGTAGAGGATAGCCTCCTTGGGATAATAATTTTTGGAAATGTAGCCTAAATTATACATGTATATACATTCATTGGATCATTTTTGATATCCTCTTGTATATGTACTTTTGATGATAGTTACACACATTGATTTTGATATGTATCATGACATTCATTTTTGAGATATATATATATATATATATATATATATATATGAGATGCCTGATTTGATTATGATGTGATACATTTATGATGTGTGATGTGATGTATTTATTTCATACGTTATGATTATGTATGGATGCAATGGATGTAAATGTTTATGTTATGGATGCATTTATTTTTTTGAGACGATCTATGATGCAATGCTCATAATATGTGATGTATGATATGGATGTATTTCCATGGATTTCTCATTCTATTTTTTAGTATATTTTTATGATATGCTATGAGATGGATATACTCTTCTTTTTTTAATTTTCCATATAATGATGTAATTCTTTTATTAAATGTAGATGATATGATATGATTATGCAAGATGTATTTATGTTAATGATTTATGGATGTAGGGTGGATACATTATGATTTTGGTTGACTGTCATGATACCATGTTAGTGTGGAAAGAAGATAGAAGAATAAGAAAAATGGATTGACCATTGATGTTGAGATTGATTCAAAATTCCAACAAGTCCATGCTTCATCGAGACTTTATTAGATTATGGTGATGAGATGGATGATTCGCTTAATTTTGGGATTGGGACTCTCTGTCATTCCTTATTTTTGATATAACACATAGATTCAATGCATCATGGTATTGATAACTAGGATGGTGTTGTATCCAGTGCAATGGAATTTGACTTTATAAATAGATAGGATAGTACTTGTTTGAACACCTTGACATATGGAAACATCGTTGGAATGTAGTTTATAACTTTAGAATATTTTGGACCAAATCATACATAATAGTCAACAATCTACTCCAAATGACCTCTCTACACACTACTAAGCAAGTTTGTTCCAAGATTATTTTACAAGAATACCCCACAAGCACAAAAAAGTGAAAGATAGTGATTGATGCCCTATTCATTTCTCTCTAAATCATTGAGAAATCATCAAGAGGTCCTCGAAATGGGTCAATTAGATATATCATAAGAAAAGTTCAATAGAAAATAGTCAATGTTATCTATATATCTTTTCAAATTAACATAGCTAAGGTGATTTATGATGTTGATTCCTATTGTAGGAAGGATGCATCCAAGGACATGTTTATCAAATGTTTTGACTAAGACTAGGTGTTTGATAGGTTGTTGATACAAATGCTACTAACTTGTTTACCTATGATCTAGAATTTAGATTTTGACATTTAGGTTCACACTTCATGACTTGTGACACTTGTTTTCTACTTGTTTTACCAAAGTTTGAAGATGACAATTGATTTATTATGGATGAAGGTTTGTTGCTAGTGAGAGAAAAATGGGATGGATGGTTTTTGAAATTTTTGGGATATTTCAATGTTTTTGGTATTTTGAAAATATTTCTAGGTTGTTTTTGGTCTTTTTGAAAGTTTATGTGAATGTTTTGGTTTTGATTATTTGAGGCTTTTTTGGATTTTCCAAGTTTTCCAGTGTTTTTGATTTTCTAATTTTTTCAAATGTTTTGGGGTTTTTTGTGTTTTCAAATGTTTTGGGGTTTCTAAGTTTTGACCAAGAACCTAACCTAAAAGACTATCCTAGGGGCCTCAGGGGCTTATCAAACATGAGCCTTGCCTATGTTATACATGCAGAGACCATGAAATTTGGCTAAGGCTGAGTTGTTTATTGATGATATATGAACACTTTATGGATTGTTAGTTTATTATGATGAACTCCTAAAGGACTAACCTAGGGTGTCTCAAGGGAACATCAGTGATGTCCTTGTCTATGTTCATCTTAGAGACAATTTAGTTTGACATGGTGCAATTTTTTTAGTTGATTTTTTATGTTTTGAACTGTTTAGGGATTTTGATTTGTTTTGGGTGTTTTGGATTTTGACTTTACAACATTTTGAATGTTTTTATATTTTGGTTGTACAATATGTTGATATTTTTGATATTTTTTATTTTTCAAGTGTTTTTGGACTTTGATGCTCAATTTTATGAATGTTTTTGAGAATTTTTTATGAGATTTCAAATAAACTTAAGATGTACAAGAACCCAATCCAATACATAATGAATTTCCCCTAGCATGAGGTGATAGAATACCTCGATATAGGTAGGAAAAATTGACCTTAGGAATGTTCCAAGTAGAACTAAGGGGATTATGATATTTTACAATACTAGGCTATGATACAAACACAGATGGGTGATGGAATAAATAGGATGAGTGATGCAATTGTTAGTGTAATTAATATTTAATTACACTTTCCATAAGTTTACTTAGGCTTTATTTAATTCCTAAGTTTTAGGTTCTTATCTTTATCTTTTGAGCTATCTTATTGCTCAAGATAAGATTAGGGTTTGCATCTTTGCTTTTATAAAGAAAATCTTTATCATGTAATTAATTGAATTCTCAAATAATAATGTTGCACATCTTTTTGCAATATCTCTTCCTTTTCTGATTTTTCTCTTATGTGGAAGGATATTCTAGTTTACAAATCTGATCTTGGTTTCTAACATGGTATCAGAGCCTTGATTTGTAGCCCCTTCTCAGATATCTAGAGAGATTCATTGCAAAAAAAAATTGGGATTCCTTGAGGGTTTTCATACCTCAATTTTGTCTCTCTATTTGGGTGCTCTTGCATAGTTGCTTTTGGCACATGTTGGAGGAAATCTAAGCTCATATTCGAGTTCAGGGCTGTCAAAAAAGTTAAGATCAACTTTTGTTTCACCTGAATCCAACATTTTATGCCAGAGTTATGAGGGTTTGAAGATTTGTTAGATCTAGGAGTTGTGATGCTTCTGGTGTGCTTTTAGGTAGATCAGACCTCGCCATTAGATCTAGAGCATCTGAGAGACGAAAAATGACATATAACTCACCCATATTTGGTGTCAGCTGTTCATGAGGAAAAAAAAAATTTCAAGTACGGCCTCTCTACCGCTTCTGTGCACGCGATCGAAGGAAAATTGTTTTCAAGGTTCAATTTTTTTGTTTGTAAAAAAAAAGAATTTTTTTTAATAGAAATTTCATAAAAACAAAAATATTTTTCAAAAAAAAAACAAACAAACAATGTCAAAGTTTTTTTGAAAAAGTTTTTTAAGGCTTTAAAAGCCTGCACATAGGGTACAGGGCCGTACCCTAGCGGCAAGCCCAAGCCGACGCCATGTGCCCACGTGCTTCCTCACCGGTGGCCCACAGACTCATCGGTGGCAACAAGGCCACCGACCTTTTTTCAAATGCCGGCTGATCTTCCACAAACCATCAGCTTTTAAAAAACCAGCAGCTGTATTTGAAAAACTGGCGGGGTCCACATTTTTCTGATGGCAATCAACTCGACAGGGAATATTCCCTTATATTCCACAATCAAAAAATTTTCCAACGATTTTTTCAGACAGTATGACGGCCATCAAATTTTTGCAGGGGGGAGAGATTTTTTGCCGCAATAGCCAGATGGTTGTCAAATATTTTCTAGTGAAGTACTGATGTTGTCACCCATCCATACAACCCTCTTTGCCCCACCTAGCCCTGATTTTTCCTAAAGGAGCAATTTTTTTCTTTTGGTCATAACTTGGGCATATGGTATCAAAATTTGGAAAACAAGATATCGCCGAAAATATGGTTCTGAGTACTTTCCAATGGTGCTATTTATGTTTTAGTATTTTATTGTTTATCTACATTTATTTCTGTTTGAAGTTAGATATTTATTTTGGACTTCCGAGCTCATAACTTTTTGCCACGATCTCCGATTTTCTCTATCTTTGTGGCATTGGAAAGGTATTAAGGAGCTCTATGTTGTTGTCCATGCACTTTTTTTGTATCTATCCCAAGTTGATCACTTAGTCAAGATTTGGCCTGATGGGTTGTTTGGAGATTACTTGGATGTTTTGGTAGTTGGGAGGGTGCATCTTGCATCTTTGCACTTCAATTTCAATAATAAATCATTCAATAATTTCTTGTTGCTTCATAGATTCTAGGGTTGTTCCCATTTGGAGTTTTCAAGTGTTCTGTGGCATTGGGTCTATTGTTGCTTTATCATGATTCCTTGAGTGAATCAGTGACTCTCATCTGGTTTCAATAGTAAACAGAAGCATCTTTCCCTGCTTGCCAGAATTAGGTTCCAGTGTTACTCCACAGTGTTCTTCCAATGCTTCTTTGCAGTAGTCATCTCATTGTAATGGGGTTTTGTCCCACTAGGTTTTCCTTCTCTACCTCATCTTTGCATTTGTACATGAGTACCTGATTAGGCCTTGTTTTTGGGACTCATCTTTGCATAATAATTTTGCTTCTCCCTAAGTTGCACTTATGGGGGGGGTGTTGGTGTATTTAATATTTAATTACACTTTGCATAAGTTTACTTAGGCTTTATTTAATTCTTAAGTTTTAGGTTCTTATCTTTATCTTTTGAGCTATCTTGTTGCTCAAGATAGATTAGGGTTTGCATCTTTGTTTTTATAAAGAAAATATTTATCATGTAATTAATTGAATTCTTGAATAATAATGTTGCACATTTTTTTGCAATATCTCTGCCTTTTCTGATTTTTCTCTTTTGTGGAAGGATATTCTGGTTTGCAAATCTGATCTTGGTTTCTAACAGAAATGGATGAATGTGATGCGAAGATTGATAAGATAAAAATCTAAACATAGATGGAGATGGATGCAATTTATGCTAAATGGAAATAAAGTTCAAAGATTAAAGCCATGGATGAAAAATTATGCTAAAATGGTTGAAAACTAAGTTAAAATGGAATCCATTAATGGATTCTTAAGCTAATAAAAAAAGCTAAATATGGATGCTAGTAAGTATAAATCTCAAAAAAATAACTTTTCTTTGAAAAGGTGGATCCATTTCTCTCCAAATGGTGAATGCATTTATTGGAGAGAAAATGAAGAATCAAGGGTTGAGATCAATTTGATCAATTAATGGTCAATATTGAATGATGGGTGAAACATGGATCAATGATTCTCATCAATGGATGAGAATCAAATATCACATGGATCAAGGAAAGCATCAAGGGCTCACAATGATTCAAAAAAACACACTTTGTAACAAATTTGAAAGTTTGTTACAAAGTTTGTTAAGAAAGAATATTCTAAAGGAATATTCCTTATGCAAGTGAATGGGTGAGGAATTTAGCAATTTAGTAATTAAAACTAAATTTTAAATGTGTAAGATGAGGAATATGAGGATGTTCATTAAATAATTGATTTATCTAATTTAGAAGGGGATGCAAATGACATTTAATTAAACAATTTATGGTTATTTAATTTAATGAGAGGACTTAGGGTTTAAATTAAATAATTTTATTTATTAAATTTAAATAGGATGAGAGATGAAGGTGAAAGGGGGTGGATTAACCTAATTAAGTTAATTAGATTAATAGAAAAAAAGAGTTATTTAATTAAATAACTAGGCTTATTTAATCAAATAGGCAAAATGAGGATGACTTTTAGGATGAAATGATGTTAGTGATCAAATTCAACTATGTAGTATCATTAAGGACAATTTTAAGTGTCTACAGTACCATAATATAAGTTTTATGCATTCTCATAAATTTCATCTTCTAATTTTTCTAAAAAATCACATAATCACACCCAAATCATAGGCTCCTATTATTTCTCAACTAAGTACAATTCTCTCTACTCATCCAATTGGAAAAAAATAAAATTGACAATGTAGTACAATACAAATAATCTTCATCACCTACATTACATCAAAACATTTATTCTATATTAAAAATTAAGACTAGTTAATTGTTCCTAGGTATTGGATGGAATTATGGAACCAATTATGTGGAAAATAATAAAATATGCAAACTAAAAAATACCACTATATAGTGTATGGATAGAGATTTCTAACAACCATCATAAGTTAAAAATCAAATAATATGGATGAAAGCTTACCCCATAGAAAAAATCATCTAATAGGTTAAGAGGGATTATAGGGTAGTTATATATAGTTTGTACATGTTCATGTTATCATGACATAATCATTAATATCAATCAACACCAATGGGTAGCAATCAAGTGGTATATAATGGTTGTGTGTAGGCTTGGATAAATTCAAAAATTTTGACCCCTATTTTACTTTGTTTAAATTTTTAATTTTAATTTTGGAAAGGCTAAGTGTTGGTCCCTACCTAATATAGGGCTAAGAGTGGAGGTTTAAGGGCTTTTTTTCCATCACACTATTGAATGATGGCTAATAAATGTTAGTAGGGCTGATATCCTAATACTAGCTATTGATCCTCTAAGATCTAATGTAAAGGTTCATTTTTTGGAAGGGGTTCATATTTGAAAATTTTCCCACAAAACCATCATTGTAAATTCCCATAAAATACAATTTTCAAAAATATTTAGAAAACCAAAAATCTGCAAAACTTGAAAACCCAAATCTACATCAAGTCATAATCTACACAACATATCGTATCCTTATATTGCTAGATTAAAAAATGGAGAGTGTGAGTTTAGGTGAGAAAAGGAGTTGTTTGGATTCTTCTAAGCATAATGATGATGGTGAGGTAGAATCAGATGAAGATGATTTTTTTGCTTGATTTCCTGTGTGTGAGCGACTCTTCTCTCAATTGAGTGTTGAGCTTTTCCTGTGGCTTCTTCCTACATGTTTTTATGTTGTTGCTACTATTCTTTCAGGTGAATGGTTTGTTCTTTGGGCTTTGTCCAAGGGTCATCTAGTTTTTGTATTGTTGCTAGTTTGGGGAGGGGTCTTTTGGCCTCCTTTTTTCTCTATTTGGGCTTTGTTTGTCTTTGCTACAAAACTTGGTTCTTGTTCAACCCTTCTTTCCCTGGGAGTGGCTGACTTTATGTTCTTGGTAGTTGGTGTTGTTGTAGTGTGTTTCCCTTTCTCTTTCTTCCCTACCTACATGGGGACATATTTTTCTTCGAAGTTCCCTCCTCCTCTGCACTGCTTGACTCATGTTTGGTCTTTTCTAAGCATGGAAACTTGAATGAACACCTTTTGAACCACTCTTTGGATAGTTTCCTTTTGTGGTTTGTTGTTGGAGCTGGTCTTGGTCTTGTAGAGATGGAATTTGTAATGGGTGGGCTGGTGTTAAGGTTATGGGCTCCATGAATTTTTATCGTTCTGTCCTTGTTTTAGACTATGGATTCTTTTCAATTTTTGGGTCTATCTTTCTCTATACTCCTTTGTTAGCACCTGGGGTTTGTTCCTTCTGTCCTGGTGTCTTGGATTCGAATAAGCTTGAATTTTTAGGTTCCATTAATACTTTGGTAGATATTATTTTGGTCTCAGGTATGCTATTTTAGAGGATTGTTGTTAGTCTCTTTGTCTTCTCACCTTTCTGCCTTTCGGGCTTGGGATGTATTAGAGGTGTCCTACTTTATTTGAAATTTCAAGTATGTCTAATATCAATGTATGTGTGGTGATATTAGGATTTCTTTGTAATTATTTCTAGTGGTGGTGGGGGTTATGCCCTATTTCAAAGTACTTTGTTTTTCACTCTAAAGCCATAAAGAATGGTTTTCTCAAGGGAGATTCTTTCTGCAGTGGTTATGTCCATTTCTCTTCTTTTCTACCTCTTGAGGTTTGGGGTTTTGAGACTTTCTAGAATACCTTGTCCGAGGTGGTGGTTGTTGTTCTCAAGAAATTTGTTTGTCACTCTAGCTCCTTTAAGATCTTCAAGGGTGTTGTGAACTCCCTATTTTTATGCATTTCCTTTTTGTTTGATGTATAGGAGTGAATTTTCACGCCTTGTGTAAATCCCTATTTCACATACCTTCACCTTAGAAAATCAAATCCAAAGATGAAATTATACATCACCCATCTAGAATGAATCCACTTGGTTTTTGTCCTATGTGTCGGTGACAAAATATTTGTCAGGGACGCAAGTGCAACATGTAGACGTCTATGCAGTGTGCTTCTGTCCCTGAAAAATACTCACATTTGAAGTTGGAAGAGTTGTTACACTCCTCATTGGGGATGAATTGTAACATCCCTCTTCAACCAACCGACCTAAAAATGCCTTATTCCTTCTCATCCCACCTTAAAAATAATTCATATTCACTTCACTTGATCTCTCTTAGCAATTTATTCACATTCTCATTCACTCTAGCATTCTAGTAGTCCATTTAAGCATTGCAACAACTTGACACTCCATAAAATCCACATTGCACATGTGAGGCATCCATAGAAGTTGTGATCTTAGAGTATTGCAAGACCTCCCTTCACTACAGTTGCAGATGTGGTGAATTTTCCAAGTTTGTTGCTTGCATTCTCCCTTCATTAGCCTTTAGGTGGAGGTGGTAATGCTTCATTCCTCTCCTTTGTGATTTGATAGAGTAGTTTAGTCTTTTGCAATGTTCATTGCAGTACTTTCTATCTTCTTTATCGAATATTCTACTTTCTTGCTTTCTGGTTGTCCATGGAGGTGGAAACACCAAAGTGGGGGTCTAACTCAGGTAGGCCCCTATACAACCTCAACAATTTTCCCTTCTTTTTTTGTAGGTGAATGTGTACTTGGAGCTAGCTAGTGAATCGACACTTTTGTGAGATCATATTTATCACCCTAGCATTTATTTACTTGCTTTATCATCTCCATCTTTGATTTTCTTACTTCATCATCCTATTTACTTAGTTAAAATAAACTAGCTAGGATGTTAGTAGGTTTCTAATAATTTTGCACTGTATTTCTCATTTTCTAGTTGTACATATGCCAACACGCTAGAGAGATACTAGCACACTACGTTGTCATCCTAGACCCACATTGTCGTCCTTGTATAGAGAGCTATCTAGGGTACAATTCAGATTTTGGAAACTATCTTGTTTAGCCCCAAATAGAATCCTGAGTCTATAGAGTGACAAAAGTACTACATAGTACTCCTCATTCTTGATCCTCATCCAAAAACACCCCTTTAGAGTGAGGTAAATTAGGGCAGCCCTCCACTCTCAGCTCTCCATGACCTAGAGCCTTGGCGTGGTTTGTCCTCCTCTCTTACATTTTTGGTGAACCCAATGTTAGGAACTTTGGTTTCATTTAGAAGTGCTAAAGGGTCCTTTCCCAATGTTCTAGGATAATTGTAGGTGTGAGTGTTGTGAGGCATTTCACCTTACAGCCCAAATTGCAACCCCTAGTAGGTGTAGTTGGAAGGTTCCATAAGTGTTGTGAAATGAAACCTTAACTAGGTCACTATCCTATTTCAAGCCTTTGGGGGGATTTGTGAGAGTATTGTTTAGTGTATGTGATGGCTTCCTTGCATCTTCCTATCCCCTCTACACAACCTACGAGAAGTAGTCTAGGTATAACCTTCACCTCACATGACCTGCTAATGGGTTTTAATAGACAATCGTCTCCTCTTTACATCCTTGTGTGAATCAACAAAAACACTATAGTAGGTGCTCTTATTGACTTGACGTCTTAGGTGAATATTATAATTAATGAGATTATGTTAATTAACTTCTTGCATAAATATTGGTATGACGCACCTATAAGCACCATCTGTACACATAATGGAAGTTTTGTACCTCCCCTTGGTAGCATTGTTTTGTCAGTCCTTGTCAGACCTAAGTTTGTAAACCTACTTTTTAACATAATCCTAGGGTCTAAACTCTTCAGAGTAAAGAGGGGTATCCCATGGCTAGTAGCTATGAACACATTTCCCTCGGTTGTGCTTAAATGTCTAAATTTTATTCATGAGGGTTCATTGCATGTGATCCATGACACTATCCATAAATGAATGGTTGTGTGTGGTAGCTATTCCTTAGATCACTTTTGGATAGCACCCATTGGTCCTCTCCCACCTAGGAAGGACATCTTATACCAGACCTATGAGAAGTACAAGAAAGGGCACTTAACACAGAGAGTGAGATACCCTCCATCACCTTATGTTGTTTCACATAGGGCTTGTTTAAAAGCTAACAATGATGCCAACCTAGAGTGTAGAAGGGAAGAAGAGAAGCACTCTCGTGGTTCCTCTTCCTCCTCTTCCGCTATTCAGCTTGTTTCTTCCTCTCATCCAACTGTGACATCATCGGATCCTACTCTATGTTTGCGAGAGAACCCTATGTTGTCTGCTTGGCAAAAGCCGAAGCATCCTACAATAGAACTTCCCATTCTACCCATGGAGCCTATCCATGTTTTCTATGGTAGAAAAAAGGGTCCCCATAGGTAATCCTCTATGTCTCAGCCTCTGTGGCCACCCACCGATCCTTCTCCTAAAGTAGTGAATGGGAAGAGGCCTATCACTAAAGCACTAGTGTTGACTCCCCCTATTGTGTCTCAACCTCTTCCTCCTACTCCCATTTAGGAGTTTGTCCCTCCACCGAAGACAACTATGATGGACACTCCTATGGCTGAGTAGGAGCCTTTTTTCCCTTCACAACTCTCGACCTCTAGCTCAAAGAGTCAGCAAAACCACCTTGTACACGAGCACAACCTTCAATGAAAGGATATGGAAGATAAGCAAGTCACTTTACAAAGAAAGGAAGAGGACTTGACCACCCCTATTTTAGGGCCTCCTAATGCATCTTCCTCTCTCCTCCCCTCTGCTTCCATTCAATCAAATTTGGTTTCGAAGTCAACTCCCCCTATGAGTGTGAGTGCACTTGACCCTAAAGAGATGCAAGTTTTTAATTCTCTTTCAGTCAATCTACCCCTTTTAATGGCCCTCCTAAACATCTGACCATTTTCTAAACCCATGGACATGTCGAATACCTTGGTGGTGTTTGCCCCAGTTTTCTCCTCCTCCTTCACACCTCTAGCCTCATTTGAGGGGAGTTCACATCCTTTGATGAAGTAGAAAGTAGAGGTCAGCTCTTCTAGTAATTGAGGGCATAAGAGGAGCCAACCTTCTTCAAAGGGTGGTCCTATGCTAGCTTGTTCTATCCTAGTGACAAAGTCATCTTCGATGTCCCCTAAATTCATCACTACTCTTGAGTCACTTGGTGAGCCAAGCAATGAATCTCGGGCACCACCTACCCTATTCATTGAGGTCACACATGGCACTCCTATAAAGTGCATGTTTAACTCTTTGGACAAGCTCCTGACCTTGTTAATGATCTTTGCAAATTCACTAACTGACCATCACTCTACAAGAGCCTAGTGGAGAAGACCTTATGGGTCCTTCTTCCTTAGCCCTTGTTGCAGGAGGTTCAAAAGCACCTCCCCTTAATATTCCATAATTATAGGCTCATCTGACCTCATCTTATAATGATCTAGATTGGGAAGCGGATGAACTTTTTGTTGATGACTGTTAGTGGGAGGCCCCTTCTTTATCTCTAGATTAGGTGTGTGTATGTTGTGAAGTGTTCCCCCATGCTTGTATTTTATGTTCTTGGATGACCCTTGTCACCCTTGTAGGTACTTAGATATAGGAGTGATTATGTGTCATGAAAATTCCTCTATTTGTTCCATCATTCTTCCTCTGTTATGTGTTTTGATTTTTGAAAAATTGGGGATGATACAAAGTGTTGAGGGAGTTTAGGCCTCCCTTCCATGTTGACCCATTTTTTTATTTTTACCTTTTCTTCTCATGCATTCTTCACATGCTTTGATATAGTAGGGGGTTTGTGACAATTTATCTATTTACTATTACTATACTTATATATATTTATGAGCAACTCTGACCCCAAAATAACATATCACCCCTAAGTCTCTTTTTCATGATGCTATTTCTCTTTCACCATTTTGTATTTCTCTCTAATTTTCCTAAATTGTCCCTCATATGTGCAACAACATTACTTTCACAATGTCTCTATTTTCAGAAAATGTATTTGTTGCCAATAAATCTTTTCTCGATAATCTTAGAAACCTTTTTCAAGAAATTACATTCTTAACTTGGACCCCTAATGAAACATGTTTTCTTCATCATGGGTTTGCAAAGAAATAACTTGAGAAATTTCCTCTAAGGTGGGAGAAACTTTTCTTGTAGGAGAAGCCTTGACCTTCCCCTCACGAGGGGGAATTTTCTTCCTTTCGAAAGGATTCCTTGATGATTGAATCGATTTGAAAAAATAATTCTTACACTTTCAAATGTGTCCCTTGAGTGGACCCATCTTCTCTTGAAGGGTTCCCAAGGGACCCCTTTGAAAGCCTTTCAATTTTTTGACTATCTCCATGACTTTCTGCTTGTTTCATTGCATGGCTACTTTTTATTTTTTGGCATGTTTTATCTGTTGGTTAACATGTTGCTTTGTAGGTGTTCCTGTTAAGTAGCTTTCCAATCCAACTCTGCGAATTCCCCTTACATTGGGCTTCCTTCATGAGAGAGTACTTGGGGGAATTCCTTCTTGCAGGTCTAAAGGCTTGTAAGACGCTTGTATCGTATGGGATTTTTCCATCATTGGTTTAAGGGCCTTTAGTGTACTTTGTGCAACTTCATAGTTCTATGAGGCTATGGAGTCCTTTTGTTCAAAACTCCTCAGGAGAGAGTACCTATGGAGTCCTTTTCCTTCCTTACACTTTTGAGTCCTCCAAATCACAATCTGCTTCCTCAACAGTTCAGATATACATTTCTAACTCTTTGATCTACTTTACCAAACACTCATTGATACTCGTGCTCGCTTAAGTGGGGGAAAAATATATAGGAGTAAATTTTCACCCCTTGTGTAAATTCCCCTTTCACATAACCTCACCTTAGAAAATAAAATCCAAATGCGAAATTTTACATCACCCATCCAAAATGCATACACTTGGTGTTTTTCCTATGTTTCAGTGAGAGAATATTTATCTGGAACTCAAGTACAACATGCAGACATCTGTGTGACATGTTTTCATCCTTGATGGATTCCCACGTTTGAAGTTTGTAGAGGCATTACACTCCTCATTGGATATGAATTGTAACGTCCCTCTTCGAATAATCGACCTAAAAATTCCTTATTCCTTCTCATGCTACCTTAACAAGAATTCATCTTCACTTCACTTGATCCTCTACACATTCACTTGATCTCTCTTAGAAATTCATTCACATTCTCAAATATATTCTCATTTCACTCTAGCATTCTAGCAATCCATTTTAGCATTGTAGCAACTTGAAACTCCATCAAATCCACATTGCATGTGTGAGGCAGTCATAGAAGTTGCAAGCTTCGAGTTATGTGAGACCTCCCTTCACTACGGTTGTGGCTATGGTCACTTTTCCAAGTTCATTGCTTGCATTCTCCCTTCATTGGCCTTGAGATCCTTTGGGTGGAGGTGGTAACACTTCATTCCTATCCTTTTTGATTTGATATAGTTTAGTATTTTGCAATGTTCATTGCAGTACTTTCTATCTTCTTTATCACATATTCTACTTCATTGCTTTCTGGTTTTCCATGGAGGTGGAAACAAAAAAGTGGGGGTCTGACTAAGGCATGCCCCTATATAGCCCCAAAATTTTTCCCTTCTTCTTTGTGTGTAGGTGAACATGTGCTTGGAGCTATCTGGAAAATTGACACTTTTGTGACATCATATTCATTACCCTAGCTTTTATTTACTTTCTTTGTCATCTTCATCTTTACTTTTTGTAATTCATCATCCTATTTACTTTGTTAAAATAAACTAGCTAGGTTTTCAGTAGGTTTTTGAGCTTTTCTGCATTATATTTCTTATTTTTTGGCCATACAGATGCCAGGGCACCAGAGAGACATGCATGTGCGATGTTTTCATCCTAGACCCATGCTATCATCCTTAAACAAAGAGATGTCTAAGGTACATTTTGGATTTTGGAAGCTAGCTCGTTTAGCCTCAAATAGAATCCTAGGTCTATAGAGTGAAAAAGTACTACACAGTACTCTTCATTCTTGATCCTTATCCAAAAAAACCCCTTTAGATTGAGGTAAATTAGGACAAGCTTATGCTTTAGGCTCTCTATGACCTAGAGCCTTGACGTGGTTGGTCCCCCTCTCTTATAGTTGGGTTGTGCTTTATATTTATCCTGAGGATGTAGGTGCTTCTATCAACCAAGGTTGTTAAGCTTACTCTCTTTGCAAGAGTTTTAGCTTTCTCACTAATTTTGTAGATTATCTCTTATGGAGGTGGATACCTCTCTTTTTGAGGTGGAGAACCCTCTTATTGAGGTGGAGGTGGGTTTTATGAGTTCAATGGGTTGCTCTTGCTTCTTGAGCAAGTTTTATCCCTTGTAGCTCCTATTGAGATGGAGGCCACTCCTATGGAGGTGGAGGATGGGTATGTTGGTGAGTCTATGTTGGTATGTGTTGAGAATAGGTGTCTCAAACTTACTAGTTAAGTCTCTCTAAAATTAGGAAAAATATTAGCCAAGGTAAAATCTTCTACATCATAGTATTGCATAATTCTACATTAGATCTTGTGGTATTGTAGGGAATAGTCACTACCCGCCTCCCCAAAATAGTTGTTTCATGAGGATTATGGTAGTGCAAAATTTGGTGGGTTAGTAGTAAGCTGAGTCAAAATATACTACATCGCAGTGCTGTGGAGGTTTAAGCTAGTGTTGGTGGGTTGGCAGTAGGTAACTTTCCATCTAGTGACAATCATGCAAGGGAGCCTATGGTATGGTGGTAGGTGTAGACACATAAAATATACTGATTGACATGGTGCATTTGATCCTGACTACTAATGTTGTTTCTTCCTAAATCATCCCTCGGTCTAACCATTTAATCAAATTCCCCTCTCTGATTAAATTCATCATTATTCCTCTCTTAATTAAATAAATAATTTTATCTAATCAAGTCATCTCTTTTGTTAATTAAATCAATTCATTTGATATAATTATCCTATTTAATTAAATAATTAATTTTATTTGATTAAATCTCTAAAGTCCATATATTAAATTAAATAAAAACCTTATTTGATTTAATCTAATACCATCTCTTTTAATTAAATAAATCAAAATCCTTATTTAATTAATCTCTTGTCATATTCCTCTCTCTTTTGATTTAAATAAATCCATAAATTTGAGTCAAAAATGTCACATCATCTAACCTCTCATTAAATTAATTAGCCCTTGATTAATTTAATCTCATCTCATGTCCCATCCTCTAGATAATGCAAGTTGCACATGAAAATAGATTTAATTCATTTATTAAATCTCTATTTTCCTCACAAGGCATCTTTTGGAATATTTTTCTCAATTTGAATTCAAAAATTACAAAGTCAACATGTACATCCAACAAGGCAATAACTTCATCTTATGTGGTTTCCTTGAGAAAAGTGGCATTTATTGCATTTTCCTTCCCTATTACAAGTCATTTCAACAAATTTGAAATTCAAAATTATGCATTTATTGGCACAATCCCCAAATCTTGCACATCCTTCATCCATTCATAGCTTGACAAGTGGCATCATGCCATTGGATGAATGTTAGTCCCAGATTGCTCAAATTTGGACATTCATCCATCTTGACATTCTATAAATAAAGAGCTCATATCCTCATTTGATCATCCACAAATTATGCAAAGTTACCATGCCCAAATATCCATCAAATTTTATCAATCATTCTTAAACTATAGTTAGGTTTTGCAGATTTTAGCTTGGAGCACTCTTCAACATCAACAAAGTGGATCAAATCTTCATCAACACATCAAGTTTGCATCTTAGGAATTGGGAAAGGACCAATTTTCACATCAAATTGGCACCAATCCCCCATGGGATCATGTGTTTACTATTCTAATTAGGATTCAATCTTTTTTTTGGCATTTCCATTGAGTTCTTCATTATTTTCTTCCTAATTTGAGTGTTGTAAATGGATTTCATGGGGAATCCTTGTTTTATCTTGCAATTCCTTGTTTAACTTGTTTATTCATGTTGTTTTGCAAATACTAGGGAAAGGGTTCACACATTTGGCGCTAGAAGGAGGGCTGCATTCTATTTTCAATCAGTTTTTCCCAAAATTTCCAATGCTGGGGGCTCAACATCTCTGTTTTGGCACCACTGTCTCTTCAACATTGCTATATCGCACCATGGGAAACTCAAAGTGTGACGCTGGACTCTTCCCACCCAAAAATTTTGAATTATAAATTCCACCACTAGGCTCGTTGACTCACAATATTTTTCAAAAAGTATCAAACTGTGACACTGGATGAAAACTGCGATGCAGTTGAGATCTCTATCTTGATACAAAGCGATGCTGACTGGTAAGCATTGCTATGAGGGCACTACTCAGAAATCAAACTACGACGCAATTACGAGTTGTGACGCTGGAAGGGAGTAAAAAGGGGAAATTTAATTTTAGCACATTTTTTTGATTGATGATTAATTTTTCTCCTATTTTCTGCTTTTAATTTTTGTATTTTCTAGAATCTAATTGGTTTTTCTTCCTTGTAGGTTGGAAATCAAAAATGAAGAAAGGAGAAGCATGAGCAGGATGTTTCATCAACTCAAAATGTTTTTAAACATTTTAGTGTTTTCTTAAGACTTTTTCATGAAATTGTTATCCTTTCTTTCTTAGGACACTAATTTTCGTTTGGGTTTAAAAAGAATTTTTCCATTTCTTGCAAAAGGGGCTAAAACAAACAATAGGATCAACAACATACTAAAGTTTGTTTTTGGTTAAAAATTGAACAAAATGTCTCTCACTTGTCATTTGGTGCTTAAAAAGAACAAGTGCAACTTTGTTTTTCATGAAAGCTTACTTAAACTAAAAGCATTGAAAGAGGACATATACGCTTCTCTCGCGCTTTATAGCGATCTTGAGAATCAAAAGGCCTTTTTCATGAATTTAGGATGAGACAAAGCAATCACCTCCACACTTCAATTTAGGTTTAAAATTGATCAACATATTGTGCGAGTGTGAGTGGGGGCACTGTTGCATATATTCTCTCTCCTTGTTGCCAACAATGATTGATCGAGTTATGAATATTTTTCTTCATTTGATTTTGTTTATCTTAGAGGGCCTGCCTTGGGGAAAAAGTACTCACCCAAGGGAATGACTCAAGTGGTAACACTCTAAAGCCAAGATTATTTATGACTGGTATATAAATGTGGGCATTGGAGTAAACACCAATATCACGCGGTTGATTCTGACAAGATGGATCTGAAAGGGGACTCTTGTCATATGGGTCAATCTCCACGAACAGAAAGTCCTTATTAAAACCCATGTGCTAGAATTTTCCAAAATACTTTAATCTATTTGTTGGTGCAAGAACGGTGGTTCTGAAGCCACCCCACACTTTTACAGTCTTCTAGTAGAAATGGAAAACATGCCATGGGAGTTTCATTGGTGTTGATGCTTGGCTGCCCCGTATAAGTGAGTGTCGTGCAAGAGAGCGAATGGGGTCAAGCATCTAACCATTCACTAAAGATAAGTGTAACTAGACTTTTCCAAGTGGGAATCCAACAAATATTGTCTTACACATCCATAGGATTGTACTTATTCTTGGGTTACAAAATGCATTTCTTGATTGAAAACATCTTGAAAACAAACACTTAACATCATCATCCAAATTTTGAAACCCTTTTGAAGACAAATATAATTGACTCAATCCATATGTTATTGCTTTCCCTTAGGACTCACATCCTTAGAGGTTTCTAAACATTGGATTACATCTCGATTTGTCTAATTAAGTAAACAATAGGAAAACCCTTGCCTTGAGTTCATCGAATTTCCACATAACATATCTTGTGGGCTTTGAAGAAATTAAGACATTGGACATCTTAGTTTAAAAACTTAAGAAAAGAAAGTGTTTTTGGTAAAATGAAGCCATTAAGAAAACCTATGCAAAATGAACTTTCATGTGTGTTGAAGCCTCACGATTATTGAAAAATTTCAAAGCAAAGGTCATTGGTTGGAAATCCAAAAGTATATTGAATCATTCTTTGGTCACAAAGGTCTCTAGGAAATATTTTCATTTTCTTCAATACCTAGGTCTAGGCAAACAAAGTGTCTTTTTTAGGTTCATCTTAGGATCAAATAAAATCAAAATCTTTTTTATCCATCCTTCAAAACATAAAAAAAAACACCATCTCACAATCACCTTTTGGAAAATCTTGAAATCATCCTTAATGCTAGGCTTTTTGGCATAATCAAAACATCAAAATCCTTGAGACTAAATCCTTGAAAACATTATCAAAATCACCTTTGGCTAGGTATGTGTAGATGCATCCTTTTGCATGTGCTTAGTCAAAGTCATCAAAATCATCTTGTTTAGCTTAGTATATGTAGATGAATCCTTCTTCATATGCTTAGTGAAACTATCATCTTGTTTGAATAGGTGTGGATAGATGCATCCTTCTCCCCACAATTATTCAAATCATCCTTTGATCAAAATATATCCCTTAGATCATCAACTAACATTTTAGGGTCTTTTTGTTCAAAATAAAAACAATAAAAATCAAAATCAAGGACAAATCCAAAATCCAAAATCAAATCAAAATCAAAATTTGCAATTCCTAAAACCCTAGTATCTCATTCAAAATTTATCAAAAGCCAAAAAAATTTGTATCATCCATCCCTAAACATCATCATCATATCATCACCTTTTGATCCTCAAAGACATCCTAAAAAAATTCTACTTTGAGCATAAAATAAGGATCAATCCAAAGAACCAAAATATTCAGCTCTCTGATTCTCAAAATTGATCCTTGTTTTATGGTTCTAACTAGATGTCAATACAAGAAGAGTATGGAAGCCAACAAAGAAACACCCGCTTCAAGTGATATTAGCCAAACAAACATAGAAATGAATCTCGTTGAATCAAGTAATCCTTTGGCCATCTCATCATCACAAAATCTGCAAGAATAAAACCAAGGAGAGGACCTTACCTTTGGAATGTCTATCAAAGAAATGACTGAAATTCTCCAAAATCCAGACAACCATAAAATCATCAACATCATGATGAGGCTTAACCCATCGTTATACATGCTTGAGCTAGCAAAACAAGGGGCCAAGTTACCTTCATATTTTGATGTGAGTACTATAGTGGAGACATTTTTCCTCCAATTTCATCCACCATTCCCATTTCATCTACACCCCCACCCCAAAACATCATGCAAAACATTCTGCAAATCATGACATCTTTGGCTCCAACCCAACCTAATGTTAATAAGGGAAATGCATTTTCCAATGCTATCAAAACACACCCCCTTGTTAATTATCAAAACTTGGATGCGAACACCACCTTGGAACAAAACATAATTGAAAATCCATTACACAAAAATGCTCCTCTCACCTTCCATCATGATCCATCATCATCATTTTTTCACGCAACACCTCTTCTCAAAAATTCACAAGGAGAGGGAGATATGTTCGGACTAGGGGGCATATTCAACACCACAAAATTCTAGCAAGAGCTCTCACCCCTCACATTTCCACCTCTCCCACCATTTCCATTATCATCCAAACCACTTCTTGGTTTAGGGCTTCCCCCTCTACCAAGTATTGAATAAAACAACATCCCAAATATCAACCAAAGCATTATGTTAAATGCTCAAAACTTGTCGTCGACATTGCAACAACAGGCGACAAACACACAAGCAATTGCAACAACATCAAACACCCTCCTAACATCACAAAGCATGGTCTCTCAAGGACTAACCACCACATCAACACCACCATCCAACACTCAAAACATCAACACAACATCATCACTTAGCACAAACACCATTCTGAATCCACCACTACCCCCACCACCACCAACATCCACCACATAAAGTCAATACAACACAACATTGCAAGTTGCTTTTAAAAGGGGATTCCAACAAGTGCAAAAACAAAAATCTGTACACCTAGCTACTCAGCAAGCTGCTCAAGTTGCACAAGCTTCCCAAGCTGCACAAATCACATTACAAGCACAACAAGCCGCACAAGCCCAAGCTTTATTGCAACAACAACAAGAAGTCGCACAAGCATTGGAATCACAAAATATCACTCAAGCACAAGCTCTATTGCAACAACAAGAAGCACAAGCACAAGCTCAAGATCAAGCACAAAAATCCCAATATCAAGCATAAATTCTTGCACAAAGACAAGCAGCTCAATTGCAAGCATATTAGCAAGCAATTAAGCAATATCAAGAGAAACAAGAAGTAGCCAAATTGGCAGCCCAGCAACAAGTTTTGTTGGAAAAACAACAAGTGCAACAACAAGCACAAATCTTAGCGCAACAACAACAAGATCAACAACAAGCGTTGTTCATACAAAAGCAGGTGGAATCCTACCTCGCTCGACAGAACATACAAATACCATCAAACAACACATCTACCAACCCACCCATCCAACCCATGATTGAAACACCCCAAAAAACTTTCATCCCATCCCCTGATCCCCAAAATGATGTGACGACAGAACTCAGGTTGCTCTCGTAACAAGTGCTTGATCTTCAATCTAGGAAATCAATGAAAACACCAAGCAACTTGTGTCCCTATCCATTTGATATGAGCTTAGTAATGAAACCATTCCCCAAGGGATTTGAGATCCCAAAATTTGACAAATATTGAGGGATAGGAAACCCTGAAGATTACATTAGGGAATTCTAGGTTCATTGCATGGAGGTCACATATGACGATACTTATTTGATGTGGCTATTTCCTAGGAGCTTGGCAGGGCATGCTATGGAATGGTTTTTGTGCCTAAGCTCAGGCATTAGAACATTCCAAGAAATTATAGATGCATTCATTAAAAATTATGCATTCAACATCGCAATGGATGTTAGTCTAGAAGAACCCTTGGCTCTGAAACAAGGAAAGGGCGAATCATTCAACTCATTCCTACAACGATGGTGATCCAAGGACAATCGAAGCAAGTGGACCATGCCAAAAGAATAAAAATTTTGCACCATCATATCCAACCTTGAAGGTTTCTTGGCATTTCAACTCAAGGTTTAGGGCATCACCACATATGATCAGTTGATCCCCAAGGTGCTTAGCATCAAAAGAACCCTTGTGACTCAACCCACAGAATCAACATTATACCCCAAACAACAAAAAAATAACCCACCATCCAATTACAATGATAAACCTTGCACATGGGAAAGGAACAAAAATGTTACTAATGATGGTATCGTTGATGCTAAGGTGGTCATTAGTACCCCTTGCCAAAACACACCCGCACCGCAAACCCAAACACAACACCAAAACACTCGTCACATAACACACCAACCAAATAACAATCCAACCATCAATAATCTCAATGATCAAAGAGGACCACCTCAATGCAAGAGCTATCCCAAGCTTAAATACACCACTTTGGGGGAACCACTTGAGGACATAATGAAAATTTTGATAGACAAAAAACTCATCAAGGCCTCTACCTTCGAAAATTAACAAGACCTAGATGTAAAACCTCCTTGGTATAACCAAAATCAAATTTGTGAGTTCCATAAAATCAAAGGCCATACCACAAACAATTTCATGAGATTGAAAAACATTGTCCAAGATCTCATCGATAAAAGAATCATAAACGTGGAACAACCAATGGGAAACTAGGATCTTAAGATATACACAAATCCGATGCTGAATCATAGCAACAAAGGGAATAACAATAACAAAGATAAAGGGAAAGGCACCCACTCAAATGTAAATCATGTGTATGAAACAGTCATCGCCTCCCTAAATGAAGATTGCATGGTCATTACTATCAAAGGCGCCTATGCAGAAGATTGTGGAGTCACCACAAGAGGGGGAAAAGTAACAATCACAGGATCATCCCAACCAAATAGAATCTTCGCATCTAGATCCCTTCCTAAAGGCTACAATGTCCTAGATCAACTCAAGAGAACGCCAGCACACATCTCCATCATGGAATTGTTAAAAATATCGTCAGCTCATAAGAAGATCCTTGATGCAATGTTAGCCTCATCCACTGTCCTCACAGTTCTTGATGCGAAGAAATTCCAAGCTATGGTTGGAAATATCATTGCACCTAATCTCCTTACATTCACTGACTAGGATTTCCCCACCCAACCATCTCACATCCATACAGTTCACTTAGAAGCCATAGTACATAAGAGAAAAATCAAAAGGGAGTTGGTGGATAGAGGTGTCGGCTTGAACATATGTTCCCTAAGCCTCATCAAGCAATTGAAAATATCAGAAGATTCCATTGAAAAAGGAATGGGAATCACAATAAGAGCATATGATGACCAAGAAAGAGTGTCTCAGGGCACAATCAAACTTCCTATTCAAGTAGGGCCTGAAATCATGGAAACCACTTGTCAGGTCTTGGACCTCAACTTACCATATAATATCATCCTAGGACATCCATGGATCCATGTGATGAAAGCAGTAGCATAAATTTTCCACCAATGTGTGAAATTTACACATAATGGAAAAGAAGTTACCATCCATGGAGATCCTGAACCCTTCTCCTATTGAAAAAATCTTGAAGCAAAATATTAAAAAATCCCCCAAGTACCAAAAAATGATGAGGCCCCATCCACACCTTACATTGATCCGGCCACTCTCACATCCATTTCTGTGACAAAGACACCTGCCACTCCCACCATTCCCACCATCTCTAACATCAAGCTCATCATCTAGGATGACATATGTGGAAGCTAAAATCTCCCTAACAATGATTTTGTGGTAGGAGAGTTACCACAATCTCCTAGATCACGGGGATGTCCACAAGAAAACCAAGCTTCCACATCACAAATGTCTCCTAAAGACTACCCTGAATTTACAAGATGGGGAGACCTTGGCCAGGAGGCTATTGAGGAAACTCCATCACATATGCTATATCAAAATGAAAGATGGACACCTGAATTACCAATGGATGAGAGAAGAAAGGGCCTACAAATGATGCTTGCAAAGGGCTACAACAAAAATCAAAGATTGGGACAAAACAAGAATGGGCTCATAATACCTATCATGCCAGAGACACAACTAATAACAAATCTTGGCCTTGGATGTACCCCTCCAAGTATAGCCATAAATGGCCAAATTCCTCCAGTTAGAATTGTTAATAAACCTCCCTATCCAACCATAGAAAAACTATGATTACTAGTATCCACAAGTCGTGTCATAGATAATTTTACATTTGATATAACTGATGTCTGTACTAGTAGTGATGATGAAGACCCTACACCCAACTTACCCAGGCTATTTTAAGATATCACCCTCTATATGATTAATACCTTATCTTTTGAAATAAACCATCCCAATCATGAGATTTTCCTAGTCTATTCTCAACTCATCGACTATGACCAACGAGGACCACCAGTTCTAGATACATTCAAAAACGATGAGGCACTCTCAGAATTCATGGGATTGTGGGATAACATTCTAGATGGGGATCACAAATTAGGGTTTATAATAGAGTTGGACACACATTCCTATTATGGGGAAATGATTGAATCCCTCAGTCGCAAAAGTGAGAAATTAAGAATCATATCCAAGTCCTTGAGTGAAAACCATACTGTGGCACTCTCTGATAAGAAAAAAGTAAAAAGAAAGGATGCATCCAATGGTGAAAACCTCTCTATGGTGCCCAAGAATGGGGGATTCAATCTTATTTTAAGAGCCATTCATCAGGAAAGGTCAACAGTTTTGGCAGAAAAATGCAATCCAGTCAACCTAGGAACAAAGGAGATCCCACATATCACATTCTATGCAGAATCACTACTATTAGAAGAGCAAGAGCTCCTAGCAGCATTCCTAAGGGAAATATAGACAAAATTCACATGGAGCTATGCTGACATGCCAGTACTTGATCCAAAGACCATGGTTCACCACGTAGCATTGTATCCAGAAGCAAAGCCTATCAAACAAAAACTTCAAAAAATGCACCCTCAAATCGCCTTATTGGTCAAATTGGAGCTAAAAAAGCTTCTAGATGTAGGATTCATACAACCAATAGATTATCCAGAATGGGTATCAAACTTGGTGCCTATTTCAAAACTTGACAAAGCCATTAGAATCTATAGAGACTTTAGATATTTGAACAAAGCATGTCTGAAAGAGGGCTTCCTACTTCCAAATATTGACATGATAATAGATATGACAGCAAGACATGAGATGCTATCACTAATGGATGGATTTTCAGGATACGATCAAATCATGATAGCAAAAGAGGATCAACATAAGATAGCCTTCACTTTCCCATGGGGGACTTACTACTGGAACATGATGCCATTCGGCCTAAAGAATGCAGGAGCAACATATCAAAGGGCCATGAAATTGATATTCCATGACATGATCCATAAGACAGTTGAAGACTATGTCAATGACATCCTAGCTAAATCCAGAAAGAGAAAAGATCACATAGCAATGCTAAGTACTATTTTTGATAGACTGGAGGAGTACAAAGTCAGACTAAACCCAAAGAAGTGCGTCTTCAGTGTATAATCAAGTAAACTACTAGGATATATAGTGTCCATGAGGGGTATCGAGGTGGATTCAACAAAAGTGAAATAAATCCTCAAAATGGAAGCACCAAAGACATTAAAACAATTGAGATGTATCCAAGGTAGACTCCAATCCATTAGACGATTCATAGCACAATCGGTAGATAAAAAGAACCCATATTCTCACCTACTCCACAGGGAGTAGCATAAAAATGTGATGCCAAATGTGAAGAGGCATTTAACAAAATCAAGGAATACCTACTGACACCACCATTCTTAATGCCGCCAATCCAAAGAAAACCATTGACTCTATACGTATCAGCAACAACAACAACCCTTGGAGCTCTTTTAGCTCAACATGATGAAAACATAATGGAAAGGGATATCTACTATATCAATAGGAGAACGGTTGGTCATGAGCTAAACTACTCATTCATTGAGAAAGCATGTCTCACAGTAGTGTTCGCGTCTCAAAAATTTAGACATTACATGTTGGCACAAAATAAAGTTCATCGCCAAAATTGACCCTCTCAAGTATCTACTATCAAAGGAAATGCTCACAAGAAGAATGGCCAAATGGGTGATGATATTGTCAGATTACAACATCGAATATTTGGAAAGGAAAGCAATCAAAGGGCAAGTCTTTGTAGACCAACTGGCAGAAGAACCTATCTATTATGAGAATCCTCTTGTTTCAGAGTTTCCAGATGAATCTATTTTCAACCTCAACGTAGCTGACCACTGGAAACTATACTTTGATGGCTCATACACACAACATGGATTAGGAGTTGGTGCCTTCTTCATCACCCCGCAAGGGGATTGCATACCAAGGTCATACAAACTGACATTTCCTTGCACCAATAACATTGTGGAATATGAGGCTTTGACTATATGTCTCAGAATAGCAGTGCCGTGGAATATCATAGCTCTCAAGGTATACAGGGATTCTCAATTGATTATAAATTAAGTGAAAAATGAATACCAGACCAAGGATGAAAAGCTCACTCCATACAAGAAATTGGAGACTCTCAAAGAATCCTTCATCAAAATAACATTTGAGCAGATTCCTAGAACCAACAACAAAGTAGCAGATGCCATGGAAATAATTGGATCCTTGCTCGATATCCCCCACAACATTCCAAAATATGAATTCTAGATTGAGCAACTTCTCATGCTCGCATTCAAGGTTCTAGAATCAAAATATGTGTGCAAAAACGTTGGTCATTGTGATCCTTGGTATCATGAAATTTATACATACCTTTGAATAGGAGTCATACCTGCTGACCTACCTTCAAACCTAAAATGAACCTTTGTTAAAAAGGCATCTAGATTTGTCATCCTAGGTGATACCCTATATTGTAGGAGCATAGAATGAACCCTATTGCACTGCTTAAATGTTGAGGAGGTATTAACCACTCTAACTGAAGTACAAAATGGTATTTATGGTTCACACTCAAGTGGAATGACCATAGCTAAGAAATTGTTGAGGATGGGGTATTATTGGCCCACAATGGAAAGAGAAGCACATGATCATGTCATAAATTGTCTACAATGTTAGTAGCATGGGGACCTCATCCATGCTCCAACTCAAGAGCTTCATCCTATTGTCACACCATGGCCCTTTTCGCAGTGGGGACTCGATCTCATTGGGAAAATCACACCCACCTCATCTAATGGCCACAAATTCATCATAATTGCAATAGAATACTTTACTAAGTGTGTATAGGCCATACCCATGACGTATATAATTGGGAAGCAAATTTCTAAGTTCATCCTGAACTATCTCATTTGTCGTTATGGTGTTCCACAAGCCATTATCTCAGATAATGGGACACCATTCAAAAACTAGGAAGTCCATGACTTATGTGAGAAATTCAAAATACAACATCACTCCTCCACCCCGTATTATCACCAAAGCAATGGCCAAGCAAAAGCTACAAAAAAAACCATTATAAAAATCCTCAAGAAAATAG
The DNA here is from genome assembly GCA_007258455.2 of Sequoia sempervirens. NCBI lineage: Eukaryota > Viridiplantae > Streptophyta > Pinopsida > Cupressales > Cupressaceae > Sequoia > Sequoia sempervirens. Next base: position 288,772,180 of record VDFB02353493.1, on the reverse strand, counting down.
TGAATGACACAGGTCATGACTAGCATTTGTAGCTTAATCCTGTCCTCTGGGCCTATCGAACCAGTATTCGCACACCAATGGGTGCCACCCCTTTCTCCCTGGTCTACAGATCAGAAGCAGTACTTCCCATTGAGATTGAGCTCCCATCCCTCAGGATATCATTGCAAAACCTCATCACGGATGAAGAGTATCGAGTGTCAAGATTGAACGAGCTGGAGCTACTGGATGAGCGATGAATAGATGCTTTGAATCATTTGCAAGTCTATCAGAATATACTCAAATAGAGTTACAATAAGAAAATTAGAAGCAGGACGTTCCAAGTCAGAGAACTGGTCTTAAAAGAAAATTAGAAGAATGTCCCAAACCCAAGCAACAAATACAAGTCCAAACCCAATTGGTTGGGACCATTTGTCATAACAGCAAGTTACAAATCAAGGGCATATTAGTTATCAACACCCGAAGGGGAACCTCTACAACAGCCCATGAATAGCTCTCATCTCAAAAAGTTTTATGCCTAAATATTTCAAGGTATAGAACCAAAAAATAAAAAAAAATTAGAAAATGTCTTGAAAAAATGGTTACTTCAGCAAAAACCTAGAAAATAGGTGTCCTGGTGACAACAAAAAAATCAAAAAAGAAAAAAATACAAAAAATCAGAAAAAGAATAAATAAATAAATAAATAATTAAAAAATTAAAAAATTAAAAAAATAGTAAAGAGAAAAATCATCCTCTAATGAAAACCACTTTAGTGGCACTTTGGGCAAGTACCTTGGTGAAAACTTGGCAAATAGGCGACTTGCATAAATAAGAACTTTCCATCCACTAGAATCTTTATGGCTTGTTTTGCATCATCGATGCCATTATGCTTCCATCATCCATCACATTTCAAGTCTCCACCCATCACTCATCCACTCGCATCTGTACCATATCTTGGTCCTATTTTCATATCATGATCCCTCCTAGTACTACTCAGCCCATCCTCAAGGTCAATTTGTCCTGCCTTTATCGGAGTAGTCTATTGCATCACGCTGGGGGCATGTTCTTATTAGATCAGATTCATGTATATTCTTAAATTCCTAAAATCAAAAAATCATCAAAATCCCAAAAACAAGAGAAAAAGTCAATCAAAAAGTCAAAAACAGAGTCATTTTGTCAAACTATGTCATCTCTGAGCTTAAACGTAGGCAAGGTTGATCTTTGATCATCCCCTAAGACACTTAGGTTAGTCCTTTAGGAGTCTATCATAATAAACTAACATCTCATCATGTATATCATCATCTATAAATTGGTCAAGTCATCAGTCTAACTACATGGTCTCTGTGTGTATAACGTAGGAAAGGCTAATCTATTGATCAGCTCATGAGACCCCTAGGATAGGTCCTTAGGTTAGTCTCTTGGTCAAAATCTCAGAAAATCCCAAAAACATTGGAAATTTTGAAAATCAAAACATTTGAAAATCTTGAAAAAATACCAAAAATAGCCTCAAAACATTGCAAAACTCCAAAAACATCCAAATATTTGAAAAATTCCATCCACCTCATCTCGCTTGCACCTGCAATAACACCACTCATAATAAACTGATTGTCATCTTCAAACCTTGGTGAAACAATTAGGGGCAAGCCTAGTAGATCGAAAGTGAAAACTCAAAGTGTCAAGTCTTAGGTCTAAGTCAGTACATAAGCAAGTTGGTCATCTCTTTGTATCGATAACTCATCATCCAAATTAGTTCCATATCAATCATCTGATAACATCATGTCCTAGGATGAATCTTTCCTACAATGGGCATTATTTATCAGAAGGAGCACTTTAGATAAATGAAATGACGTGACGCCATCCACTAACATGTCCTAGGATGAATCCTTCCTACAATGGGCATTATCTTTGGCAATAATTTTTAGTTCTTATCCTTGAAAACACATTCCCTTTTGGTTAGCGGTATTGAAGAACATCATCTTGTTTGTTTACTTTGTCTTTATCTTTTGACTTATCTTATTGCACTCATTCCAAGGACTTCTCAATGATATCCCAAAACAAGGGATTTAGAGAAATAGGAATGAGGCAACGATCATTATCTCTTATCTGCTATGCTTGTTGGATGTTCTTGTAATATAATCTCAGCGAATACTTGCTTTGTTAGGTATGAATGGAGGAGGTCTAGGGAAACTTGTTGACTATTATATGGATAGGTTTACCTTTCTGTGTTTTGGTCTGAGATGCTTGAAACTTCTAAAGTGCATCCTAGCAAGGTTTTCGTATGTCAGGTCTGAGTAGGAATACTCCTATCTATTTGTCAAGTCAAATTCCATCACACTGGGTACAACGCTATCCTGGTTTCCTATACCTTGATGCATCATACCATGTGCATTATCAAACATAAGAAAATTTGGCCCTTTTGAAAATCCCAATTCCTCAGCAAGTAATCAACATCATCATCCTCATTTGCATTTGCATCATCTTGTGTCTTGTTGAAATGACTCCTTTTCTTACTAACCGCACTAACAAGGTACTATGACAGTTGATCAACACCATCACCATCGTTATCATCATTAATCCTACATCCAAAAATCATTAGCATATCACATAAACATATCATATAGGAAATATACGCATCGCATATCCATTATCGTATAAACATATTATCATAAGCATCCATCGCACTCATCCCTTGTATCATCACATAGCATCTATGGAAGCATTCCATAATCATTTTTGCATAATCATAAACAATAGGTATATAAGCATTTAATTCATTTGCATACATACTTGCATAAGCATCATGACATTATCTCACCACAATACATTCACATTACATTCATATTACATTACACATTATCATAACATCGCATCCTATTAAATGCATCGCATACATTACATCATCATTTAATACGTTTAGGATAATAGCATTTGTTATTCTAAGCATCTCATAAAATCATCTCATTTTTATCATATCACAACCATCACATTCATATTTCATCATCCATATCATCTCATAAATAACATCATAAAAAATTCATTGCATAAATCATTCCACATAGGCATAAACGTACAAAATTCATTACAAACAAAGCATATCTGCATCCATTCATAAACATTTCATAAACAAAATTTACATATCATTTCACATAGGAACCATAGATCATATCATTTCACATATTATACCATTGCATTTGCATTATCATAAATAGACCATCGCATTTGCATTATCATAAATAGATCATCACATTTGCATATCATAGGTTAACATAATATAGATCTATTAGTCATAATCATAATGCATACATCATTAGAAATAAAAGCATCCACAACATATATAGTAGTAAAATCATACATAAAAAGAACATAGTCTATCACATCAAAATCATCATCGACTCATACATATATCATCAATAACATCACTATCATAATACAGGGAATAAATTGGATCACTATACATGTGTAAATCAGTATAAAAGGCCCATCTGGGCTATCAAAAATGAGCCCATAAGGCACAAAAAGTAGCATAACATCTCGATCAAGCTCAGTCCCTGTGAATGCTGCCCTCACCCCCATCACCATGACCCTTTTTTGGTATGTGGTTTGCCTGCTCTGAGTACTCTAGGACCACTCTACTCTGGGTATGGCCTCGTGATAGGCCTGTCGATAATACTCTACCTCTCGGATGACATCCTTGTAGGATCTAACTAGCACCATACCTTGGGAGGAGGAGGCTGTCATGCTCTCTATCTGTTGTCTATGGCCTAGCTCAGTGGCTTCCTATAGCTTCGCAACCTATCTCTGCTGCATGACCTGATCCCTCTCAGCCCTCACCTAATCTCTGTCAACTATCAAAGCCTAGACCTGGGCCTACAACTGTGCAATCAACACATCTCAGCATCTATCTTTCCTGCTAGCCGTACATGTGGCTACACCCAAAGTTGATCCTCACCTCGTGGTGTCTCCTACTACTAGTCCTACATATGAACATCCCCCTACCCTAGCTAGACTGGAGGCACAAGTGGTAGATCTTGTCAAACCTTGGCTCTCCATCCTCATCCTCCCCCTCTGCCTCTAACTCACCATGCATTGAGGACTGCACGTAGAATCTTCAACCGAAGAGGAGGTCAGAATCAATCCTTGTAGGCTTGGGTGGTGCCTGGATCTTCTAGCCCCTAATCATAAGCCCATGTCTAGGCTATCAGCTGTCAGAAACTGTCCACTTCCTCTGAGGCAACAATATATCGCCCCCATGAACGCTCTGTCATGGTGCGGGAAAAGACGACCACGTAGTCATCATTTGGACGATCTTGTGGCTCCCCAAACTAACGATGTAAATGCCCAGGTAGGTACCTCTCAAGCATTGTATAATCCCACCCTTGCATATACCAGTCTTGATGGTAATAGAATATCTAATCAGCATCATCAGCCCATCCGAGCTGACCAAGGTAGGGTTGCCAGGAGAAAACCTGTATCTCATCTAGGACCTACCTCTAGTAAGGGATCCCATGCTCATCGGTATGGGTGAAGGACACACCGCCTCTATATCGTGCCATGAGGGGATCATCTAGCCCCATCAGAACTAAAAAGACCCACGGTCATAGTACAACAATGTGCTTCCATGCTCAAATGTGAAGTAGAGTCACCCCTACCCCCAACACTCTGTCATCCATGTAAACATACTCATGGAGGTCCCTGTAGAGTGAAGCTAGAAGTATAGGCTCCCATGTGAAATGAACCGGCTTGCTTAGACCATCTACTCCCAGCAATATCCCCAGCCGAGATTGAAGTATCACCCTCACCTGTGAGGGGCAACAAGGCCCGAAATGATGGCTGCAATCACCCAGTGATAGGGGGTGCTAGGATCCTGTGTCACTCAAGCTCTATTTGCCCCTTGCAGAAGACAATCTCATCAGTAGCAAGGACTCGAAAGCAGGCCTCACGCCCCTCGTCCATGTTGAAGATCACTCGATGACTATGAATAGGCAATTGTAAAATTCACCAAACGTCCTCTAGAGTGACGGTGGCATCACCAGTGGGAAGATGAAATGAGGATGCCTGTCTGTGCCATCTCTCGACTAGTGTTGACAGCATCCTTAAGTGAGTACGGATGGGGGCCACATACGCAATGTGTCACAACCCCGCAATCCAGAGTCGATCCTAGTCCCTTTTGCTTAGGTTCCACAAGTAACCAGCTAGGTCTTGCGACCTATGCTCCAGATAGTAGAGCTCTCTCGTTGTGTCCTGCATCAAGGAAGGTCACCATGTTAAAAATTTTGAAAAAAATCTTTATCAAGCATTCAAAAAACTTCCCTAGCGGTGCAACCCATGATGGCATCGCAGTTTGATTTTAATCAAACTCTGATGCTAGGGCTAAAAAAAGGAAAAGTCGCACCACTGTGGTGCAATTTCCCTCTCAGCAGTGCACTTTGAGCTAAATTGGGACCACCATGTCGCACTTCCAAAACTACCTCATTGGCCCCAAGCTTAGCGTCAGATTTTCTAAAACTCTAAACTGCATCGCAGTGGTGCTATATCACACTGAGTGGTGGAGTTTGGCTTCTAAGTGGTGCTATATAGGGCTACTGCAGATGGACCGACTCTTTAAAGTATTAATTGAAGCATTAAATGAAAGACAAAGCTAGGGTAAGGACCACTTACCAGTGCCCTGATGCCAAGTAGCCACTGGTATGTCTGAACTCAATCTGAAATGTGCAGAGGAAGTTGTCATTGTGCCATATTGTCAGGAGGTCTGAGCTCAAATCTTGAGATTACTATTGGAGGTGTTTTGAAAATGACTTGAAAGTGACCCCTCAGGCCCCATTTAAGCATGAAAATTAGGCTTTTTTAACCCTCAATGGCTGTCCTGCTAGGGTTTTGGACCCTCAAACCTATTTTTGTCCAATTGAGGCCTATTTTGTATTGTTTTATTGTGTTTGGATACATTTTTAGCCTCTTGGAGGCTTTTTGGACCTGTTGGGTACTTTGTTCTCTTTTTTTCCCGAGATCACCCAAAAATTGGAATTTTCGTCTATGTGTGAAATATTGGATCAATCTAAATGAAAATCAAACACATATTAATAAGACATTGTATCAAAGAAGCTGGAAAAGAAATAGAATATGCAAACTGTGATAGTAGCTTTCCTGAAATTGTCTTTTCTTCCTCTAACTCTAGCATTTTGTTGTTTCAAATGGCTCTCAGATCAGCAGATTGAGCTCAACAAAAGGATAGCATGAAGAATGAGATAAAATGAAAATGCATATTATGCTAAATGAAAAAGCTATGCTAAGGATGATAAGATTGTTGTGATGCTAAAAATGATGTAAATGCATAAGCTGATTGCAATTATGGTTGTGTAAATGCATGCGTAGTGTGTATGCGTAGTCTAACCAAAGCTTGGATTTGCGCCAAAATTTATAGAATTTTCGAACGGATTCGATTGGCTGATTCGATCAATGGCCCGGATTAAGCTTATTTGAACAGACGGTGGCAGATTTTTGAAAGTGGAGAAGAGGATGGAAGGTTTCCCTTTTCCGTCAATTTCCATCATTGAGTTTCAAAGGGAAATTTCCATTTCAAAGAGCGAGTTAAGAATTTGGAAAGGTGCGTTTAGAGTGAGCTAGAAATAAACAAATTAAATTTGTTTAATTTGTAAGTGAAGATGAAAATGGAAACTCGCATAATTAAATAAATCATATTTAATTATGTTTTAGAAATGAAATTAGGGTGAAATGGAAAATATTAAATTAAATATTTAATATTTAATTTGAGGATGAAAAGAATATTCCATTATTTGAATATTCAAATATTCAAACTTTAGAATATGATATGATAATCAAATATAAATAAATTATGAGAATTTATTTAATTTAATTAAGCAAAAGGTAGAAGGTGGGATGAAGAAGATATTCCATTATTTAAATATTCAAATATTCAAACTTTGGAATGATATGATAATCAAATATAAATAAATTATGAGAATTTATTTAATTTAATTAAGTGAAAGGTGGAAATGTCAATAATTAAATAAAATTATTTAATTAAGGTAGAGGAATTAGAAAATGAATGATATAAATAAATAATTAAATTTATTTATATGTAGATGAATTTAGGAGAATTAATTAAATAAATCATATTTAATTAATTGACAAGCTTAATCATGACCATTTTTAGACGTATACATTTTTCCCCTCTTTGAAGTGATGTGTAAAACACATTGCTTCAAAGAAAAATAAGATTTTGCCCCTGATATGTTTCTGCTGATGATGCCCCCTTGGGAGGTAAATCACGGATGAGAGAGAAAGTGGTTTAGCTCATGATAAATGATGAAAAGGATGTCCCACTTTAAAAAAAATAAAGTAAAAAAGGCAACAAACTTACCCTTGGTTGACCTTTAAAAGGTAAAAAGGTGAAAAAGGTAAAAAGGTGAAAAAGACAAGTCATTTGCACTTTTGACTTTGGTGAATACTGTAGCTCTGAGAGTGACATCGCGACATGGAGATTCCTTATCATCACCACTGATTCGAGAGATTTTGCCAATATCAGAGGCCAGCAGCATACATACCACCGGTGAATCGATCTAGCCTCCTATGCTTTCGAGTTTTTTTTGTTTGAATCAAATTTTTTTTTTTTTCGTGGATTTAATTTTTGAAAATGACGTTTGCGCACATTTAGAATAGTTAGTGCACTTTAGAAAAAAATAGTGGCGCTTAGAGTAAAAACAAACATGCATATAGCCAATATGTTGAATGGCTAGGGTAAAACTAGTTTAGCGCTTAGAGTGAAAACAAACGCGCATATAGGGCAGGCTAGGAAAATTTAGGGGTAAAGCATATATGGGGAGAACAATAGCGCATAGAGTAAAAATGTGCATCCAGTGATTAAATTTGTGCTTAGGATGATTAAAGCTGTGCATATGGGAAAACACGCATCGAGGATCTGTTTGGGCACTTCGGGCATAAAGAACAACGCATACGGGATTTAGCACATAGAGTCCATAGAGTGGCGCATATGGTAAAAATAGGTAGAATTGATGCTTTGATGATAGATTTGTGAAAATGATGATGAATATTTCTTTCTTAGTCAACAGATAGATAAATTGTCATGTCATCATGCTGATATGGATAGAAATGATAGAATAATCTGATTGATTGATTGATAACTTTGCTTCTGAGAGTAGAAAGAAAAGAGTAGATGGTTGATATGACTTCTGATAAATTTGCTTTTTGCAATAGAAAACAAATAGTAATTGATGGTAGAATAGATTTGATATGATATTCAGATAGATAGATCGTGTATTGGTTTGCCTTATAGGATTAATTGTGTGATATGGGTCATGGATTTGATGCATTGATATGAGTCATTGATATGAGTCTGATATAGTTCACTGATATAGGTCACTGATAGATAGTAGTCTAATTGATTTTGTTTGAATGAGATTGAATAATTGGTATGATTATGATGAATTACCCTTGTGATGAAAATAGGAGGTTTTCAAAAACCTCTAGATTAGAGAGCAACATTCGACAGGATGGGATAGGATTCCCGAGTTGACACCTGCTGAGATAGCATTGATAGATATGTGTGGTTTGAGATCCTTACTGGCTATGCCACCGATTTGGGTCAACAGAGGTTTGTTGATGGTACGGGCAGAGCGATGGCACTTGGAGCACAACACCTTCATATTCTGACTGGTGAGGTGACAGTGACTCCTGAGGATGTGTACAAGATATTAGGTATCCCAGTGGTTGGTGCCCTTGTGTATTATGATCACAAGGAGCTCGGGGGTGTAGATGATTTGAGGAGGGTTTACGGAGATGCACAGATAGCTGGGTACTGGGTACCATGGGCAGACTTTCGAGGCTATCTAGCCTTTCCTGTAGTGTTGGGTGCACTCATTGGAGGTCTCCTTTGTCCGAATCACTGGCCAAAGAGATTATCGATGGGATGGGGCAAGATTTTGGAGTGAATGTTGCTACAGCCGCAGAGATATGCATGGGGGAGTTGTATGCTAGCACATCTATATCATGATTTGTATCAGGTGGTATGCAAGGGTTCTTCAAGTTTGTTGTGTGGTGTGACATTGCTCCAGATCTAGGCATGGGAGCATTTTGCTGTGACAAGACCGGTGTGCCCTAGAGTTAGGCCACCAGGTAGGCCTTATATATATGTATACTATGTTCCTTACCCAACCCAAGCTGGGCAAGATGGATTACTGGAGATGACTGTTGGATGATATGGATACAGTAGTATGGAGACCATACCTTGATTGCAAGCCATGGGATACAGATGATATAGAGATGCCATATTTGTGCATCCCTCAGTTTCTGATAGGGAGGACTCCTTTCATTCTTGAGAGGTTTCTGGCATTACGAGTGCAGAGGCAGTTTGGATTCACGTAGGGGATGCTGTAGGGGGTTGTACATTATGCTTGGAGCAGAGATGAGGCCAGATGGGGCCGGAGTAGAGATGAGGCTAGATGGGGCCCATGCATTTCTTATCAAATAGCATATACAGAGTTCTAGTCATTAGTACCTGAGACATGGGCTGACAAGTGAGACGTTGTGGATGCTGGCATGTCTGATGAGTGCTCAACATATTTTCATACACATCCATTTCTACAGTTTACCGGTCCTGATGAGCCAACACCCATTCTGGTGGCACCACAGCCAGGGGCAGTTAGACAGGAGGATGTGGCCGGTGGTGAGCAAGGAGCAGTTGGAGGATTGGAGGAGGAGAGTGGAGAGGAGGAGGAGAGTTCATATGGGGATGATGGAGACGATGGTAGAAATGAGGGCCATGTGCTGGGGAGGTCGAGGCTAGATATCCTGAGAGGTGTCCAGATTATGTGGTGGCCGAGGATAGGGATAGGGTGGTGAATAGTGATCTGGATGGCATCTTCCTCTCAGCAAGGATAGATAGCCACACTTCAAGCCTAGGTATAGACATTAGAGGGTCAACAGGGGCAGTTGCAGAGTCAGCTGGGATAGGCACAGGGATTCATTGTGCAGCTATAGGCACAGCTAGCACAGGCTCAGGCACAGCCTCAGGTACAGGCACCTGCCCTAGGCCCACAATTAGCTTAGGTGATTGCAGAGAGAGACACATTCAGACAGAGGGCAATAGAGGTTGAGGGTGTTTCCCAGAGACTGATGGGCACTGTAGAGAGTGCATCACTATGGGATGCCATTGCAGAGGGCATGGAGATGGCTAGGGAGGCTGAGTACTACACAGTGAGATACGAGGAGCTGTGTCCTCCAGAGCACAAAGAGCCATACCCACAGTCCCATAGCAAGATGAGGAGTAGATCGCGAACACACACAAAGTAGGGGAGTGACTGGGCCTCGGCAGGACCCAGACGTAGGCACTAGTGGCAGGCCACCTCCTTCTGGACCAACACCATCAGGGGCCTTGACCAGTTAGCAGACAAAGTGCACATATGTGTATCATTTTTGGAGCATGTATACGGATTTTGGATCCTATCTGATGTATTTCTCTTTGAACATTTTAGTTTCATTGGATATTTGGATATTTGTATCATTTTGATGAGTGATGATATGTAGCGGCGATGATTATTTTGGATTATGCTTTGTGCACTTATGATATGATGATATAATATGCATTTATTTCTATGTGTTATGGATTTTGATATGATATGTAGGATGATTTGATATGATATGTTTATTATGATGATGATGATTGATGATGTGTACTGATGATGCTATGCAGGTGGATGATTTATATGGAATGTTTATTATTATTTTTTTGGATTTTTCAATGTAGACAAAAGATGGTAATATGATAAAAAAATGAATGTTGTGTTCATGATATGCATTATGAATTTTGTATGATAAAATGATATGATTTGATGTAAAATGATATGAGTACTAATATGAAATTGAGATAAGTAGATAGTGATTAGATGTATGATGTGATATGTGATGAAAATGTAATGATTTGTAATTAGAATGAATGGATAAATGAATAATAAATGGGATTATAATGATAATGAAATGATAATGATATGATATGAAAATGAAACTAAGATAACTGATAATGATAATGAAATGATGATGACCATGAAATGCATGATAATGATGTGATAAATAATGATAACGATAAGAAGATGATGGAATGATAATGATAATGAAATGTTAAATGATATGAAATGGAATATTAAATGATAATGGATAATAATATAAATGATAATGATAATGAAAATGAATAGAATAAAATGATGATAATGGTAATACAATGATGAGATATAAATGATAATGATATGAATGATAATGAATGAAATGATGCAATGCCAATGAAATTAATATGAATGATAATGAATGAGATGATGCAATGCCAATGAAATTAATATGAATGATAATGAATGAAATGATGCAATGATAATGGTAATTAATATGAATGATAATGAATGAAATGATGCAATGATAATGATAATGAATTGCTAAATGATAAGAAATGGAATAATAACGAATGGATAATGATATGAAATGAAAATGATAAATGATATGATAAATGATAAATGATAATGATAACGCAATGGAATGATAAGGGTAATGTAATGGAATGATAATGAAATAATGTTAATGCAATGGAATGATAATGAAATGATAATAAAATGCAAATGGAATGATAATGAAATGCAAATGGAATGATAATGAAATAATAATGGAATGTGAATGGAATGATAATGAAATGATAATGGAATGCGAATGGAATGCAAATGGAGTGATAATGAAATGCGAATGGAATGATAATGATAATGATAATGCAATGGAATGATAATTAAATGATAATAAAATGCAAATGGAATGATAATGAAATGCAAATGGAATGATAATGAAATGATAATGGAATGCAAATGGAGTGATAATCAAATGCGAATGGAATTATAATGAAATGATAATGAAATGTGAATGGAATGATAATGAAATGATAATGAAATGTGAATGGAATGATAATGAAATGCAAATGGAATGATAATGAAATGATAATGAAATGCGAATGGAATGATAAATGGAAATGATGAAATGTATGATATAAGGAAATGAATGATGATGCAATAAATGATAATGGTATTGAACCAAACATCCGCATTGCCCTCGACAAATAGTCCAAAGAAGTATGACAACCATTGACCTTTCGAAAACTCTTGATGAAAATCCAATATGCAGTTATGTACCATGACCTAAAATGAAATGCAACTAAATGAAGCTAAATTTTTTGTTGAGCTTATAGGTATATTTGCTGGAATCATCATAGAGCGCTTTTTAAAATGTTGGAAGTATGTACAAGAATTAGAGGGGAAATTAGTACCAATGATGACTTGAGTATAATTTTCATGATTTTTGATATAGCAAGTGAACACAAGCACCTAGGTATAATTGAACCGAGATGACCTAAGCATTTCTTGCATAAACAGACAAAGACTAACCACCATCTGATGCAAATTTGGAACTGTCATCAATGATAAATCATCACGTCTCACGACATATTTGCAATAGATAAATGATTAACCTCCAGATAGCAGACAAAGAAAAATCACCCTCTTTCCTTGCCACTCTAGTTCAGTACATCATCGAGTGTACTCTAGAGAAATGATATCAAAAATTAAACAACCATTATTCAAAAATGAAATACTGTGATTTCAAACATTATTGAAATTATAGATCATCTAGATATGAGTCATGATAAGGTAGGAAATTGAAATCTACTGTGATATGGAACAATGACCAAATGTTTAAGTTTGATTTGGTTGTTTTGTTTGTGTGATTGGTTTTTGACGTCGTTGTCTCACTGTTTTGGTAAAAACCTGAAAGTTGGTTGTCCCCAGTATCTTTTGCCCTTGGTATTGACACAACTTGCTGAGATAAATATGTACAATAATTAATCCATGGTAAGACATTATCGCTCAAGGAAAATGATGATAGCATGGTGTTGGTGTGGCCCTAGGATGATGAAAAAAGATGCATGAAAAGAATGCTGAAAAGTTAAGTGCAGAACATGAACTAATAGATGGAGAGCTACAAATAGTGTCTATTTGCCAGATTTTCACTATTTGTTTTTGTTACATTTTTCTTGTCAATAGACTGCCTGTTGCCAGGTTTTCACCAGGGTAACAATTTTTTTAGGACTTTTTCTGATTTTTTTGGATTTTTTTTTAGGACTTTTTCTAATTTTTTTGGATTTTTTTAGGACTTTTTCTAATGATAACTGCTTTAGACATAATACTTTTTCAGGTGCATGCTGTTGATAGGTTCATCAAACAGGTCCCCTTCTGGCATTGATAGCTTGTAGGCTCCTAAACCATAGACTGTGATAACCACATAAGGACCTAGCCAATTTGGTTCAAACTTTCCTTTCTTTTCTCTGTCTTACTGATTGTGTGGGTTCTCTTTCAGAACAAGATCACCCACCTGAAAGATACGTGGTTTTACTTTGTGGTTATAGCTGTGAGACATCATCTATTGATAGGCTTTCAAATGATCAGTTTCTCTTTGTCTTTTCTCATCTAGGAGTTCAAGCTCTTAGAGTCAGGAAACTCTGTATTCATCATCCATTGTAAGACCTTTTAATGATACTCTGAGTGAGGGAATCTCAACTTCTAAAGGTAATATGGCTTCTGCTCCATAGACAAGGGAAAATTGTGTTGCTCCTGTTGGTGTGCGGACACTAATTCTGTAGGCCCATAGAGCTGGATTGAGTTGAACGTGCCAATCCTTCCCTAAATCATTCACAGTCTTTTTCAAGATTTTCAATATTGTTTTATTGGAGGCCTCTACTTGTCCATTCCCTTGTGGATAATAAGGTTTTGAATATCTATGCTGAATGTGAAATCTCTCGCAAAGTTCATCAACATCCTGATTTTTGAATGGACGTCCATTATCTGTAATAATGGAGTTGGGAATGCCATACTGACAAATAATATAGTTGAGTATGAATGTTGATATTTGTTTGCCGGTGACTTTAGTAAGAGGGACTGCCTCAATCCACTTGGTGAAATACTCTATAGCTATGATGATGAACTTATGCCCATTTGATGAAGAAGGATGAATCTTGCCCACTAGATCTAACCCCCATTGAGAAAATGGCCAGGTTGGTATGAATGGTTGAATTTTCTATGTGGGAGCATGAATGAGATTCCCATGAATTTGACATTTTGAGCATGTTTTCACAAAATTGAATGATTCCCTCTCCATTGTAGGCTAGTAGTAACCCATTCTAATCAATTTCTTGGATAAGGTCAGTCCACTCGAATGAGTACCACAGATGCCACCATGAACTTCTTGTAAAGCTTTGTTAGATTCCTCACATTCAAGACATCGAAGTAAAGTACCATCAAGACCATGGTGATAAATAGTGTCAGTGATAAGAGTGTAGCGAGCGAATTGGCAGATAAAATTGTGTTTTTGGTTACGGGATAAATCGGGTGGCAAGATATCATCTTTAAGATAGGCATAAATTTTTCTGTACCAAGGTGAATCGGATTCTACCAAGTGGAAAATGATTTGGCTTTCAGGGGTATCATAAGTAGGTGTAAATGATTGTTCCACCAGAAATTCATAACGAGTCTGAGTTTCTAGGAGTTGTAATAATGATGCAATTGTAGCCATGGCGTCAACTACTTTATTATGAAGCCTTGGAATTTTTGTGAATTTGATGTCCACAAAGTATTTCTTGAAGTCATCCACCATCTTTTTATAAGGAAACAATTTGTCATCTTTGGTCTGATAGTCATTATTGATCTGACAAATGATCAACTATGAGTCAACATACACCTGTAATTCTGTAATCCTCCATTCCAGCACTATTTTAAGCCCAGTGATCAATGCTTCATATTCGGCTATGTTGTTGGTGCATGGAAACATCAGCCTATATGATTGAGGAATGGTGTGTCCTTGAGGGGTGATGAAAAGTATGCCTACCCCCGATCCATTTTGAGTAGAAGAACCATCAAAATATAAGTACCATGGTTGTTTAGATTCTGTAGTAAAGACATCACCATCTGGAAATTCAATGTGTAGGGGATGATCTACTTGTAGTGGTGCTTCAGCTAATTGATCAACAATATCTTGTCCTTTGATTGCCTTGCGATCAACATAATGGATGTCGAACTCACTCAAAATCATTACCCACTTTGCTAACCTTCCTGTTAATGATGCTTTTCTCAACAAATACTTGAGTGGATCAATCTTTGAAACCATATTGATTATATGGTTTAACATGTAATGTCAAAACTTTTGTGAAGCAAAGACTACTGCTAGACAAGCCTTCTCAATAGAAGTGTAGTTGAGTTCATGACTTGTCAGTGTTCTACTGATGTAGTAAATTGCACATTCCTTTCCTGTAGAGTTTTTTTGCACTAGCAGTGCCCCCAGAGATGTCTCCATTGCAGCAATGTATAAGATTAGTGGTTTGTCTGGATTTGGTGGTACAAGAACTGGTGGAGTCATTAAATACTATTTGATTTATTGAAACACCAATTCACATTTGTCATCCCACCTGAAAGGAACATTCTTATGTAGTAGATGTGTGAAAGGTAAACTTTTGTTGGCCAATTGTGCAATGAACCTTCATATAGACTGCAGTCATCCCTGTAGTGATCTTAACTGACTGATGTTCTTCAGTGGATGCATTTCCATAATTGCTTGTACTTTCACGGGATCTACTTCAATTCCTTTTTCTGAAACAATATACCTAAAGAGTTTTCCAGATTTGACCCCAAAAACACATTTCTTAGGGTTGAGGTGAACTTTGAATTTCTCTAATCTTGCAAATATTTTGGATAATATTTCAAGATGTCCTTCTCTAGTGTATGATTTTTCCAATATTTCATCTACATAATCTTCCATGAAGATATGCATCATGTCATGAAAGATTGTAGTCATGAATCTTCGATAAGTAGCCCCAGCATTCTTCAAACCAAAAGGCATGACGTTCCAACAGTAGGTTCCCCATGGACATGTGAAAGTTGTTTTCTCTTGATCTTCAGGTGCAATCTTGATTTGGTTGTAGCCAAAAAAACCATCCATTAATGAATACATGGCATGGCCAGCTGTCAGATCAACTATAGTGTCGATGTTGGGCAGTGGGAAATCATCCTTAGGACATGCTTTATTAAGATCCCTAAAATCTGTGCATATTCTCACAGTTTTATCTGGCTTGGATACAAGAACAATGTTGGAAATCCATTCTGCATAGTCAATTGGTCTTATGAAGCCCACATCAAGGAGTTTTCTCAATTCTTCTTTAACCAACAATGCAACATGAAGGTGCATCTTTCTGATTTTTTGTTTTACCGGCTTGGCCCCTGGTTTGATAGACAAGTGATGCATGATAAGATTAGGGTCAAGACCAGGCATGTCAGTGTAAGACCACACAAAATTTATTTGATTTTCTTTCAGGAATTCCATGAACTCTAGTACTTCTTTCTCTATCATTGCTGCAGCCAACTGTAGGATCCTTGGTTTGTCTGAAGTTTCAAGATTGACAGCATTTGTAGGCTCAATCAGAATAGGTGATTGCTCATGGTAGTGCTCTGGGAGAGTGTCAAGATTCCCATCATCTGGTGCCTCAAAGAGGTTTTCACCATCTGATATGCTCTTTATTTTATCTTTTGTTTGATCTAATAATGCCAAATTTTGGTTTTCACCATTAGATCTTTCTTTTCTATTTTTGCTTTTGCAACTAGGAGAATTGACACTCTCCTGATCAAAGACTTTATATTTAAAATCATTAGTGGAACAATCATTTACATCTTCTGCTGAAAGGAAGTTTACAATAGCTTCCTCACTTGGAAACATAGGTATATCAATAGGTTCAGATGAATCCTAATCAATGAGATCAGGATAAATCAAAGGTATCGGGTCATCAGGTTGCGTGAAATCAGCTATGGTTATGGTCATAACAGAGTGGTCTGTAGGATCTGAGGTGTGAGGTGGGTCAATAATGATACTGTCCTCATGATAATCTTGTTCGTTTAGATCTAACTCAGTATCACTAGAATCATAGTTGATTTGTGGTTCAGATTCTTGTGGTTGGGACCCTGACCCTTCACCTTCAATTAGAGTTGGAGCATACTGGTGTATTACATCAACCTCTTTATCTCTCCATAATTCATCATTATAAATGGTGTCCCATTCATATTTAGCAGAGTTTGTATCTGAATTGTTATCCAAGAAGTTCTGAACTTTTGTCAAACATACTTCTTGTGAATCTGAGCCTTCTTTCAATGTGAAAGCAGTGTCATGCAGTTGTTTGGATGTGTTTTCTTTGGAGTGAGTGTCATAACCTAATCCAGTTTTCTCTTTTGCAGCAAGTCCATGGAGATGAATAGGTTCAACTACTCCTTTCCTTTTTCTGATAGGACCTTTATCATAGCCCATCTTCTGCATGATTGAGTAACCTTTTCCATATTTGTCCGTGGGTAGTTCAACATTAAAGCCTGCTTCATCTTCATCTTTATAGATCCAGTTTAGAATTTCTGTATCCTCAAGATTTTCCATGGGGAATCTTTCTTTGATGAATTGTCCATTAAATTTTGTGACTGGCTCTATTGGTGGTTGCTTTGATGTTGATGTTGCTGATATTTGATGTTCCTTGATAGACGGTTGTCCATGTGATCAAGGTGATGTAGGTAAATTGGCAAGACAAAGAGAGTATTCTCCAACTCCATGATCCTTGAATTTCATTTTTTTGTTAAAAGGATTGGTCAATTGACTGATTTGTGTGTCAATCTTTAGAGAAGTACCAGCACAAGCTTCTCGATTGTTAGGGACCAAAGTATCCTAACTGGCTTTTATGTTGGCACAAGTTTGAATATTGGAATTATCAATAGGTATTGTGATTTCCTATCCATCATAAGGAAACTTAAGACATTGATGATAGGTTGATGGAACAACTTGCATTTCATGGATCCAAGGATGACCCAACAAGATGTTATATGCAAGATCATGGTCCAGGACTTAACAGAAAGTATTCTTTATAACAAGACCCACTCTGATTGGTAGCATGATTAGACCTTTGGATGCTCTTTCTTCATCATCATAAGATTTTATGGTAATATTTCTTCTGAAATCAATGGAGTCATCAGAAAATCCTAAAGCTTTAACCAACTTCATGGTACAAATGTTCAAACCAGCACCTCCATCTATTAGAACTCATCTGATACGAAACTTGTGAACCATGACTTCTAAGTACAATGATGAATTATGGGGATGAGTTATGGAAATGTCATCTTTTTCAGAGAATGAAAGGAAAGTGGGTGAGGACAAGTGTCCTACCATGGCTTGAAATTGGTTCACATCCAAGTCAGTGGCTACATTAGTTTCAATGAGGGATTTTTCAAGAATTTCTTTATGGGATGGAGAAATCTTCAATAGTTCTAGAATAGAAATCTGAGCGGGGGTTTTCCGAAGCTGATTGACCAAATCATATTGATGTTGAGGCGGAGGTTCAGTGGTTTTTGGAGAGGCACCCTTTAAGACAACTTTAGCTTGCACTCTTGTTGTTGCATTGACTTCTCTATATTCCACCTTCTTGTTGACTTTAATAACATTTACCCACTTGTCGTCTGTGTAGAGATGATTGATTATATGATCATCATTGATATGATTCACATTTTTTTTAGAAGACTCACCCTTTTGATAATTGGGCAAAGGGTTGCGAAATGCTTGGTGGTCTGCATTGGTTTTTTGATTTCCTTCTATTGTAATGATGTCATTGTCGATCAAGTCTTGAATGGCATTCTTCAAGGCTTGCTAGTTATTTGTGTGATGACGTTTGCACCTATGATAATCACAATAGTATGCCTCATTCCATGATGGAGGCTTTACACTGGGTTCATAATTTCATTGAGGTGATAAAGTAATAACGTTTTTGGCCATCAACTCTTTGAATGCAAATTCTAAGGATTGACCCAGTGGAGTGAAAGTTCTTCTACTAGAGAAGAATGAAAATCTCTTGGGATTTGAATTCGAGGTGTTCCCTAAAGAATTGTGATTGCTATTGGTTCCTCGATAACCTTGGTTGTTAGAAGTCCCTTGGTTGGGAGTAGAGTGTTGATTTATATTGTTCCTCGGAGAAGGAGGATTATTTCTGTGATTTGCAATTGAGCTGACATTGTTGTTGCAAATTTTTGGAGAACTGAGGACAAATGGCTTGGTCGAGGCATGATTCGCATCAACAACACCATCATTCACCATATTTTTGTTGCGAGTCCAAAATTTGGACTTCTCCTGATTATTGTGATGGTTGGATGCGCTAGGATTGTCTTTGTCATGTTTTATTATCCCTCTTTTAACCAAAGAATTTTCAATGGTTATGGCATCTTCAATCATTTTCTCAAAAGAAGAAGGACAATGTAAGTTCAAATGATAGCTCATTTCTGAATTTAAACTGTTAATAAAGGTAACCATTTTTTCCTTTTCAGGAATAGGACGTGGATATCTGGCAAACATTCTTCTCCATCTCTGAAGAAATGTAATGAAAGATTCACCAAGTTTTTGTGCAACATTGCAAAGATCTATCTTGGTGATTTGGTGTTGTATGTTGTAGGTATATTGTGATATGAATAAGTTGATCAATTCTTCAAATGTCCTGACAAGAGGTGTAATCTTAGATAGCCATTCCATAGAGTGTACTCCAAGGCTCCTTGGAAACAATCGCATCAAGTGTCTTCGTGAGCGAATTCCAATGTCATGTTTCTAAAGTCTCTAACATGATCGATTGGATCTGTTTTCCCATTATAGCGATCAAATTTTGGCATTTCACAATGCTTGGGAAAAGGAATCATGTTAAGACTTCTATCGAAAGGATAAGGAAAAATGTCCTCCAAGGTATATTTCTTTGTGGTTGTTCCCCCTTGCAATTCTTTAACTTGTCCTTGAAGTGCCTTGATTTGTTGGGTCAAAGCACTAAGATCAGAAAGGGGTGTCTCTTCAGGTTTATTTTTCAAGTTTTTAGTATCAAATTCATGAGGCAATTTAGCCCCTTGTTCGGCTAGATAGTGAAAATATTTTTCCTTATCTCGCTGCAAGATCTTTTCAATGGCTTTGTGAAATTTTGGATCTTGCTCAGCCTCTCTAAGATGTTCCTCATCTTCTTCCTCATCACTATCTATCTGTCTTTTGTTCATGTCTTTATATTGGTGGAACGGATTTTCTTCTCTGTTATCTCTATCTTTGTCAAAAAGTGGATTACGATTCATGATGTAAAGAGGATTGTTGCTTTCACCTTCTTCTTGAATGTTTTAAGTATGACCTTCTTGTTGGATTTCGTCCTTCAATTTATTGAATTGGGATCTTGTGAAGATAGGCATATGATTTTGAAAATTCTTCTAAACTTAGATCCTAGTTTTGACAAGTGTGATGATGATGATCTGATAAGATGTAGAATCTTATGATATGATCAAGGATGTTCCTAATTTATTGATTGTGGCTTCCAATTGATGAAGGATTTCAAAATCATGTTGGGGAAGTTGAACCAAAAATTAGAAAGTTGTTTGAAAGATGCACTTCTTAAAGTTTTGATCTTTGTTTTTTGAAGAAAAGTTCCAAAATCACTGAAGGATTTGATTGGGATGTGAAGGATATTATATAGAAGGTTGTGGTATGTTGCCAAATTCAAGAGGTTGGTTATGATTATGTCATTGTGATAGAGCTAATCTCTGATAATAACCTCAAGAATCTAAGGGATCTACAACATACTCATCAGTGAATCCTCTAACAAAGTCTTCGTATCTGTGAAGAAATCCTCAGTAGTGAAGCAAGAATTGTTGAATTTTGTACAAGAATTTTCTCTTTTGTAGTGTTTTCTTGGGTTTTCTGATCCTTTTAGACAATAATTTCTTAGGAAATTTTGTTGATTTCCAATCTCTAAGCATGGGAAAAGTATTGGGAATGTTATTGGATCAATGGTATGAATTTTTTTTTGAGTGATTTCAGTTGTTGTTCTTCATGTTCATTTTGGATGATCTTTCTATCTGAATTAATGTATTGGAAGACACAACAAACATTTTTGAAAATAGTTGTTCTAAAAGCCCTATACTAACATGAAGTGTTTGATCAAGAAAATGTTTTTCAACAAATGTTTTCATAGGTTTTATACATGAAAGACAATTCAAGCATACTCACTCTTAATGCTCAAGTAGGTCATTCTAGTAATCAACAACCCACATCTTAGAACTGCGTCGACTCACATAGCCATGTCACCTCCGAAGGGGTGCCCATTTTTTTGTCTTTTCCAGGTGCGTACTCAGAGTTACGAAAGTGGATACCAGATCCCCTGAGCAAACGGTCCTTGGCAGTTATATGGTGAGTGTCTTGGGGGCAGATTCTTCCCTCCCCTTGCACTGTGATTATTAGAATGTTCAGAAAATGACTTCAGCTAGCCACTACACTAGGTTCGTAGCAAGGGTTTCCATTCGGTGCGACAATAATAAACTCCCTCAGGAGACCTCCCAACCTTTAGAACAAAGGTTTTGGGGATGGTTATCTTGCACACTACCAGAAAAAGAGGGTTTCCCCAATTTTTTTTAAAATTTTATAGTGGGGCAGAATAGCCTAGCTTTGGCTTGAATCCACTTGAGCCGTTCCCATAGGGTGAGTACTTTTTCCCACTACGGAAGGCTCTCTAAAGGATGTAATTAAAGCATGAAAATTGCATGAAAATTAAAAAGGCAAGTCTGGTATTTTGATCACCCAGTTAAGGGGAGAACATAGACCTATTGTCACAGTCAAAGCAACCAAATGTTCATTTTAAAACCCAAATCACAATGATCTAATCTAAGTGAAGATGTTGCTTCACTAAAAACAAGTTTGTTCAATTTTAACTGCAAGATTATTGTGTGGTGACTATCCTAGATTGCTTCATTTTATCTAGATGTGTCTACCCTAGGATTGCTTCATTTTTAAAAATCCAGAAAAAGGAAAAGAATTCTTTCTGCAGAAGGCGTTAGACTTAGAATTCTATATTTTTTTTACAATCCATATGTGCCTGAACATAAGCTATATGTGCCAAAAGATATATGTGCCAAAATAGAAACTAAATGCGCTGAAACAGAAGCCAAATGTGTAAGAACACAAACTAAATGCACTGGACAATGATTTGAATGGCATCCTCCTCTCAGCAGGGACAGATGGCATCATAGTGCATTGGAACTGTGTGAGAGGAGATTGGATTCAAAGGGGTTATGCTGCCGAATTTTCTCTAAATGGAACAAGATTTAAATCTCCATGTAAAGGCTTAGAGCCTACAATTGTATTGTAACTGTGTACTTGGTTGTTGAATAATACAATGAATCTATGCTTTTGGAGTGTGGGGTTTTTACCTGAAAGAGTTTTCCCCATGTAAATATTTGTGCTCATGTCATATGTTCCATCTTACATGTTTGTAGAATCTATTTAATGCATGTTGGTGAAACTGGTTGAGCTTGAAATATCTTAAATTGCATGAACTTTCCTCTAAGGATTAATAATGGGAAATGAACTATGCTTGATTCCACTTTATGGCATAGTAGTACGTGTTTTTGAGACTTTCTAAAGAAGTGAATGTTACAAAATACACTTATTGATCTCAAATGCTCTTTTTGGGATGAACTATATTTCCCTTCAATTGGTATTAGAGCTTTCTTCTGGTATTTATGTGTATAAATTCCGTGTGTTACTGGTTTTGGGTATTCCTTCTATGAAGATTTTTTAGTCTAGAAAGATTGAGGAAATCTAAAGGAATAAGTTGAAGATTGATCCTTTGGTAGGTAGAAGTTGTTTGCTTTTTCTTTTTATTTTCAACAAACAACATTCAGCTTGAAGGATGGTGAAGATGGATAAAATGGAGTTTCTCATATTGAAATGATGTGATCTAAAGCTCATAGTTGACAATGAAATAATCTTAATTCATGGGGTGCGATTTTTTGCTTTGTGGTTATAATGCAACAAAGCTTTCATATTGGGTTTCTATGTGAGAGGCTCCCTAATGATAAGGATAATCTTGGGTTTTTTTCATCTATGGGGTAATGTTCTTATGTTGGGTGTTTTTTCTTGGTATTGAAAGGCATTGTTTTTATTACCCTGATAGCATGTAGGCTATGGAGTTGATCATTGGATGATCTAGAAGCTTCTATAATATATTGTCTCCCTTAGATGCATGTGCATGTTGGTGGTTGTGGAGTTGGCCTAAAATGGGCTTAGAGTTCCAGAACTACTTTTTCCATTTATGGATGCTTTGCACTTGCATGGCTCATATTCATGTTCCTTGGATCTAAAGGTTTTATACATTTTCATAAAAAATCCATGGTTATGCTCATCTATGATAATCCATTATTCTAGTTTAACTGTTATGGTGTTTTTTGTTTTAGACTTTTGTATTCCAGATGTGGATTGGGTGTGGATGTGCATGGGTTTTTTTCAAACACAGTGGTTTTTTAGGTTTTACACAGTCAAGAAAAAATTGTGGTTTTGTGGAGCTATGGTTAAGCTATTTTCTAGACCCTAGATTTTGGGGTGTTACTGGATGAGATAGTTGTAGTTTGACATGCATGCTTCATGCATGATATGAAGAAGTTAGATTTCTTTCTCTACATGGGAGTTTTAGTACGTGATTAGTCA
This sequence comes from Sequoia sempervirens, assembly GCA_007258455.2. Taxonomy (NCBI): domain Eukaryota; kingdom Viridiplantae; phylum Streptophyta; class Pinopsida; order Cupressales; family Cupressaceae; genus Sequoia; species Sequoia sempervirens. Next base: position 288,748,587 of record VDFB02353493.1, on the reverse strand, counting down.
CTCAACATTCTCATGGTGATGCTTGGTGGGTTCCTAGACTATGGTGCTCAGGTTGTGGACCTATTTGGAAAATTGGATTTGTGTATCATCTAGTGTCTGAGTCGTGTTCTACATGACTATTCTTTTTGAATATCAGTTTGTTGATTACTAGTGTAGTGATGGTTTTGCATGTTTCAGTGTATTGGATCTATGAGTTATGCAGTTTTGTAGGTGTGTACAACCTATTGATTGGAGTGGGATAACTTGAAAGTGGATTGTCTATATCCACAAGGTTGATTCAATGTTGATGCAGACTATATCAATTGGCCTTGTCTATGGACATTTTTGCATTGGTTTGTTGCTTGAGGATGAGATTATAGATGATGTGGAGTACCTAGATAGTTGGTAATGGGAACCTATAACATGTGTATCATGATGTCATGAATATATTGGATACATAGTTTTTTGTAAGCTTTTGACAATGATGGTATTTGTTCTTGGTTTTGAGATCTTGGTGCCACTTGGTATTATTTGTAGATGGACATGTTGATGTGTGGACTTGGAGAATTTTTATATTAGTATATTTTTGGTCATGATTCTTGGAGAGCTCAATTTTCATGGTTCAATGGAGCTTTAGCAATTATTATGGATGAATGATCTTCTTTAGTGTTGTAGATGTTACTAGGAGGAGCTCTTAGATCCTATTGTTGCAGAAGGGTTCTTTCACATTTGCATGGAAATTACTTGTAGATGTGTAGCATCTTAGATCTGTGGAGAACTTTTATGTTTTTTGGGTTAAGGTGGTGATGCTTGACAAGTGATGTTTTTTTAGAGTTTGCTTGTTTTATGTCATGATATACTCTTGATTGTGATTAGAGTTTTGGCATGATGAATTGCTCTTGAGACCATGGTATGTTCACTTGGAGCATGATATCTCCTAAGGGGGGTGGTAAGATCATGATGTCATGATAAATTCCTGATTCACATGATTCAAGCTTTGACAGTGATTTGGTGATTGTTTGTGTTTTGGGTTCATTCTAGTCATATGCTTGAGAACTTCATGATAGTGCAATGATTCATTTAGATTTTAGCATGAGATTATTTTTTGTAGGTGCTCATGGATACATGGAGAATGAGGTGAGGCTATATTTATCTTGAGGTGAGAGAAGTGTTGTTGAGATGGTTACTCTTGATGAGATTTCAGAAGAAAGTTTAAGGAGCCTACACCTTGGTTGGATGTGAGCTCAACATAGACCTATGAGGAGATTTCTCTTGGAGGAGTCATGATGGCTTGCATATCTTGGAGGATCATTCTCATTCCCCACTCTTGGTCTACTCAGAGGTTTATCACTTGAGATGTAATGCCCATTATTTCTCTCAGGTGCTTTATGATTTCTTTCATAGACATAGATCTTGAGTTACTATTAGATGGTTCTAGAGGATTTATTGTGAGATATGTATAGCATGGTTATCTCCTTGGGTTTTATTTTCATTTATGATGATCATATGGGATGGTAGTGGGATGATTTCTTGAGATGGAAATGGAGTAGTTTGATCCTCTATGGGAAGCTTGCATCCATGTAGATACATGATGCATATATTATGTTTGATCTCTTGAGGTAGAATGAGTTTGGATGTTGTTATGGATTTTATATTTGGTTGTGAAGGAGATCTTACTTGACATAGTTTGAATTTAGAAGTGTATGTAGAAGGGCATGCTACATGTTTATGATTTTTAGATGTTTATGTTTATGTTTATGACATTTCTATGTGGAGCTATGGTGATCACTAGTTTGTGGTCACGTTTGGTCACTTGGATGATGACATGGAGGTTCTTGTATCTTTTTCTTCTATCAAATATGGAGAACATGGGAGAGTTGTGGAAGATTGTAGAGAGAGAGATGTTTCTTGTAGCAATTGGTTGTAGGATTTGTAGATCTTTGTGGTTGGTCCTTGGTACTACATGGCTACACTTTCTCTATTGTGATTGGTAGACTCGTTGTTCCTTTGATATTTTCAGACTTGGCATTACCCATGCAATGGGAGTTCCTAGATATGTTTGGTCTTCTTTGACTGGTTGGCACATGGAGCTTGTATTTATAATTGATGGCTTGGCTATGTATGTAGCATGCATTTTCTGATGTGGACACCTTCAAGATATGGGTGATTAGATGTATTAGAACTTGTGGTGTGTGATAGTCTTAGTCACATGGATTGGTCGGTTGGATGGGAGTAGTAAGTTTCCTAGTTTTTGTTCTAATTGATGTTCTATCTTGTTTTTTGGAGGATATCTTCATGGTTGTGTTTAGGTTGAAGCTTTGAAGTTGATGTTGATGCTTCTATATATCTTGTTAATACAGTGGAGTGGAAGAAGTATTCTATATCCTTTGCTATCAATTGGATCTAATGCTTCTATATATCTCGGATGATACAATGACTTCAAGCATTGATTGGGATCCAATAAGCTCTTCATCATGTGGGGGAATGTTGAGAATAGGTGTCTCAAACTTATTGGTTAAGGCTCTCTAAAATTAGGAAAACTCTTAGTCAAGGTTAAGTCTTCTACACCATAGTATCACAAAAGTCTACATTAGACCTTGTGGTATTGTAGGGAATGGTCGCTACCCTCCACCCTCCAATAGTTGTTTAATGAGGATTGTGGTATTACAACATCTGGCAGGTTGGCAGTGAGTCAAATCAAATCTACTACAACATAGTCCTACAAAGGTTTAAGCTAGTGCTAAAGGGTTGGTGGTAGGTAACCTACCATCCTACGATAGTCATGCAAGGAAGCCTGTGATATGGTAGTAGGTAAACCACTATCCCATGATAGTCCATGAAGAGGTGTGTGGTAGTGCAGGAGGAGTCGTAAACTACAACCCTATGATGGTTAGGTGAAGGGGCCTATGGTGGAGTAGTATCCTATGGTATATTAGTAACATGTGACACCATGATTATCATTTGGATAGAATGCAGTGAAGCAGTATTGTTTGGTAAAGAAGGTTAGTGTAACCCCATGATGGTTCAAGAATGACTCGGTGGGATTGTGGTTATGATTGTTCAATTGGTGTGGAAGTTGGAATGATGATTTTCTTGTAAAGCTTGAGAAGTATGTATGTAATGTCATAGTGCATTGGAACTGTGTGAGATGAGATTGGATTTAGAGGGGTTATGTTGGTAGATTTTCTCCAGATGGAATAGGATGTAAATCTCCATGTAAAGGCTTAGAGCCTACAATTGTATTGTAACTATGTATTTGGTTATTGAATAATATAATGGATCTATGCTTTTGGAGTGTGGGGTTTTTTTACCTAAAATGGTTTTACCCACATAAATATTTATGTTCATGTCTTTTGTTCCATCTTACATTTTTTTAGAATTTCTTTAATGCATGTTGTTGAAATTGGTTGATCTTGAAAGATCTTAAATTGCATGAACTTTCCTCTAAGGGTCAATGGTGGGAAATGAACTATGTTTGATTTTGCTTTATGGCATAGTAGTACATGTTTTTGAGGCTTTCTGAAGAAATGAATGTTACCAAAGACACTTATTGATCTTGGATGCTCTTTCTAGGATGAACCATATTTCCCTTCATTGTGGACTGGGTATTCTTGGTGACTTCTCCTATAGAGGTGGACTGACAAGTTAGTTGATGGGGGATCTCTACTTCTTTAGTTTTAGTGCTATTCGTGGCTCAAGATTTTGGTTCTCTAAGCAAGAAGTTGGTGATAGGATGGTTGTTTTTGGGTGCATGGATAAGCTTAGTGGTGTGGCTATTGATGATGGGATGTTGTCTCTATCTGCAACTTGTGTTGCTACTTTGTGGGTAGCCTATTGGCCTACTTTTCTAGCTATAAGGCCTAGCTTGATTATGATTTGGGTTTCAGGTCCCCTTAAAACTTGCATGTAATGGTTTTGAGGGTTGGTCTTTTCCACCCTTGGGGTGGTTGTTGAACTATTGGCTAGTATTTTATATCTTGCTACTATTGGGATATTTTTGGTTGTAGCTTTGTGAGTAGCCTTTAGGCCTGTTCTATTAGGTTGAAGCATATTCTATTTTTGAGGTTTGTTTGTTCTATTATTATGAGGCTTGTTTCACACTGTTGTATAGGATTAGGGCCATTTAACCCTGCATTCTTCATAAAAAACATATTTGATACTTTAAAATTTCTTAAATATCTACAACATTAAATTGTAGGAAATTGTATACTTTTGCAATTTAACATTATGTTTGGATCCCTTAATTTATTGGACTTAATTAATCTTCTCATTTTCCAAATAATGCATTCCAAAACCTTATTTTACCATTTTTTGAAAGAAAAACCAACATTAAATAAATGCATTTAATATTTAAATTGCCTTGGATTATAAGTGTCCTAGAAATATAAGCTAGGACCCATTCTCCCAGGGATGAATGGGTCCCCTTTATGTGCTAAGAACTATTTTAAAAAATATTTTTTTAGGCAATTTAACATTCAAAATTCAAATTGAAAGTGTTAGATTTTGGAATCAAATTTTTGAGAAATTAGATAAACACTTATAAATACATGGTATTTTGATCATTTAAAATCTAACACTTAACAAGAATTAAGAGGTTAACATTCAAGAGAAAATATTATTGTTAAGATAATTCAAGAGTATAATTAACAGTCATTTGTAGAAATAATCAAGATCCTAACATCATGTCAAATTTTATGTGTGTTCATGTTGTCTTATGAAGGCTAACAATTGTTGAAGGTCTTCATGCATTCAAACAAATCAAGCAAGAAAGATCTAATTTCTTTGAAGATATGTGTATGGATTTATCCATTCAAGGAATCCATTAAAGGGTGGTGAGTTACAACAAGTGTTCATTCATCATTTTTTTTCCCTTTTATTGTCTTTATATCTCACAAAGCTTATAAAATTTTGAAGAATTTTCCACTCCCCATGGGTTTAGTCTTCATTTTAAACCCTTGTCCCCATGATTGAGTGGGATTTTTCTTGTCAAATTACTCAAGTGTTCTAATCACATGATGACCTACCATAATGGTCTCAGGTTCCTTAAGTCATCATTCGAGCCACATTGCACATTTGTTTACCGACCCCTTTGGTTAGAAGCATCTGTCACTAGTTGTCTCATCAACCTTAGTCTTTTCCTAAGTTAGGTCTTAATTCTTCTCAATGACTTAAGCTTAAGTTGTCAGCCTATGAGGATCATGTCACCATTAGCCTAACAAGGTCCCTTTATTAAATGTTAATTTTACTGTGCATGTAGGTTTTGAGATCCAAGGCTATGGGATGAGATCCTGACCGTACCCTGCCAGTTCTCTAGAAATAAATGTCAGTTGCTTAAAAGCCATGACGTCAGTGAGATGAAGATGCATGTCTTCATATGGAAATGGGGCCTAGTCTCCACTACTAAGCTTTTGGCCTGTGTTTCCAAACCGATGGCTGAGATCAAATCTCAGGGAACAATCTCCACTGTTCCCCACTAGTTTGCTAGGAAAAGGTGAACAATGGTTAAAAGTAGTGAGATCAGCAAGATCTCTACATGTGGATCGATCTAATCAATTTTTGAGTTAGATGGATTTCGTTGATAGAGAAGTTTTTGTCAAAGGTGAGTTAATACCATTGGTCGAGGACACATCAGCGAAGCACCGCTAGATTTCAAGCTTAATCAGCCTCTAAAATGACACGTGATAGTCATTTTCACTCTGCAAACAATGAGCATTAATGATATACCCTATGCAGGTGTGATCAAATTGATCTCTCTGTGTGTGGAGACTTAATTGCAAGCAATCATGAAGTGAAATTTGTAGATTTCCATGCACTTGAGAATTAAATGGTGACAATATGCATGCCAACGAATTGCCTAGTTTACGTGTGTGTTTTTGTTAAGCATTGATAATTGATATCATTACTTTTTTCAATAAATAGAAGTGATGAGTTGCTATTTCCACCATAGCAATTAAGTTGTCAAGTCCTCAGGTTGTTGCAGAGAGTGAAGGTTGAGAGTGTGTGTTCTCTAGTTGCAAAATGAGAAAGCCTAGCTCCTCATCAATTCCAATATGAAGTTCTTCCCAACTTGAGTCACAGAAGTCCCATGATGGAGACCCAGGACATAAAAATATGCTCACGAGGATGCCCAGGAGAAGGAATCTTTACTGGTGATTTCTAGATGGAACTATCCATTAAAAGACTATGATAAGAGTTTGGAGGAGGAGGGAACTAAAAGAGAAGAAGTTGTTGAGCCCTCTAGTAGAACTTAACAGAAGCTTCGATATGGTCACGACTCATTTGGTTGATAGAATTCTCCTATCAACGTAACTGATGATTCATTAGAAACTAAGATGAAGATTGACTCCAATTATGACTGATACCTCTCCACCTTGGATTGAGCTTTATCCCCTGAAGCAGAGGTGTTTTCTATCCATCCTTTGGTTGTTAGGACTCTGAGCGGGAGGGATGTTGCTGTGATGAAAGAAGAAAAGGTTGAATAAGTGGTTGAAGTCTCATCCCCAACCCTTGTTGCTACTTGGAATGACCGTGTGTACTGGGGTGTGCATATTGATGGTAAGGAGTCTTCTAGTGTATGAAAGGGTGGTGGTTGATAAGTTTTTTATGTTGATAATGTTTTCTATGGTTGTCACTTTTTCTCTCTACATGTGTGGCACAATTTTGGGATGATAAATGTTGACTATGTGCCCTCGTGGCGATATGGACATTGGTCTTTGCTTGAGAGGCGGTGGAGGAAGATTTTGGTAGTACTTTGCTTCTTCCTTGTGATGGTTATGGACTTTACTTTTCCTATTTCAACAGAATCAATACATGGGGAATTTTGGAAATAAAGTTGAAATGCACGATGAAATTAAATTTTGTATTGAAATTGCATTTGAGTCAGTTGCTTGTTTTCTCCCTTATTCTATAAAATTTTGAGTTGGGTATAAAGATAATGAATAGAACAACTATCTTGTTTTGAGCTTGAAGGAACATATGTAATTATCTTAAATCATTTTATAGAAGTGACTCATATAGATAATGAATGAATAATTCTGATATATGTGCTCTCTTGGTGTAAATCTATGTGAATTTTGAGTGAAATTTCAATGATGTCTTCATTCATCTTCATATTTCTATTTGAATGTATGTCTTTGTTTTCACTTTGATTCAAGTAATCAATTAAAATGCTTAAATGGGATCATAAATTTGCATTTATTTACTAAGGATTTAGTAAGAATCCTTATGTTAGAAATAGTGAGCTCTACAATGAAAATTTGTTGTGAGGGTAGTCCATTTCATTAGGGTTAAAATCATTTTTGTTTTACTAGTCTTTGTATATGTGACTCTGATGCCCTATGTAATAAGGCACTGGTCTATTTTTAAATACTCATAGAAGGGGTATATCAATTTTTTTATTCAGTGACCCACTTGAAATCAGAATACAAATTCATTTTAAAATTACAATTACAATTTTAATGAGGCATGTGTATGAAGCATTTTCTATGTTCCTGGTAGATTAATGGGTATTTGCATAAAGATTAGCCAACCTTTTAGTAAATTTTTTTGTTTACCATTGATAGGAATTGATATGTGGTTTGATTTTTAATTCATTAAGACCGTCAAATCAAATATTTCTTAGGAACACCACCCTTGGTCCAATAGAGCCTAAAGTGTAGAAGATTCTAGTCTTCAACTAAATCTTGTCAGTTGGCCATTCATTTTAAGGGTCTTGAGCATGAGAGTTGGCTACTCTCTAAGGATTCCTTACGTGTACTAGGAAAAACACCAACAAAATGGCAACTCTACTGGGGATAATTTGAATCTCCAAGCACAGTTACTAAATGTAGAGTCAAAGGATTAAATGAACTTGAGTGTTTTGATTGGATAATAATAGATTCTTAGACCTCAAAAATACTCTGAATGCAACAAATATTGAAGAATCTGAATGTGACTTTGTTGTGGAAGAAATCCCATAATAAATATTGCTAGTAAAGAAGCTTCATCTTATCTAAATTTCATTCCTCTAGAAGGATGTGGCGACTCTGACTCAAAGAATCTATTAAAGTATATATCAATCGAGTGGATCTACAATATAAGAGGAAAAGGAAAATCAATTGCTACAAATTACTAGGTATTTTCATATAATTTGAAGAAATTGAAATGTATAATTGATAGATCAAGATAAATTTCCCATGCCTGAGATGTAAATGGTTCCCTAATGGGTGAATTGGCACTAGATAAGGGAATATTTGGAGTACTTTAACATGATTTTATGTATAAGTTAAAACTATGCATTATGATAGTAGAAGCATGTTATATTGTTAGATCTTAGGAAACATTTATGAGAAATGCACATGCTAGTGGCTTAGGATCATACTTGTAAAAGTTATTGAAGTATTATTGTATAATTGCATAGTATATTCTAGAATTCCTTTTCAAGGATTAAAGGTGAATTGTCCATTTATGCCATCTAGTGTAAATATGAACAAAGGAATACAAAATGAGTAGCCCTTGTCTCATCAGGGAAACTTTAGTACTGATAGGTACAAGGATATTAGTTTCAACAATATTTGTGGGTATCCAAATGTTATGCCCCCAAAGGTCAGAGAAAATATTCCAAGATTCAATGGTGAAAGGTATGAATCAACAAATAAGCATATGCAATATTTTTCTAATGTGATGGGAGATTATGAGATAGACCCTGAAGATGTGGTTATGAAGCTATTTGTTCAATCATTAAAAGGAGATGCAAGAGATTGGTTCTCTTTTCTGCTTGCCTCTTCTATACATTTTTGGAATGAGCTCAAGACAACCTTCATGGAAAATTTGGTGAAAGGGTAAACCCAAGTGTTGCAAGAAATAATTTCATGGAAATTTCTAGGGATAAAGGGTAATTGGTCCCTACTATTAGCCTTAGATTTTCAAAGGTCATAAGGGAAATTCCTGAGCATATTAGACCAAATGATGCAGAGTGCTTGATTGTATATTTGGGAGCATTTGATGGAAGGATGATTTTCTTGCTAAGGGATAAAGAGCCTACTACCTTACAACAAGCCTACCACGAGGCTGTGAATATTGACAATAATTTGAAATACTCAATTATGAAGAGACCTACAATGACTAGCATGACTAGCTCTAGCAAAATTCAAGCTATTGACCCAAGTCAATCAAGAAAAAAAAGTGTTTGTTAGGAAGAGGAGATTTTAGATGTTGTAGCTACATTACTTACTAAATATGCAAAGCATGAGCAAGCATCAACCTCACATCAACAAAGGTTGGAGAGGACTAACTTGATTTCCTCTATTGGAAAGTTTAATGAACTAAAGAGACATACAAATGAGTCACCATATGACTTGTTTTCAAGATTCTTGGATGTACTAATTGAAATACCCAAGAGTTTTAGGCCTAATGTTCTAATGTGTATTAATTTTTTTGTGAAGCCTACATATTAGGATCTAGCTAGTGGTATGAGAATCAAAAGCCCCATAGTCTTGATCAAGTGGTGGATTGGGTTAACACTGTGGAAGAAATTGGTCATGGTCATATGCCCCTAGTCATTTCCCTGAATGTGCGCACCAATTTCCACAATGAGGAGAATCATGGATTGACATGGATAGATCAAGGAGAAGCATCAGGTTCTGAGCAATTGATTGTTAAATGCTACCATTTTATAAGCAACATAGAAGAAAATCCACCTAGCAGTGATGAAAGTGAAGATATAAAGTGTGAAAGTGAAGAAGCAATACTTAATCATCTCTCTAGGGATGCCATGGGTTGTGAGCAAGTACAAGAGGTACACGATGAAACCTTGCAAGCCTATTTAGCTAGGAATAATGATGCAATAGTCATTGTTGAGGTTGAACTTGGTCAATCCTCCATTGAATATGATTCCTCTTATGAAGTGGAGATGGAATCCTTTACTTCAAGTGAAGGATGTGTTAACAACCTTGAGGGTGTGCATTTTCTAGGAAGTGGAAAATTCTCCTCATGTGAAGTATTCTTTGAATGTGGATCAACTGTTATGTGTACAAATGATGAGGAGGATGTGGAGAATGTTTCCCTTTATTCTTCAAGTGACTACACTCACTTTGAGTATGTTGATGATTAGAATTGTTGGAGGCTTGACATTAAAGATGATGAGATACATTCAATTATAATGAAAGTATGGAATAATTCCTTATTTCATGACCCTGCATTAGATAGAGAGATTATGAATGACAATTCCTATTGGTGCAGAAGAAATCCTTCTTTCGAGGATACCCCTGATGAGCATCTATCAAGTTTGACTGGTGGATGTATCAAAGATGGTACAAACAAAAATCAAGGTGATATTGAGTTTAGCAATTATTCCTTTGAAAATATTGCCCCTAACCGGGTGATATCCCAACTAAATGGAGGTTGTGACAATGTAGACACTAGTGAATTGGTTTCCTAGCATGTGATTGAGAAAATTGTACTTGATAAGCATCTAGAGGCTGATTCAAATTCGCTAACACTCAAATGTGATAGTAGCTCACATAAGGAGGAGGCTCAAGACTATAATGCCTTCTTTGGATGTGACATGGATGTCCAAAAGGATGTAAATGAAATGAAAGCTACTCAGGTTTCCCCTGATGATTGCATAAATCTTCATGTAGCATTATTTTATGCTAAGGAAAAGGGATTACTTGGTGATTATGTAAAATATGTAGATATTGAAGCATTGTTTTATCCATGTGAGGAGTAGTTCAAAGGAATAAGTAACCAAGGAAATGATACAAGTTGGTAAAAAGCTACTGCTGAGTTTTCTATAGATGCTCCTTACCTCATGGATCTAATAATGGAACTTCTATCACATCATGAAGAAAACCCTTGTGGAAAAGAGGCCAAGGGTATCCCTGATCATACTTTTCTTTTCATTGACCATGAAAAATATTTGCCAAGTATTAGCCAAAGTGTCTATGAAGTTTACAAGTATAATGAGAAAATGCAATGTGGTTCTACACTTCATGAAAATATGGAATATGAGGGTTTCATTTTCTCAATCCAGTTTGATGAGCCTATCCTGGAGAAGGATAAGTGTGGTAAAGTTAGATCAAATGTTCTAAGCAAGGTTAATGGTGATGGTGTTAGTGGCTTGGAATTGCATAATATTCATGTGGACCCATTATCATCAAAATGGGCCAAGGTGTTTAACCAAGGAAAGAATTCTCCTTGAGTTTTGGGGGCTTGGTGCCTCCACCTTCTGGAAATGAATTGCAATGTATATTTTTAAATAATGTACATAGGTTGGTTTGTTGTCTCTGCCTTCTCCTTTCCTTGTTTGGGTAAGCTTTTGGGTTTTGGTTTTCTACCTGTTATCACCTGAAATTGCACCCTATTGAACCTAATGTTTAACACCTTAGTGTAGCATGGGAAGACCTCTAAAGTTGTGGGTTACTTATAGATAAAGGTTAACCTCTGGAGAATGTTGGCTTCCTTTGGTATCACCTAAACTACTGATTCTATAAAGGAAAAGGGGGAAGGAGTGCATAAAAATAAAACTAAACCCTATGGTGATACATTGAACTGATAAGAGCAATGGAATACTTAGCTTACACTTGAAAATTGACAATGAACATAATATTACACATCAAATTTTGTAAATCTTTGCATTAATGCTTTACAAACAGGTTCGATTCACACACTTTTTCAAAAAAGAAAAAAAAAATTCACAGATTGGAATTCATGTGTGACTATGTGAACATAGTTTGTGATTTTTATAATGATACTTTTGCAAAGGAAGGCATGAAAAAAAAGATAAAGTTATAAAGGAGTAAAATAAATTCACAAAATAACTTGATCATTAACCTAAAATGCACAACACTTTGCAAGAACAAGATGGTAATTTGAATCATCCACAATGATCAAGGTAAACTCTGTATATTATGCTTTGAATGAGTTACAAAAGTGTGCTAATTTGAGAAAGGACTGCAAAAGTCACAAAATCTCCAAAAGCATCAAAAGAACTTGTTTACAAAGAGGAAAAAGTGCCCTCTATACAAAAAGTGTCAGCCCACTAGGGCTTACAAAAATATCAGCCTTCATAAAGATATTCCCCTAGATCTTTTAATGAGGTTAATGCTTCATTCAAGTGTATCCCTACTGTCCATGTTGATGTGAAGGATAACCCTAAGGAGAAGTCTTCATATCTTTTGCAACCACAACATTAACTTCTGGCCTCTGTGTCCTCCCTCGAACATCCATCAGAGTCACTTTGAATGCCCTGGAGTACTATCATAAATGTCACTCTACCTATGCTAGTAGATATCCCAACTATCCCAAAGATTAATCCTTTCTACTCTTCTTTTGTTCCAGACCCTTCTACAAGTTGACCTCCTCTAGAAACATCATATTTTCCCATTAGATCTCCGCACCATTGCTTCTCCGAGTTGCTTTAACATTTTGATCATAGAGTAGATCCATGTCATTTATGATCTGTTGATCTCGTTCACAGGGGGATTCAAATAGTCAAATGGCTAATGGTTTGTCTTTAGTTCTCTTTGATTGGTTGAACATATGCCACACAAGATCCTAGGTGGTCAAAGTTCATTCAGCCAAAATCATAAGTTAGTGAGAAACTGGTCATGTCTCCCTGATGTGATTATGCTCTATAGTAGCAATCAACATAGCTTACCACTATTGGCAAGACTTCACAGCAAGTTCCCATTGGTCATACCAATATTCCTTCCTATTGGAAAATCCATTGCTATTGGCAAGACTCTCTCAGTCGGCAGGAGGTCATAGCGAACGTAAGAGTCCTACCGATATCCTTTTCCATGGGAAAGTTGATCACTATCAGGAAGACTCCCCGCAGTCGGCAAGACATTATACCAACCAAATATTATACCGAAGGCACCCCTCTATCGGCAGGACCTTTCCCATTCAGCCAAACTTCATACCGAAGGAAAACTCTCTTGGCGAGACCACCTTCATTCACCGAGACATCATGTCAAACTTCTTTCTTTTTCCCCGAGCTCATTTCACTTCAACAAGACCCTATTGGGTCGGAAAGACTTCTCAGTGAGGCCATCTCGTTTCGGTGGGAGATCACCCTAGGACCACCAATCCATTTCAACAAGACCTCACCCCATCGGTGAGACCTTATAGTGAATCCCCCACATTACACCGAAAGAATCCCATTTCGGCGAGACCTCACCAGGTCAGCAAGACTTCATGCCGAAGACACATCATTTCGCCAAGACCCTACCCTTTCGGTAGGACTTCTCTTTGACACCGGCCATTTTGGAGAGACCACCACTAGTCATCGGGACTTCATGTCGAAGACTTCATCTCTCGGCAAGCTCAGACCCTCTTTGGGTGAGACCACCACTTTTCGGTGAGACCTCTTGCCAAGCTCCTCTTGTTTTGGTGAGACCCTGGCCCATTGGTGAGACATCACAGTGAGAGCATGAACTTTCGCCGAGACCACGCACTGTCGGCAAGACATCTCGATGAGCCCAAAACCTTTCGGCAAGAGCTCCATTCATTCAGAAAAACCTTGGTGATCGGAAAGACCTCACGCCAAACACAAATGTCTTGGTAACCTAAGGCAAAACTAACCCAACTGGCCCCCTTGAATACTTGAAAAATAGACCCCTACCTAATTTAGCCTGTAGGTAAAAATTGGGTAACATTTTTGGCAACCTTTGCTGGATTTTTTCCTGCTAAACCTAGAAACTAGTAGCCAAAACTTTTCCATTGGGCTCAGAGTCTCTTAGTAAAACCTTAGAACAGACCAAGAGCAGTTCACACATGGCTGCAACTTACTCAAGACTTATGAAGTGGATCAAGACACTGGAAACTTATTGAAACCAGAGAAACTGAAGTGAAACTACCAAACTGTGCTGGAACAATACTTAGGAAATAAAATGACAACTAATATAAAGTGTAAAAGCACTTATTGAAAGCATAAAACCTAACTAATATGTATAATGATAAATCATACCTCAAAACAATATTTGAGGTGAATCCCATTGACTAGGATTGGTAACCTTTCTCCATCCATGTTGGATAACTAGAATGCATTATGCTCCTTGCATTCAATAACAACAAAAGGACCTACCCAAAAATGGTCAAATTTTGTATGTTTTCCTGGACCACTCTTTAGCACATCCAACTTGAGAACAGTATCTCCTTCTTTGAAAACTTTGGCTGTAGCTTTCTTCTCAAATGTTTTCTTCGTTTGGAGTTGATGATACTCCAAATTTTTCATTGCTTTGTCTCTTGATTCTTCAAGCTCCATGAGCTCTGCATATCTCACAAACATTGGGTCCTGCTCTTCATACATCTCCAACTAGTGAACAATGTCTAGAGCTAGAAGCTCTATAGATAGAGGTAATCTATCCTCTTTACCATAAATGAGTACATATGGAGAATCGCTAACTGATCTCTTGGGGGTTATTCTATCTGCCCAAAGTGCAGATTTCAATGTGGTATGCCAAATTCTTTGATTCTCCTCCATAGTCCTCTTAATGATTTTGATCAAGTTTTTATTTGTACTTTCAGCTAATCCATTACCCTACAAGTAATAATTGGAGGAAGTATTCAAATAAATTGTGTGTTTAATACCCCAATCTATGACTCTTAATCCAATAAATGCAAGAGCATTATCTGAAATGATGGAGTCAGGAACTCCAAATCTGGTGATTATATCTTCATAAAAAATTAAAACTGAAGATTCATTGGCTTCCTTCAAAGTTGTTTCCTTTGTCCATCATGTGAAATAGTCTGTAGTAGTAAGTACCCACTTGTGACCAGCACTGGATGGTGGATTAATTGGCCCAATAAAGTCAATGCCCCATCTCATGAAGGGCTGCTCTATCTGAATTGGATGTAAAGGCATAGCCAACAAGTTTTCCTTTCCTACAAACAAAGCACATCTAATACACTTCCTTGACCATGCATATGCATCTTTAAACAAGCTGGGCCAATAGTAACTAGCTCTCATAATTTTCCAAGCAATTTTCCTTGGAGCAAAGTGCCCTCTTGAAACTCCATCATGAAACTCATGAAGTACCTTTTCTGTTTCATGAGTATCAATGCACCTTAATAAGACACCATTCAGATCTTTCCTAACAAGAATATTATTGATGAGGACATAAGGAATTGATTGCAATCTAAAGTATCTTCATTTTTCTCTATCTAGACCTGGTGGACATTCACCAGTGTGAAGAAAGTGGGTCATTTCTTGGACCCAACTTGCTATTAATGCAAGTATAGAATTTTGAACATTTTGAGGCTCATCTGTATTAGTCAAAACAACACTAGTTTCTGATTTATGTGCATCTTCAAAAGTGGAGGCAAGTTGCTTACAAATTCCTCTACCTCTGACTAGTTTTGTGATGATGTTGACATCAAATTCCATTACTTTTGTGATCCACCCTGCTCTTTTCTCACTCAGATCTTTGTTCAACAAAAACTCCTTCACACTCAGGTGTGCAATCAAAATATGAATTTTATTGTTTGAAACTAGAGGCTTAAACTTCTTTAGGCTTCTGATTATAGCGAGAACATGTTTCTCAACAAATGTATATTTCTCTTCATAATTAGCAAGTACTTGACTAAAGAAAGCTATTGGCTACTCTAAATTATCCCTTTTTTTTCTGAACCAACATAGCGTAGATTGAACTAACGCTGCCAAAAGCATACAAAAAGAAGTCTTTAGAGAAATCTGGATTTACCAGTGTTGGAGTTGATGCTAAAGCTTCTTTGATTTCTCCAAAACTACATTTTGATTCTTTAGTCCAAATGAAAAATGCATTCTTTTTTAGCATGGCTGTCAAAGGTTGTAATAAATTTACAACATTAGGAATGAATCTTCTTAAAAAGTTTATTCTCCCTATAAAGCTCTACAATCCTTTCCTATGAATGGGTAATGGTAGTTCAAGTATAGCTTTAACTCTTTCAGGATCAATGGTAACTCCGTCTTTTGATACTATGTGTCCTAACAGTTTACCTTCATGAACTGCAAAAATACTCTTTGTAGGATTGAGATATATTCCATATTCTCTGCATTTTTCAAAAACTTTCTTTAGATGTGACAAGTGTTCATCTACCTTCTTTGAATATACGGTTATGTCATCTAAGTACACCAGCAAAAATTTCTGGATTAAACTCTAAAATGCCATATCCATGGCATGTTGAAAGGTGACATCAACATTAGACAAACCAAAAGACATTCTCTTGTAGGCCATAGTGCCCCATTTTGTTGTAAATGTTGTTTTATACTGATCCTCCTCTTTGACTAGAATCTGGTTATAACCAGAATACCCATCCAAAAGAGAAAATATCTCTGAACTAGCAACAACTTGGAGAATTTGTTCCATAGATGGTAAGGGGTAATGATCCTTCAAAGATGCTCTGTTAAGATCTCTAAAATACACACATAATTTTATCTCACCGCTCTTTTTTTTAACCAGAACAAGGTTAGAAACCCAAGATGTGTGTTTAATTGGAAATACAATATCCCCCTCAACTAACTTGCTCAACTCTTTGATCATTAAAGGTTCAAGCTTGGGGTTCAATGATCTTTGTTTTTGTCTAACAGGCTTGGCATCAAGTTCTAACTCAATTGTATGTTGTGTAATATGAGGATCAAACCCTCTTAAATAAAAATATTGCCAAGCAAAAACATCATGATACTCTTGGCATAAAACAATGAAAGCTCTCTTATCTTCAAGTGAACAAATCTTGCCTAATTTGAGAAGCTTACCCTTAAAGATTTCCACTTCTTCATAATGATCTTCTTTCACTTGAATGTCGACTTTGTTCTTCTTAAGCTGGTCATCAGAATTGAATATGGATTCCAAGGTAACCATCCCTTTAGGAAGTTTATTTGTCTTTAGTTGTATCACTTGATCATCATACTATTGTTTGATCTTTTCTTGATTCACTATAGAAAATTGATCTTCTTGTAGCAGAAAGGTTAAAATTTGTTCATCACTTTGAAATACCTTCCAGTTAAAGTTGTTATCAGGAATTGACGGCCTGATAACCACCTTGACATACTATTGTATTTTATCCTTTTTGATATCACCTGGGATATCAAACTATGCTCCAATTGCTACAAGTTTATCATCATGCTTATTCTAATTGTGTGGAACATAAATCAAATTGAAGGCATTAAATTCTTCAATTATATTCCATACTTTGTTTCTATAAGACTTCAAAGCATCATTCTTGGCAACATTCAGCCCTCTAACCTGATTAACTATCAATTCACTGTCTTCATAGACTTTCAAATGGCCAATTCCTCTTTTCTTTTCCCACTCCAGGCCTTGAATGAGTCCTTTGTACTCAACAATGTTGTTAGAACATGCAAAAGAAAAATGAAAGGCCGAAAAATACTTATCACCCTATGGAGAAACCAACATTGCACCTCCACCTGCTCCATTCTTGCTTCTGGAACCATCAAAAAACATTTCCCATAGTTCACTTTGTTGTTGCAACAACTGATCTGTAATTTTTTTGAGGTTTGAGATTTTTGAGTCAGGTTCAAGAATCACATAATTACCCATACCGACATCTTGAATAAAATCTATAGGACTCTCCAACACATTTTCACCTACCCACTCATGTACAACACATCAAGAACAACTTTTGCTTGAAGTTCTTGAGTGGCAGCCAGTTCACTGTCAATAAGAATGACACAATTTGTGTCTGCAGTAGTAGAAACAATATTGATAGGACTTGGGTTATATGGCTCAATGTGATCCTTAGCCAACTTTTCAAATTTAATGGTAACTTTAGTTCCATATCTTGTTCTAAACAACATATGTGACCAATCAACTAACACATAACCACCTATCTTGGCTGTAAAGTCTCTTGAGAGGCACAAAGAAAAGAAAGGTGGGAGATCTATAACACATATGTCCCGAGGAACTGAAAAATTAGGACAAACATGAAGAGTAAGACTCAAATATTTGATAACACCCAATGTATTAATAGAAGTACCATCCAATTGAATCACTCCTTTCTTTAAAGGCTTATACTTTAGTCCAAGCTTGTCAGCAATTTGCTTTGGCATAACTGAGCTACTAGCTACACTGTCTACCATATAGTTATGAACTAACTTATCACCTATGATTACAAACATGTAAAATGGAGGTTGTTTGACTTCTTTTCCTGCCTCTTTGTTGGGTTGCTTATCCTTTTCTTGAGGATTATTTGTCAATACAATTCTGACTTGACCTATTGGAGACTCAGATTCATCATAAACTTTAAAATTTGACAAGGTTGAGTGTAACATATCCTTTTGACCTAGGATAGCTAATGAATCCCACATAGACATCGTTACATTCATCTTTTTCACACTATCAATAATATTATAGGGTACAGTTGGGTTCACTTTATGATGTACCTTTATGCCAACATGATCAACTTGCAAGTGTGGCTGCTTCTTAACTAGGAGTTGCTGATTTCTTTGCAAACCATGAGTCACTTGAGATGTAGATGGTTTTGTAGCTGTTGCTTTCCCTTTATCAGCTGCTTGATCCAACTCAAAATTTCTTTTCTTCACCCTTGTGTTAGCTGCAACTAGAAAATTATCTATATTAAGTCCATAGAATTCCTAACCTTGCCAGTTAAGTAGGGTAGTATCATTGGTAGGTTGATCTTGGTGTTGTGGATATGCATCATTGAATTAATTTTGTTGTGAACTCAAGGAATTCTGTACCATAAGTGAATGATTAATGAGTCCATTTGAGAAAGTGACCTGATTGTGAGGTTGGTTACAAGGGTAGCACCACTCATAATCTGTTGCTAGGTTGTTTTGAATAGGGACAAGATCCTTAACTATACTAATAGGTGTTGGAGCATAAGCTTGAAAAGGTCTTGTGTTTACACTCTATTACCTTGATATTGTTGTTGTTGACCTGAATTCTACTATTGATAGGCCTGTTATATGATAGTTGATTTTCCAAGGTCACAAGCTTATTTCCAAAAGTCTATAATAAACTTTTGATCTCTTGTAACTCACTTGAAGATCTTGGAACAATAGTTTCTTGTGTTACAATAGTTGGAATAGGTGGCAAAGGTGCAAAAGGTGGTATTTTCAAAGGGATATTTGAATGAATATTTGGAAATATAGGTATTGGTGGCCTAGGAGCAAGTTTAACAGCTTGTATTAGGCTATTTTTAGCTCTGATTGCTACTTCAAATGCATTTAGTAGAGAAATAGCCCCCATTGATTGTATCATAATAGCTATATTGCTGTTAAGGGCCTTCAAAAAATACAAAAAATGCATATTCTAGAGGTGGTCTCACTGTTGCAGGAATTCTATCCCAGGTTCTTTGAAATTTGAAGTTGAAATCATTCATTTGCTCGTCAGGAGCCCTCTTAAGCGTACTTAATTTCTCCAACAGAGACAAATTATCAGACCTATCCTGAAACTGTCTATGTAATTTGTCACCCACCTCATCCCAAGTGGCAACTGAACCTACTTCAAGACTCCTAAACCATTGTAATACTCTTCCTTTGAATGATGTTGCAAGTCTTACAACTATGTCTTCTTGTGTGATATGATGCACACAACATAAGGAAGCAACATATTGTATATGTTCAATCGGGGTAGTCTAATCTTCCCTACTAAAAAATGGCAAGCTTTTCAAAGCTTCCATTGGAATGTCATTGTGTTGTAATAAATTTAATGGACTACCTCCATTAAATGGCACAAAAGGCTAATTTCTGGGAGCATCCATTAGAGGTGGATTTACTTGCACTCTAGGTAAAACAAAAGATGGGACAACAATATGGAATCTGACAGATGGAGGAGTAGATTTGGTTCTTCTAGAATAAAAAATGTTTCCCCTGCCCTCTCTGTTACCCTACCTTATCTTCTAGGTGGTGATAGATGCAAATATTCAAAAGGAACTGAGCTACTCCTCATCTGAACTCTTCTCATAAACTATAAAAGCACTGATTCTGAAGTTCTTTCTCTTTATGGAGTCACCAAGTATGCAAAAATGACTTCTACAAACTCTGAAACTTGTTGGTTGCATATCAAACCAACCATATAATGTTGAACTAGTCCCACCGGGCATGCCAAAAACTATTATCACCTGAAATTGCACCGTATTGAACCTAATGTTCAACAGTTCAAAGTAACATGGGAAGACCTCTAAAGCTGTGGGTTACTTTAGAAAGAGGTCAACCTCCGGAGAAGGTCGGCTTCCTTTGGTATCACCTAAACTACTGATTTTGTAAAGGAAAAGGGGGAAGGATTGCATAAAAATAAAACTAAACCCTATGGTGATACACTGAACTGATAAGAGCAATGGAATACTTAGGTTACACTTGAAAATTGACAATGAACATAATATTACACATCAAATTCTGTAAAGCTTTGCATTAATGTTTTACAAATAGGTTTGATTTACACACTTTTTCAAAAAAGGAAAAATATTTTCACAGATTGGAATCCATGTGTGACTATTTGAACACAGTTTGTGATTTGTATAATGATACTTTTTCAAAGGAAGGCATGAAAACAAAAGATAAAGTTATAAAGGAATAAAATAAATTCACAAAATAACTTGATCATTAACCTGAAATGCACAACACTTTGCAAGAACAAGATGGTAATTTGAATCATCCATAGTGATCAAGGTAAACTCTCTATATTATGCTCCGAATGAGTAACAAAAGTGTGCTAATTTGAGAAAGGACTAAAAAAATCACAAACACTCCAAAAGCATCATAAGAACTTCTTTACAAAGAGGAAAAAATTCCCTATATACAAAAAGTGTCGGCCCCCTAGTGCTTACAAAAATATCAACCTTCATAAAAATCTTCCCCTAGATCTTTTAATGAAGTTAATGTTGCATTCAATTGTATCCCTGTTGTCCATGTTGGTGTGAACGATCACCCTTAGGAGAAGTCTTTAGATCTTTTGCAACCATAGCATTAACTTCTAGCCTCCATTTTTTCCCTCAAACCTCCATCAGAGCCGCTTTGAATGCCCTAGAGTACTATCATAAATGTCACTCTACCTATGCTAGTAGATATCCTAGCTGTCCCAGAAACTAATCCTTTCTTCTCTTCTCCTATTCTAGACCCTTCCACAAGTTGACCTCCTCTAGAAACATCATCAAATTTTCCCATTAGATCTCCACACCATTGCTTCACTGAGTTGCTCCAGCATTTTGATCATAGAGCAGATCCATGTCATTTATGCTTTGTTGATCTCATTCACAGGGGGAGTCAAATAGTCAAATGACTAATGGTTCACCTTTAGTTCTCCCTGATTGGTTGAACATATGCCACACAAGATCCTAGGCGGTCAAAGGTCATTTAGCTAGAATCACATGTTGGTGAGACACTAGCCGTTTCTCCCTGATGTGATTATGCTCTATAGCAGCGATTGACATAGCTTACCACTGTTGGCAAGACTTCACAATGAGTTCCCATTGGTCATACCAATATTCCTTTCTATTGGAAAATCCATTGCTATCGGCAAGAATCTCTCAGTCAGCAGGAGGTCATAGTGAACGCTAAGAGTCTTACCGATATCCTTTTCCATGGGAAAGTTGATCGCTATCGAAAAGACTCCCCAGGGTTGGCAAGACATCATACCAACCAAATATTATACCGAAGGCACCCCTCTGTCGGAAGGACCTTTCCCATTTGGAAAAACTTCATGTCAAAGGAAAACTCTCTTGGTGAGACCACCTTCGTTCGCTGAGAAATCATGTCAAACTTCTTTCTTTCACCCCGAGCTCACTTCACTTCGGCAAGACCCTATTGGGTCGGCAAGACTTCTTAGCGAGACCATCTCATTTCAACAAGGCTCATCTCAGGACCACAAATCCATTTTGGCAAGACCTCACCCCATTAGTAATACCTTACAATGAAGCCCCCACATTACACCAAAGGCATCCCATTTCAGTGAGACCTCACCAAGTTAGAAAGACTTCATGCCAAAGACACCTCATTTCACCGAGACCCTACCCTTTTGGTAGGACTTCTCTCTGACACCGACCATTTTGGCCAGACCACCATTGGTTGCCAAGAGTTCATGCCAAAGCCTTCATCTCTCGGTGAGCTCAGACCCTCTTTCGGCAAGACCACCACTTGTCAACAAGACCTCTCACTGAGCTCCTCCTATTTTGGTGAGACCCTAGCCCATAAGTGATACATCACAAGAAGAGAATGAGATTTCATCGAGACCACACATTGTCGGCAAGACATCTCAATGAGACAAAAACCTTTTGGTGAGAGCTCCATTCTTTCGGCAAGACCCTGGTGATCAACAAGACCTCATGCTGAACATAGATGTCTTGGTGACCTGAGGAAAAAGTTAACCCAACTGGCCCCCTTGAATACTTGAAAAATAGACCCCTACTTGATTTAGCCCGTAGGTAAAAATTGGGCAAGACTACCCTGGTCTTCTTCAACTTGAAATTCAGTTTCTTGCCATACCCACCAGGGTTATACATCCCCAAGCATGAGCCACTAATGGAGCTTATAAAATTCTGAAGAATTTTCCACTCTCCATGGGTTTAGTCTGCATTTTAAACCCTTGTCCTAATGATTGAGTGGGGTTTTTCTTATCAAAGCACTCAAGTGTTCTAATCGTACAATGACCTTCCATACCAGTCTTTGGTTCCTTAAGTCATCATTCGAGCCATAGTTCATGTTTGTTTACTGGCCCCTTTGGTTAGAAGCACCAGTCACCAGTTGTCTCATCGACCTTAGTCTTTTCTTAAGTCAGGTCTTAATTTTTCGTAGTGACTTAAGCTTAAGTCATCAGCCTGTGAAGGTCATGTTGGCATCAGCCTAACAAGGGCCCTTTATTAAATGTTAATTTGATTGTGCATGCAAGTTTTGAGATTTGAGGCTGTGGGATGAGATCCTAACCATACCTCACCAGTTTTCTATAAATAAATGTTGGCTGGTTAAAAGTCATGAGGGTAGCGAGATCAAGATGCATGTCTTCATATGGACATGGGGCCTAGTCTCCACTATCGAGATTTTAACCTGTGGTTCCAAACCGATGGCCGAGATCAAATCTCAAGGAATAATCTCCACCATTCCTTGCTAGTTCACTAGAAAAAGGTAAACAATGGTTAAAAGTAGTGAGATTAGCAATATCTTGACATGTGGACTGATATACTCTATTTGTGAGTTAGATGGAGCCTACTGATGGATAATTTGTCATTCGAGGTGGGTTAATACCATTGGCCGAGGACACATCAATGAAGCAACACTAGATTTCAAGCTCAGTCAACCTAGACGAAGCCATTCAATTTTCCATCTTGGCATGAGATCAACAACCTATATTCGAAGTTAATAAAGTGGCACATGATAGATATTTTCACTCTGCAACCACTGAGAATTAATGATATACCCTCTACAGGTGTGATCAAATTGATCTTCATGCATGTAGAGACTCAATTGCTAGAAATCATGAAGTGTAATCTGCATATTTCCATGCACTTGAGAATTAAACGATGACAATACACATGCCAATGAATTTCCCAGTTTGCGTGTGTGTTTTCATTAAGCATTGATAATTAATATCATTACTTTCTCAATAAATAGAAGTGGTGATTTTCTATTTCTACAATAGAAATTAAGTTGTCAAGTCCTCAGGTTGTTGCAGAGAGTGGAGGTTGAGTGTGTGTGTTCTCTGGTTGTAAAATGAGAAATTTTTCATCCTCATAAATTCTAGTATGAAGGTCTTCTTAGCTTCAGTCAAAGAAGCCCCATGATGGAGACCTAGGACAGAAACAATACGCTCATGAGGATGCCCGGGAGAAGGAATCTTCATCAATGATTGCTAGATGCAACTACCCATTGAAAGATTAGGCCAAGAGTTTGGAGGAGGTGGGAACTAAAAGAGAAGAAGCTATTGGACCCTCTAGCAGAACTTGGTGGAAGCTTCAGTATGGTCATGGCTCATTTGTTCAACAAAATTCTCCTATTGACATAACTAATGATTCATCAAAAATTGAGATGGAGACTGACTCCAATTACGGTTGGTACCTTTCCACCTTGGGTTGAACTTTATCCCTTGAAGCAGAGGTTTTTTCTATCCCTCCTTTGGCTATTAGGACTCTAAGTGGGAGGGATGCTATTGTGATGAAAGAAGAAAAGGTCGAAGAAGGGGTTGAAGTCTCATCCCCAACCCTTGCTACTACTTGGAGTGAATGTGTGTATTGGGGTGTGTGTATTGATGGTAAGAAGTCTTCTGGTGTATGAAAGGGTGGTGGTTGATAAAATTTTTTTGTTGATAATGTTTTCTATGGTTGTCACTTTTTCTCTTTGTGTGTGTGGCACAATTTTGGGATGATGAATGTTGACTATGTGCCCTCGTGGTGGTATGGGCATTGGTCTTATTTCATGAGTGGCAATGGAAGAATATTTTGGTGGCACTTTGCTTCTTCCTCGTGATGGTTGTGGACTTTGCTTTTCCCATTTCAACAGAATTAGTACATGGGGAATTTTGGAAACAAAGTTGAAATGCGTGATGAAGTGAAATTTTGTATTGAAATTGCATTTGAGCTAGTTTCTTGTGTGCTCCCTTTTTCTATAAAAGGGAATTTAGGGCTCATTTATAGGGGATTGAATTCTGATAAATTTTTTGATTCAGGTGTTGGTCTAGGTTGAATATTAGGTATAAAGATAATGAATAGAACAACTATCTTGTTTTGAGCTCAGAGGAACATATGTAATTATCTTAAATTGTTTTATAGAAGTGACTAATATAGATAATGAATGAAGAATTATGATATATGTGCTCTCCTGGTGTAAATCTATGTGAATTTTGAGTGAAATGTCAATGATGTCTTCATTCATCTTTAGATTTTTGTTTGAATGTATGTCTTTGTTTACACTTTGATTCAAGTAATCAATTAAAATGCTTAAATGGGACCATAAATTTACATTTATTTAGTAAGAAGCCTTATGTTAGAAATAGTGAGCCCTAAAATGCAAATTTTTGTGGGGGTAGTCCATTTCATCAGGGTAAAATCATTTTTGTGTTATTGGTATTTTTATATGTGACTTTGATGCCTTATGTAACAAGGCATTGGTATATTTTTAAATACTCACGGAAGGGGTATATAAATTTTTTTATTCAGTGACCCACTTGAAATCATATTGAAAATTCATTTTAAATTTATAATTATAAGTTAAATGAGGCATGTGTATGAAGAATTTCCTATGTTCTTGGTAGATTAATGGGTATTTGCATAGATATTAGCCAACCTTTTAGTAAATGTTGTTTACCACTGATAGGAGTTGAACTGTGGTTTGATTTTTCATTCGTTAAGATTGCCAAATTAAGTATTCCTTAGGAACACCCTCCTTGGTCCCACAGAGCCTAAAGTGCACAAGATTCTAGTCTTTGACTGAATCTTGTCAGTTGGTCATTCATTTTAAGGGTCTTGAGCATGAGAGTTGGCTACTCTCTAGGGATTCCTTAGGTGTACTGGGAAAAACACCAACACTATCAAGGTTTAATTACCAAACTGGGGTTTGACCAAGGAAAACCCCCATACAAATTAAAAAAAAAAAACAAAATTTCCCTCTTTGTGTATGTGCATATTATAGGTTGAAGAAGGATTGAAGAGATCTTGAAGATAATTTTTTATTGTTGTCTTTTTTTTCATCAAAGTTATTAAGACACAGATACTAAGCTGCATAATTTATTTCCATCATTCTCACAAGTTTTCAACTAGAAATCAACATCTTATATCTAACATCAGAGGACTATAAAAAAATAAATCAGAATCCCTCTCAAAGAACTATTCATCCAAGGTCAAAATTGTCCCTCTACACAATGAATCAACTTTTGGTGAGAGGTACATACCCTCTGACATCTCTCAAATCTACCTACAAGTGGTTTTGTAGTCTACTTATCTTTGGGAATCTGCATTTTACATATTAGGTCCTATAGTTCCATTAATTTATTCATTCTAAATCATTTCCAATTCATTCCTAAGACTCTAAAGGATTAGATCCATGTCCGATTGACTCACCTTAGAGGTTGAAAGTTAATCTATGTACCTTATTGATTTTCATCTTAATGAAATCCTAGAAATGTTGGAATTAACCCTAGGTTATGAACACTAATCTAAGAGTTACCACATTTTCTATATTTCATTTTGGTGAACCTGACATGTTAACACTATAAAATTTATGAAATTGGGAGTTTTTCAAACCCTAGATCTAGTTTTTGCATAATTTGTTTTGCATCTTTCATTTGGGGATTCATTTTTGCATCTTAAAAAGTCATAAAAAATTTTAAAAATAAAATTGCATTCCATATTCCATCATAGGTTGCATTAGCATTTATTTAAGTCATATTTAGATTAGATTTATGTTCATATTGAATTTTGTGGACATGAAATAATATCATATTAATTATGCTAAGAATCAACTAAGAAACTAAGAAATTAACCTAGCTAGATCATATTCCCAATGAAATTCTTGCAAATGATAACTTTGAAGCCTTTAAACATAAAATAAGATTTAAATGATAGAAAACCTAATGCGACACAAGAAAACCTCATCCCATTGGGGGATTAGTGTTGAATTGATGTGAAACAATTAGCGCTTTCCTAATCTAAATGTTAAAGCAAAGCTTTGATGACCTCTAGTGGTGAAATTGATGCAAATGAACAAATTCTCTTAAAGTTGAGTGTGAAATTGGCTATAGTACGATTACTTAAAGGATTTTTGTATGATTTACTCATAGAAATGGGGACTATTTATAGGATTTTTTGTTGATTCAATGGGTAAGATTGATTTGGCTAATCAATGGATATAAATGAATGTGAGAGAATGACATGGATAAATGATCAAATCCATGGATGAGATTAAACAATGGCATGGATCATTGAATTTAATCAAGGTCTCTAATTGAATTATAATGTGGAAGTCCCTTAATTTTAGGAAGAATGTTGGAAGATATTTCCATTTGGTGGGAAATATTTGAATTTTAATGAGAGGAATATTCTTTGAAAACATTCTTTGAGGAGTAGGAAATTAGTCAATTAAGTAATTAGGGAACTACTTAATTGTGCAAGGTGAAAGAATTTAATACTTTTAATTAAATAATTAGATCATTTAATTAAAAACTAAGATTTATGACATTTAATTAAACAATTAGGATCATTTAATCAAATGAGAGAAATTAAGGGATTTAATTAGATAATTTGTATTATTTAATCAAATAGGATGAAAATTATCATGAAAGGGTTGAATTAATCCAATAATATTGATTATTTAATTAATAGAAGAAAATGATGAATTTAACTAAATAATTAGCATTATTCAATTAAATAATCGAGAATCATCAAATGAAGATGAAAATAGTGTTAAAAAATCAAATCAGATGTGTGATATTGACCACAAAAATTTTAAGTGTCTACACATTCATTAAGTGGTCAAAAATATGAAATTGTTCATTGCATGTAAATTTCATCTTTCATTTTAGCTCAAAAACAAGTAAAAAATTGCATAGTTTTGTTTCAAAGTGGCATCAAATCATCATTTTTAGAATTTTGCATCTCAAAATTAGTCAGGTATTGCATATTAGATCTAAAATTTTCATTCTTTATTTTCCTTTATTGTTACATATTTGCATTTAGATCACATTTTCTTAAATTGGAAAACATTGCATTGTTTGATTCCCAAATTGCATCAAAATCATCATGTTTCAGGTTGTGGTATCTTAGAATCACTTAGCTATTGCATTTTAGATCTAAAATTTGTGTTAAAATTTGTCAAAACATTTTCATCTTTGTTTGACACTTGCATTTCTAATTACCTTGTCCTAAATTATGTAAAAAATGGAAAAATAGTCACTGATTAGCTTGTTTGCAACCAAAGAAAGAAATGTCAAATAACAACATAAAAATTCAAATTTCCAATTTTTTGAACCCTATACAAAGACCCATTTGCCCTTTGGTGACTTTTTCCTTGTATAGGTGTCTCAAATAGCTTTTGTACAGCCTTTTATCTCGATATTAACAATCCATTTCCTCCTACAATTGTATGATTTGAAATTCTAGAAAAATGTTATTGCATATGTAATAAAGGTTTCATTTTGCTTGATTTGTTACAAATTTGGAAAAAAATGTTGCATTTTAGTATTGAAAATCATCATATCTATAGGAAAATTCTTTACATTTACTAAACCATTGCATAATTTGGGTAGAATTGCTTTCATTTTTGCAATTCATAACCTTAGTTTGTTACAACACATTGAAAAATTCATAAGGCAAGTAGAGACATGTTTCCTTTTCAAAGATGTGGTTTTGATATGGTAAGGTTCATGATTTTCATAAGCATAATCTCCCTAATTTTGAGTATGTAACCTAGGGAAAAGAAATGAGGTCATTAATAAATATGTTAGTCATGCTCTCAATATCTTTCCTAATTATGAGAATACCTTGATGCAAGAGAATGAAATAATTAATAAATTTCTTAATATCACCTTGCTTATCCTCCATTCATCTCCTAACATTTCTCTTTTAATTGTGAGAATGTTTTGGTGCAAGAGGATGCAATCATAGACAATCATGACAACCCTAGTTGCTCTTCTCTCGATACATCTCTTACTTGTGATGAAGGTATCTTGGTGTTATAAGATCCAATCATTGAGTGCTTTGATAATATTGTTTGTTCCTCTCCCTCTACCTCTCCCACCTAGGATAATATTATAGCACAAGAGGATGAGACCATTGACACATTTCTTAACATCACTTTTCCTAGTACTCTTCATTCATCTCCCAATATACCTCCCATTTGTAAGGATATTTTGATACAATAGAATAAAATAATTTAAAATCATGAAAATCATATTTTTTATTCTTTTGATACTTATCCTACTTGTGATGAAGGTATCTTGGTGTTAGAAGACCCAATTGTTAAGCACTATAAGAATCTTGTTTGTCCCTCTCTCAATGCCTTACCCATTTGGGAAAATACAGTAGAAAAAGAAGATGATATCATTGAGACATTTATTTTAAAATATATTATAGATGAAGAGGCTAAGACAACATTACATCCCCCTCATTAGAAAATCACCAACACGAATTCAAATCCATTGAGATTATGAACACACAATTGGCTGTTATATCTCCCTTGATTATTGGACCTCCTAAAACTCCTTTTGGACCTCCCAAGAGTCCTCTAATCATTGGGCCTCCTAAGATTCCTTTTGAACTTCCTAAGAGTCCTCTAATTATTGGATCTCCTAAAAGTCCTCTAATAATTGGACCTCCTAAGTCACCTCTCATTATATGACCTCTTGAACCTCATGGCCATATCCTAATTTTTGCAAAACAATTTACTATTAATCATGTGTCGCAACAACTAACTTATCACATTGTATCTCACAAATATAACACTAGAAACAATAAGAAAGAAATAAAAAATCCAAAATCTATACCATCAAATCAACCATACATCCCACTCACACCTAACATTCCATAGCATAGTGGTAAATAATTTGATCTTGTTGAACAACTTCACAACAATTTTTCTAAGATCTCCATATGGGATCTCATTCAGGATAACCTATTTACTATAGCATACTTCAAAATTCCTTTTAAAAAGTTGTTTTCCCTTCTAGTGTGCAACCAATTGATGTGGAAACTTTGATTGATAATATGAATTCACCTAATTTGTACATTCTTTCATCAAATTGAATTACCTCCTTTGGAAACATAGAAACAAAATGATCCTTTGATGATAATGGCTATCATTAACAAGTATGGGATTAGGTGTACTCTCATTGATAATTGTTTGGTGCTCAATGTTTTTAGTATAAATATTTTGGATAAAATTGGGGTAGATGAGACAAATATTCAACTAGTTGAGTTTTTTATTCATGGTTTTGATAATGTGGGAAAACAACCACTTGGTGTGATGACATTACATGTTAAAGTTGATAGGGTTACATTGAAAACTCCTATCCATTTTATGCTCCATGATCTTTCATATAATCTCCTCTTGGGTAGACCATGGAATCATGAAATTATTGTAGTGCCTTCAACGTTACATCATCTATTGAAGTAAACTTACAAAAACAAGGTTTACATGATAAAAGACGATCCTAAATCTAAGAATTTTTAACAAACGGAGAAGGGCATGCAAAACCCTTTGAAAACATTGACACCAACTACAAAATTGGAACCTTTGAAAAAAGAAGAAAAGGATGAAATTGTCTTTCATTTGTGACAATGGTGTTGAAAGATGATTTGGGATCATTAAATTTCACACCTGTATTTGATGGGGAATATAAGATGATACAATTGAAGTCAAGAAAAGAGAACGAGGCAACCATGATTTTAACTGAATCATCAAAAGCATTTGATTCCATAAATTTTATCAAAGAAGAAAATACAAACTGCGCATCTTCTTATGATTAAAATGAACATGAAAAACCAAATTCCTCAAAAGAAATGAATGAAATTTATGGAAGAGGTTATGAGATTTTGAAACAATTTGACTCTAATGGAAAAGGATATGGTGTAAGAGAATAAGGTATCTAAGTCCCTATAGATCCTAACATGCAAGAAGCAACAAGAGGTCTTC
Organism: Sequoia sempervirens; assembly: GCA_007258455.2. Lineage (NCBI taxonomy): Eukaryota > Viridiplantae > Streptophyta > Pinopsida > Cupressales > Cupressaceae > Sequoia > Sequoia sempervirens. Next base: position 288,718,058 of record VDFB02353493.1, on the reverse strand, counting down.
GTTATTGTATTTTAGTTAATAAATAATGTTAGTTGTTGTTCCTTGCCATGTGGCAGTGTAGTATCATAACATATTCACTACCATGCATGGTGGTATAAACTTGGTTTTATGTAATCGTACTTTATTTTCACAAGGGTTAGCATATCATCATTCATTTGGCTTACCTTTTGTCCTACACTTGGGGGGAAGGGGTTAGGTAGCCTTATCTTAGGTGTATTCCTTATGGGATCCCTTTCTTTCTCCTTAAAACATTAGCGTAGAAAGTACACTAAAATTTTAATCGGGGGATATAGTCCCCTATTTATTGTTTGTGTGGCCCCTTCTTAGTGACAATGGCATGTACATCTCCTAGGAAATGTGCCCGTATTAATCAAAGTTTGGCTTTCTTTATCTATGTGAAATATCACTTTTTGGTAATGTTAGGCTTAATGTCCCATAAGATTGTGACCTTTCTTTACATATAACATTCCTCTTGGTGGTAATTCTATGACTTGCATTGCCTAAGGTGTGAATATTTTATTCCTTTACTAGCTGTCCTCTCTTGGTGGTGATGTCATGTGATGTTCCCTAAGCTGTGACCTTCCATGCATTAAGAAAAATCCCTTCGATTATTAATTATTTTCCTTGTCATTTTATTCCATGATTTTCTAGTATAAAGCAACTTTTTTAGCCTTGTGAAGCAATTTAATTGCATAAGTGTCTAGCATAACACAACTTACTAGCCTGGTGAAGCAATTTTATTCCATAACTGTCTAGCATAATGCAACTTGCTAGCCTTGTGAATCCATTTTATTCTATGAGTTTCTAGCATAATTCATCTTACTATCCTTGTGAAGCAATTTTATTCCCATTAGTGTCTAGCATAATGTAGCTTGCGAGCCTTGTTAAGCAATTTTATTCCATGAGTGTCTAGCATAATGCAACTTTCTATCCTTTTGAAGCAATGATCATTTTTATGGGTACACATCTAGTGAATATCATACTCCACTAGACCATGTGTGTTTCTCATTTTACCTTGTCTTGGGGCTCACCTAGTGTATACTGTATTGCACTAGCCTGTGTGAGTAGATTTTATGGACACAAATCCATCCCTTTTATTTTTGCATTGGCTTTGACATTGAATATTTGTGTACCTTGTATTGTTGCTATAAACATGTGTGTGTTCATTTTTACCTTTGTTGGTTTGTCATGGGATCTTAGATCCTAGGAGCTTTGATACCTCCTTGATCCTTAGTTATCCTATCTCTCTAACATTTATACAATTGGACCTCCCTTAACATATATTTCTCTATTTTAGTGTGAGTCTAAGTGTAAGTTCATACTCTCACTAAAGTGGGGGCTAAATGTAGCGTAGGAAATTGTATGCCTTTTCAATTTCACATTATGTTTGGTTCCCTTAATTTATTGGACTTAATTAATCTTCTAATATACAAAATTTTATATTCTAAAGCCTTATTTTTATTGTTTTATAAAAGGATAACCAACATTAAATAAATGCATTTAATATTTAAATTCCCTTGCATGATAAGTGTCTTGTAAATATAGGCCAAAACCCATTCGTCCAAGGGAAAATAGGTCCCCTTTTTGTGCCAAGACCTATTTAAAAAAAAAAAATTGGAGACAATTTAACATTCAAAATTCAAATTGAAAGTGTTGGATTTTGGAATCTATTTTTTGGGAAATTATATCAACACCTATAAATAAATGGTCTTTTGATCATTTAAAATCTAACACTTAACAAGAATCAAGAGGTCAACATTCAAGAGAAAATTTTATTGTCAAGAGAATTCAAGAGTAGAATTATTAGTCATTTGTAGTAGAAATCAAGGTCCTAACAAAATGTCCAATTTTATGTGTTTTCATGTTGTCTTATTTAGGCTAGAATGTGTTGAAGGTCTTCATGCATCCTAGCATTCAAGATAATTAAGAAAGAAAGATCCAATTCCTTTGAAGAGATGCATATGACTTTAGTCCTTCAAGGACGCCATTGAAGGGTGGTGAGTTGCAAAACTTGTTAATTCATCATTTCCTTCTCTTTTATTATCTTTTTATCAAGGTTTAATTACAGAACTAGAGTTTGACAAATGAAAACCCCCATACAAATAAAACAAACATTTTTCCCTCTTTGTGTATGTGCATATTACAAGTTGAAGAATGATTGAAGAAACCTTGAAGAGTAATTTTGCATTGTTACATTTGTTGTCATCAAAGTTATCAAGAAAAAAACTAAGTTATACAATTTATTTATGTCATTCAACTTTTGGTAATAGGTACATACCCTCTAACATCTCTTAGATCTACTTGCAAAGTGTTATTACAGTCTGCTTATCTTTGAGAATCTACATTTTACATATTAGGTCCTATAGTTCCATTATTTTATTCATTCTAAATCATTTTCAAAAAAATGATTGCAAAGTGTACATACCCATTCTAAAAATGGTTTTAGAAGGATTATCAAATACCCATTCACCCAAGGGTGAACTAGTCCCTTTGAACACATTTGAGTCAACTTTTGGTAATAGGTACATACCCTCTAACATCTCTTAGATCTGCCTACAGAGTGTTATTACAGTCTGCTTATCTTTGAGAATCTACATTTTACATATTAGGTCCTATAGTTCCATTATTTTATTCATTCTAAATCATTTTCAATTCATTCCTCAAACTCTAAAGGATCAAATCTAGGTTTGATTGAATCACCTTGGAGGTTGAAAGTCAATCTATGTACCTTGTTGATTTGCATCCTAATGAAATCCTAGAAATGGTGGAATTAACCCTAGATTATGAACACTAATCTTAGAGTTACCATATTTTCTATATTTCAAGCATTATCATAATTTCAAATGTGCAACATATCTAATCATACAAGAGTTAAAAAAGATAGAGATCTCTCACCTCCATCAACAACAACCATGTATTCAATGCTTGTGAGAAAAAAATATAAATTTATCAAAACATTTCCTTCATAACTATAATGCTCAAAATTTAGACCTTAGACAATGCAACCAATGATTTTTTTGTATAATAAACTAGTAAAATATTTTCCATTTTGACAGAGGGTACGTACCTATTACCAAAATTGACGAAGTGGAGCCCAATCTATTAGATCTCTGTAAGACTTGAAGTTCATCTAGGTAATTGATAACGTCTTAGATCAAATATTCTACTCCAAGTTTGAATTATATATACAAAATTTAAAATGTAAAACCTTGTCTTGAGTTTAGATTAATTTACATAACAATTTATTCCCATAATCAAAATGGAAATAAAGAGAACCATCCTTTCTATTATTAAGATAACATAAGTAACATTATAATTTTGAGTTTCCTTTTTAGTTTTAATAATCTATCATTATCATATGTATTTCTTAGTAATTCAATTTAATTGATGATGAAACATTATATTTATTTCTATAGTTTAAACATCCTACCTTTATCATAAACTTTGAACCTTAAACTCTAATTGCAACTAAATTACACTTAGAATAATTATTCTAAATTGTATATGTATTTAAAGGAATTTGATGAAAAGAGCCTTGTTCATAAACATGTATGTATATGTAAAATTTAAATCTCCTTAACTTAAAGTGGTTTTTAATGACCTACCTCTTATTTATTTTTAAATAAAATCTTTAATTATTGCTTCCTGAAAAATAAATAGATAGAAGTAATTTATATGAACATCTAGCTAACACTTCACAATTGTGCATTATTTTCCTGAGAATTCAATCAAAACATGAACCCTTTCAGAGTTTAAATATTATTTTATTTGAAATATATTTATTTATTTCAATTTATTCTAATTTATTTCAACAAAGTTTTAAGAAAGTTCACTGGAAAAGGAGATAATAACACAAATATATATATTTTAAATATTGTGATAGGGTCTACTATCAATATCTTAAATATATAAATATTCATATGGTATGAAATAAAATTTACATATACATCCATATACATATCATTTCCAAAACTTAGACGTTTGTAAGAATATTAACATAAAAAATTTGATATCTATAGGTATTCTAATAGATACATAGTTCCATTTTAAATATGAGTGCCTTAAAGAAGGAAAATAAATAGCATCTCATGAGAATATTCCTTTAATATATTTCACCTAGATTATTTTCTGTATATATAAGTATATGAAAAATATAGGATTTTACTACTACCATGTGCAGTATAAACAAACTATAGGAGTATCCTCTAGAACATAATTATATATCTCATTTAGATGAAGTGAACCATTTACATAATGAAATATATGTAACAAATTTCCCCATTTTTTCTTGATATTGGAATGTAGTAACAATGCATTCCATGCAAATCCTATAAGTGATTTAAAAGAACATAATTTACCACTTTCACAATATTTTAAATAGAATATATATTTCCTATAGGCTAATAGGTAGCCACTAATCCTTGTACATATAAATAATTTAGTTTATCAATATAAATAAGCATTCATTTATCATCATATAAAAAGAAATATAATTCCTATAACATTTATAAGTGATTGAACATTCAAAATATCTATTTTATCAAGTACTAAACAATCATAGTTTTATTTTGCAACACCAACTCTACCTCTATGTACACATGATACAAGTGTGATTTCACCATAGATCCAAGTTTTCTCATGATATTCAATCCTACACAAGGAACAAAATAGGCTTTCAAATCCATGATAGTTCCCACCACCCATCCTAAACTTGGAACAACTTCACCCCCAAGCTAGGAGGTCTCCCAAGGCAATTGAGTACATACAAGTGCATAAAAAGAACATGGAAATAATTATTTTAAAAATACATGTATAAAAGAAACACCCATAACCTAAGGATGAACTCATGCATATGAATCTACTCAACATTCTAAGGGGGAAGTAGAGGGTACTTTACATGAAATGGGGAAACTATGAAACACTTCAATCTCTCACTCCATTTTTCCACTCACAAAACCAAATTCTCATATCACGCTTCCTTTCCCACAAAACCATGTTCACAAATATAAATTGGTACTCGTACCAAAGAGTATTCATACCAAAGGGTATTCATACCCAAGAATCTCATTTAAAGTTCTTCCTTACTCACCCCATAAATAGAGTGCTCCCAATGTGGGAGAGCATACCCTACAACAACACATTCCATCATAAAACACAATGCAAAAGAAAATTCATCATAAGAAAATGTAAACAATCATGTACATTCAAGAAAATACCATTATAAATAAGTTGCATGGGCTTGAGGCATGCCTCCTTAATTTATCCACAGAAAATGGTTGAAGAAGAGCTCCAAACCTTCCAACGTTAGCCTTTTCTCCAAATTTTCTCACACTACCCTCCAAGAAAAATCAATAAATTAAAACAAAGAAAAAATATTTATTCATCCTCCATTGGATGATTTATACTAATCTTCAAATTCAATCCCTCGAATGGGAGAGTGAAACTTTTCACTCTCCCATTCATTCTCAATTTATAGCTCCCTACAAGTGCTTACACATGTGTAAGACCTTGGGGAGAGTGGAGTGTACTTGTACAATCAACCCACTAAAGTATTACAAAGTATACCATAAATGTGAGAGCCTTGTAGTTTTTCCCAAGTTCATGAATGAAATTTAGAGAGTGGGACTAGAAAGTGACAAGTCTCTACTCTTCAAATTCAAAATTCCTTAAAGTGACAATTTTAGAAGGGTCACATCTTGACCCAAGTCTAAAATAAGGGCTTAAAAATACACCTAACCCATATATATCTAGTTTAGGGTCTAGTGATAACTTTAAGAAACCCTTGTCAAAAAAATATAAAATCTTGGTGAACCTTTCACTTTTTAGGAAAAAATTTTAATTTCTACACACAAATCTTTCCTTTTTTTGGAAAAAAATAGTTTTATTGGCAATTTTTTACATCACTAACATTTTATAGAAAATATTGGTGAATCTTGGAAAATAATAAGAAAATACATTAATCATGATTGTCAATCCTTCCAATCTAAAAAATAATTCTTATGGAAAAGTAGGGGCTTGAGGGTGGAAATTATCTATGGGTTTAAGGGGTAGATTATAATATTGAATTGTCATCATTGATTTAAAATATAATCTAATGACTCATTGCATTTCATGAGGTAAAATGTACATGTGATTTGTAATGGTCATGGGACTTAAAATTGCTTTTGGATCATTGATCTTAGAAGATCAATAATCCAAAAGCTATTTTGGGCCCCATAAGCATTAAAAATCATGAGTACATTTTACCTCGTAGAATAAAACTAAGAGCATTAGATTACATTGTAAATCAATTGAAAATTAAATATTAGAAATATGGCCCTAAATCAACTAATAATTGTTATATGCTATTGGTGAATTAATATAGATTTATACTTTAACCTATAAAATATAGGAGAATCTAATCTAATCATGTATCCAGTATTATGGAAATTTTTTGAGTTAAAAATTCTAATAAAATAATGCTTTGGCAATTTAAATAAGACTAAAATAAAATTTTGTAAAAATGTGGCAATTCAAGTCATGTTACAACTCAAACTATTAGCCAAACTTTGATTTCCAAATTTTAACTATTAGCCAATTGACCAATATTAGCCACTAAAAAAATCATTTTTAGGGTCCCAAAACCGATAAAAATACATAAAATAGACTTTTACAACCCTTTCAAAAAACCCCAAAAGATTTATCTATAATTTGACAAGGATATCAATACAACCCCAAAATTCAACCTAGTGGCCTCTTTGACTTTACAATATTAAACAACCAATAACATTCACATTACAAATAAAATATATTACAAATGAGACTTTATTCCTTTCAAATGGACTATATTCCAGTTTCATAGTTTAACCAAATTGGTTTCTCAGGAAGAGCTCCAATTTCCATGGTCCATGGAACTAAACCTACACTTTCAATTTGCACATTAATTCATCCAATAAAAACATATAGCAAAATCAAAAAATTAGAAACACACACATTCACTTTATCCATTTCAAGTCATACAATTATTCCAATTTTTAATTTGACCTAATCTCAAAAGGTTTGTATTCATTAAATTTGCATAAGAATATTCATCTATTTCTCACAAGGTAAACATGGCTTTTCATATTATAATTCCATTAAAATTTAAATAAATTTAATCATCATAGTACCATGATCTATCAATGCATCTAGATTATCAATTCACCATTTAACATATAGCTAAATAAAACATATTTAGTCTATGATATGCATCCCTTATAATAATCAATTACATCAAAATTTGATGCAAAGCATCACTCTCATCTTTCATCTCCATTTTAGTTTTGTTTCTTCTTTTAGTTTGGTAAATTAGTTTTGTGTTAATGTAATTTTTTTCTTAATTTTGTGTAAGCTTGATGGTGGGATTTTCTAGACTATCGATAGTTAGCAATGAGGTAACTGTTGGTGGTCAGCAGTTTGAAGGGGGGACGAGTATTTGGAGAGAGGAGGCCACTGGAAAAAAGTTTCAGTGCTGAAATTGAAAAAAACAGATCATGATCATGATAGAAGGGGACAAATGGTAGAAGGAGGAGGGCAATTGAAAATTCTAAGATTTTGGCCGATCATTGAAGGTTGGAAAGAGTTGCTAGGGGAATGTAGTCTGATTGAACATTGGAGGCCATATCTGATGTACATTGTATGCCCTATAGAATGTGTGGAACATTGTTTCAATAATCGAATTGCCATGTATAATCTGTTCTTATTGATGCAGGAGCATCCAGTGGTGTAAGGGCAATCTTGCATCACCCAAAATAGTTAAATTTCAATTTTCTTGGTTTTTAGATTCTTTTACATTTTTGGATACCCTTTTCATCATAATGAAATTCCCAATTTATGGTTTTTACTTTCTATTCCTGGGTTGAAAGATATTGCAGTTTTAGTTTCCCAAATTTGCACCTAAAAATCTTCCGAGTTAGATTTGAGGCACTTAGATTTCCCAGATCAGCCCTGAAACTTGCCAAAATTAGTGTAGAAAATTTCAAGCACATTATTGAATTTGAGACCTTTCCAACTGTTCAAACGGTTCACGAATCAGAGTCCTGGATCAAAAGTTATGGCCCCGGGAAGTTGGCGCACTTTCTAGAAAATACAATTGCAAATGTTCTTTTAAAATTTGAACTTCAAGTTGTAATTTTTCAGTGCCAAACTGCCTAAACTCAAATTTTATTTTTGTTTTGGCTCCAAACTAAAGAGGATCTCTATTTATGGGTGGGTTTCTAATTTTTGGGTAACCTTTTGGGGACAAGCTCGCATATTGCGAAAGGGTGATTCTGTAGCTTTCTGTAACTTGCATGTGTTGTAGAACTTGGGGATTTGAGATCCTCTGCATGTAAGAAGCTCCATTTTCTGAATAATAAAATTATTCTCTTGTTTGTGGGTTATTTTCTAAGTCTCAGGCTACACCCTCATCAAGTGGTATTAGAGCCAAGTTTTCTTGAGCTTGTGGACAGATCGCCGATCGTGAGGTAGTTCACACCAAGACCGTGGTTGTGGGTCGAAGTCAAGAAAGATGCCTCTAAGAGTGATGCCTGGTAAGCGTGGTGGTGCCAGAGGTGGTCGAGGTGACATAAATAGTGGTAGAAGAGATGCATTGGCAGCCCTCCAAAGATAGATTGATGCATTACAAGAGCAGTTGAGAAGAGGGTTAAACCTAAGGGAGGAAAGTGAGGATGAAGGAGAGGAAGAAGGTTCAAATGTAGAAGAGGAAGAAGAATCAATTGATCAAGACCAAATGTAGCTAATAAGGGCCATTTCAAAGATCGGGAAAAGACCCAAAGCAGAAGTCCCTAGTTATTTTGGAAGTCTGAACCCGGAAGAGTTGATCGACTGGATCAACGAGATAGAAGAATATTTTGAGTATGAGGAAATAGAGGACCCAGATCGGGTTAAGTTTGTGAAAATGAAGCTGAAGGGTCATGCCCATATTTGGTGGAAAGAGGTCTAGTTGGAAAGAAATCGAAGAGGAAAAGGAAATATCACCAGATGGGATCACATGGTAGAAAAACTGAAGAAGCAGTTCATACCAGTGGACTACGAGTTAGATCTATTGAAGAAATTGCAAGGGTTGAAGCAAGGAAGTAGATCTGTGAAAGAATATACTAAAGATTTTAACAAGATAATCATCAGAATGGGCCACACAGAGGCCAATAAGGAGAAGGTAGCCCAATATCTTAATGGGTTATGACTGAGCATTTAGGAGGAGTTAAGCTTAGTCAAAATGACCACCATTGAGGATGTGTATCAGTTTGCTCTAAAGGTGGAAGAGAAGCTAAACAAAATATTTTATGGCAAGCAAAAAGGACGAGGAGGTCAAGGTGGAAGGGGTAGTGGAAGACCTTCAAGAAGCCAAAATGATGATGAAAAGAAAAGTGAAGATGTGGGTACTAGCCGAAGCCAAAGGAATGACAACTTCTACCACCCTCGTGATCAAAATAGTGGTGATCAAAGAGGTAGAGGACAAGGGAGATATGGAAAAGGATCTGAAAGAGGTGGTTTCAAAGGAACATGTTTCCAGTGTGGTGAAGATGGGCATTGAGCCTATGAATGTCCACAACACCAAAGAAGGGCAGACAAAAGGCCAGAAGGTCATGGAAGGGTTGCACATGTAGATGAGTAGGCCCAATCTGAACATTCAGATGATGCGAAAGGGGAGAAGCCCTAGTGATTAGGAGAGCCCTGGTGAGGAAGGAAAAGGAACCAAAATAGAGGAAGAATCTATTTCGCACAAGGTGCAAGTGTGAAGGAAAATGTTTTGATGTCATTATTGAAAGTGGGAGCACCGATAATCTGGTGTCAGAAGAGATGGTCACAAAGTTGAAGCTAAAGAGGGAAATACACATCGTATCGAATTGCCGTTGCGAAAGACAACAAAGTTTTGGTCAATGAGCAAAGGTGCCTAGTAAAGTTCAAGATCGGGAGCTACCATGATGAGGTACTATGTGATATCATCCCCATGGATGCATGTCACATGTTGTTGGGGAGGTCGTGGCAGTTCGATAGGCGAGCTATACATAATGGCCATGCAAACACTTATTCCTTGACAAAGGATGGGGTTCGTCACAAGTTGAAACCTCCTGAAGGAGACTGAAGAAAAGGTATGCAATAGTGCTACTATTTGTTATGTACATGGAAGAAAAATTTAGAAGGTATGAAGCATGAGCATGTGTGTTATGCATTGATTCCTAGAGTGAGTAAGAAGGATAGTGAGAAGGTTTCAGAAGAAGTTTCTGGGATGTTGGATGAGTTTCAAGATATTGTTTTGATAATGTACCTAAGGGTTTACCACCAATAAGGAAGATCAGTCATCAGATTGACTTGATTCCTGGAGCTAATTTTCCAAATAAGGTAGCTCATAGAATGACTCCAGCAGAAAATGAGGAGTTGAACAGACAAGTTCAAGAGTTATTGACAAAGGGTTTGATATAGGAGAGTTTGATTCCATGTGCAGTACCTGTAGTACTAGCACCAAAGAAGGATGGGGAGTGGAGGATGTGTACAAATTCTTGAGCCATAAACAAGATAACAATCAAGTACAGATTTCCCCTGTCAAGGATGGATGACCTGATGGACTGTTTGAGTGGACCTTAGTACTTCACAAAGGTTGATCTGAAGAGTGGATATCACCAGATCTGGATTCAAGAGGGAGATGAATGGAAGACTACCTTCAAGACCAAAGAGGGCCTGTATGAGTGGTTAGTCATGCCTTTTGGGTTAACCAATGCACCGAGCACATTCATGCGGCTCATGAACAAGGTACTAAAAGAATTTATGGGAAGTTTTGTTATTGTGTATTTAGATGATATTTTTATTTTCAGTAAGATGTTGGATGAGCATCTGATGCATATTTGGAGAGCCTTTGAGAAGTCAAGAGAAGAGAAACTATTGATTAATTTGAAGTGTAGTTTTGTGAAGAGGGAGTTAGTGTACTTGGGGTTTGTTGTCTCAGCAGAAGGTCTCAAGATGGACCCAGAGAAGGTGAAGGCTATTTTGGAATGGCCTACCCTAAGAACTACTACCGAGGTGAGATCTTTCCATGGTTTGGCTAGTTTTAATAGAAAGTTCATTAGAAACTTTAGTTGTATTTGTGGACCCCTGACTGAAACAATGAGAGGGGATGGAAAAGAATTCAAGTGGAGCACTAGAGTGGCAAAGAGTTTTGAACTGTTGAAGCAGAAGGTAATAGAGTAACCTGTTCTAGCCCTCCCAGATTTCAACAAGGTGTTTTAGGTGGATTGTGATGCCAGTGGTTGTGCCATTGGAGTAGTGTTGAGCCAAAAAGGTAAGCCCATTGCCTATTTCAGTGAAAAGTTAAATGATGCCAAGAGAAAGTATTATGTATATGATCAGGAATTTTATGCAATAGTTCAAGCATTAAAGAAATGGAGACATTATTTGTTTCCAAAGGAATTTGTTCTATATACTGATCATCAGGCCTTGCAGTACCTAAATAGTCAGGTAAAATTAAATCAGACGCATATGAAATGGGTTGAGTTTTTGCAGAGTATACCTTTGTTTTGAAACATAGGATTGGGAATTCAAATAGGGTTGTAGATGCCTTAAGTAGGAGGCATACATTGATGACAAAGATGCATATTGAAGTGGTTTGGTTCAATGAACTTAAGACACTGTATGCAGAAGATCCTAATTTCACATAGGCTTGTAAATCTTGCAAGGAACCTGTTACAATCGATAGGACAAGGTGGCTAGATTTCATAATTCAGGATGGCTTGTTATTTAAGGGAAGTCAATTGTGTATCCCAAGGAATTTCATGAGGGAGAACCTAATAAAGGAGAAGCATAGTGGAGGAATGGTAGGACATTTTGGTCGAGATAAGACCATTGCCATTATCAGTGAGCATTATTATTGGCCTCAGTTGTCACAGGATGTGAAGAAGATTTTACAAAGCTGCAAGGTATGTTAGATGGCTAAAGTAGTGAGCCAAAATACAGGCTTATATCAGCCCTTACCTGTACCAGAGAGGCCATGGGAGGATATAAGTATGGACTTTGTTCTTGGTTTTCCAAGGACACAACAAGGGAATGATTCAGTCTTTGTGGTGGTTGATAGGTTTTCGAAGATGGAACATTTCATTCCATGTCAGAAGACCCATGATGCAGTCCACATTGCTGACTTGTTCTTCAAAGAGGTGGTGAGGCTACATGGTCTACCAAAGAGTATTGTTTCAGATCGTGACACCAAATTTGTGGGGTATTTTTGGAGGACCTTGTGGAAGAAGCTGAAGATAGAGTTGAAGTTCAATTTTGCACACCATCCACAAATAGATGGGCAGACAGAGGTTGTTAACAGGAGTCTGGGTAACCTACTGAGATGTTTGGTAGGAGACAAACCCAAGGGATGGAACTTGATCTTACCCTAGGAAAAAATTTCTTACAACAATTCTCTCAATAGAAGCATTGGTAGATCACCGTTCCAGATTGTGTATCGAGGTAGCCCCAGAACAACTCCAAAATTGAGGAAGATGGACCAAGAGAAGAATTAAGTGTTGAAGCTGAAGATTTTGCAGAGCACATCAAGAATATACATGAGAAGGTACAAGAACACATTAATAAGATGAATATGCAATATGAGGCTAAGGCAGATCATAAAAAGAGGAATAAGGAGTTTCAGGATGGCGATAAAATAATGGTCCACTTGAGGAAAGAAAGGTTTCCCGCGGGAACCTATAACAGATTGAAGATGAAGAAATTCAATCCCTGTAAGATTTTGAAGAAGCATGATTCAGGGAATGCATATGAGGTAGAGTTGCCTAATGGAATCAACATTTCCCCTATGTTCAACATTTCAGATTTGATAGAGTATCATGAAGGTGGAATGGAGGAAGCACCCGCAATAGGGCAGTATGGCATTCCAACACCTACTTCAGAAAGGGAGGAGATTGACGCAATCTTGGATAGTCATGTGGGAACGAGTACCATAAATAGGTAGTATGAAGAATATCTAGTGAAATGGAGAGGAAGGCCTGTGGAAGATTCATCCTGGCTATCTAAGGCAGCGGTTGACCGGTTGGGTTTTCCTCAACCATCTAAGACGTGATGGGTCACTTCTCAAATTACCCTGGGTGTCTGATGCAGGAGCATCTACTAGTGTAAGGGCAATCTTGCATCACCCAAAAATAGTTAAATTTCAATTTTCTCAATTTTTAGATGTTTTTACATATAATGAAATTCCCAATTTATGGTTTTTATTTTCTATTCCTGGGTTGAAAGATATTGCAGTTTTAGTTTCCCAGATTTGCACATAAAAATCTTCCGAGTTAGATTTGAGGCACTTAGAGTTCCCGGATTAGCCTCAAAACTTGTCAAAATTGGTGTAGCATATTTTGAGTGCGTTATTGACTTTGAGACCTTTCCAACGGTTCAAACAGTTTACAAATCGGAGTCCCGGATCAAAAGTTATGGCCCCGGGAAGTTGGCGCACTTTCTAGAAAATACAATTGCAAATGTTCTTTTGAAATTTGAACTTCAAGTTGTAATTTTTTGGCGCCAAACTACCTAAACTCAAATTTGAATGTTGTTTTGGCTCCAAACTAAAGAGGAGCTCTATTTATGGGCAGGTTTCTAATTTTTGGGTAACTTTTTGGGGACAAGCTTGCATATTGTGAAAGGGTGATTCTATAGCTTTCTATAACTTGCATGTGTTGTAGAACTTGGGGATTTGAGATCCTCTATATGTAAGAACCTCCATTTTCTAAATAATTAAATTATTCTCTTGTTTGTGGGTTATTTTCTAAGTCTTAGGCTGCGCCCTCATCACTTATGTTCATCCTGTCATTGATTGTGTAGGATCGAAGTGCTTGACTTTTGTTTTTCTTTCTAATATTGAATTTCCATAAATTTGTGTGGGATTACATAGGCTTGAGATCTCTATGGATCTAAAAGGTACTTTGTGATCAGCAAGGTGTGCCATAAAAAACATAGGCTCAAGTGTTTAAATCATCATAATCATGAATAGTATCATCAGGTATTAATCTAAATCAATCAAATTGGTGAAATTTCTAGTATGTGAAAAGTGGATCTCACAATAACTGCATACAATTTTATGATATAATCATAATGAAAATTCAAATCCATACCACAAGGAAAAAGAAGATATACCCTAGAATAACCCTCAAGAGGAAAAATACTAACCTCTATAAACATCTACAATCAACGTATTATTTAGCTATTAAAATTACAATACACTTATAATCTCCATGACGTCTGAAATATCAAACTCCTCCAATACATGATTCATGTGTCAAAGCATATATCCACGCATCTCATTTCATGCTTCACATATGCACTATTCATAAGAGAGCTCAATACAATGATAGCTAAGCCAAACAACCAATCAACCAACCTTAACTAAAAGTGTGTTTATTTTATAAAATAAAGCTCATAAAACAGCCAAGTGATTATATTAAAAAAATGCCAAAAAAATATAAGTACACAAAACCATTGACCCCACATTTACTTTTTGGTACTAAAAAAATTTCCAATATGGAATATTATTCCCATGTGTAATACACATTAAATATCTAAATAATGTCATATACAAATTTACAAATAGACAAAATATTTTATGTGGATAAACATGTCACTTAAAGAATCAAGATAATAAAAAACAATTACAATAATAGAATTATTTCTTGTAAAAGGTGTACCCTTTCCCTAAAATTAGTGATGTAATGAATGAATCATGATGAAATTTATTTTAACTAGAGATATAATTTCTTGTTACCAACAATACTATAAGAATAAATATTTAAATTATTCTCTAAACTATCAATATTATTAATATTAATTCAAAATTAGAATAACATGGTAAATGATATGGGTTTTGAGTCTAAGGAAACTAAAGAAGGGTTAATGATTCTATGGAGGTGCTCTTGAAGCCCCTAGAAGACTTTGATCCTAAGCTGAAAAGGAAGGTGCAAAAAACTCAGTAGCCCACATGTGGTCTGAAGGGTACCTTACTGGTAGTGAGGTGGATGATATCCCTGTTGTTTTGTCTAAGACTCAAAAGGTGAAGATAGGAAAATTCTCAACCCCTAGGCTTGAGAGGAAAAAGAAGGTGATGGATAAAGGTGAGGACCATTCTTCTGATAAGAAGAAGTTGACACGGGTTGTGGAAGATGATGCTTGTGATGAGGTTGATTCCCATGTTTCATAGTAGAAAAGGAAGAAGTTTCAGCATTGCACGATAATATTTCGAAGAAGGCTAAGGGTAAGGAGTAGTCTATTGGAAGGAAAAAACAATCTCAGGAGGTTAATGCTATCAATGACCTAAATGGGAGTCTAAATGGTGGGAATTAGTTATCTATTGATAAAGTTTTGAGATGGAAAAGGAGCTAGGAAATTTTGTTCGTTAATTTGTGCCTATTGAGGTGGAGAATCCCGAGCATAAAATCAAGGTCCCTGATGGTGACTATGCCCTCAACAAAGATAAAGAGGGTTTTTAGGATGTGTAGGAGACCTAGGATTCTTTTGAGAATAATTTTGTTGATGAAAGGGATATCTTTAATTTCAATCATGAAGAGTTATCTAGAATGTGTTGGCCATGGTGAAGGATGGCTTGATCATTTTCTTTAGAATCTTTAAGTGGTTTTTCAGTGAGCTGAACCTTACCAATTTTAAGGTTTGGTCCTTGATTAACAATACTAAGGTTAATACTAATTCTCATGACTCTTCTATTTTAGCTCAAATTAATCAATTATTTGATATCTTGAAGATGGTTACTGGTGAGATACTAAAATGAAGAGGGACTTTGAGAATAGAGTCTTGCACCTAGAAGAAAAGATGACCAATGCATATGAGAATCTTGAAATTGTGGTCAAAGTTAGCTATTATACTCTACACAATAATGCTAAAGGTCTTCAATTTCTTAATGAAATGGATAGATTGTGGAAAGGTCACTCTTTTGGTGCATTGAAATAAGCTACTGGTATGGTTGATCTCCCAAAAGACATGAAGGGGGGGAAAATGATAAGGGCCCTTGCGCCCATACCCACAACACGACTAAAAAGAACTTGGGGGTTCCTGATAAGGAGCTTTCTGAGGTGAATATTCACAAGAAGATCATTGTGTATGATTTTGAAGTGGCTAATATTCTAAAATTTATGTAGTTGTCTGTTGATTCTATCTTGTGTTTTGACTGGTTTTTTGCTTGTTTTTTGTTGATGGTTGGCTACTTGTATTATTTTGATTATCTTTAAAAGTAGTGGTCTTTTTTGTATAGGGTTTTTAGGCCCCTTCAAAACCTTTTTTTCCTATAATAAAAAACATGGTAAATGATGACCGCAAAATTTATTTATTGAATATATAAAATAAAGCAACCAACATTAATGCAAAATGAAAATATAATAATATGCATTTTCTTTGGCTGCACACATTAAAATTTTGCAAGAAATTCATAAGACTAGACTACTTGGTCCATGATTTTGTTTCCTTAATGTTTTTCATATATTTTCTCACTTCCAATTTGGGTAGACTGGAGTACCAATGATACTCTAATTGAGTTATCTTTGAATATGAAATGATAATATTAAAATATATATAAACATGAATTATGGTAAAATAATTTACACTTATTAATGCCACCTCTTGTAAAAGGTTAGTTCTTATCTCAATATTTTGCATAAATTGATTTAAATATGTCAAAGAGAATATTTTAGCCTTGTCTAAAAGTTCCTAAATGAAAATCAATATGTGAAACTTGAAACAAATATGGAATACCTCTAACTTTATCCTCTATTTGAGTTGTGGAGCACAATAAATAATGAGTTGTGGAGTGCAATAAATAATCATTTTCTATTTTAAAGGGTCCCAACATTCCTAACATTATACTTCCCCAATGTTATAGTAAATACATCAATATCAATAAAAAAAATTAAAGTAAGGATAAGTTAAAACATGTTTCATTTTCACAATCAGATATATATCAAAAATTTTAAGGTCGATGCAACTTATACAAGGGATATATAAATTCATAATTACACAGAAGGTCTATTTACATTAAGTACATGTAACCTTCAAGAAAATATTATACATAGATAAAAAAGATACCTATATAGTCTAAGAATCTAAATGACTTAGTTTGTGGTGCCTAGATCTCTTTAGCATTCATTTCAATACTTGTTGCTCCATTTCATTCCCTTAAAAATTTTATATGTTGAAGATAGATGGAGATGAACTAAATACACAAAATACTAAAAATATCAAACACAAAATCTTATCAAACTATCTAAAGTGTTAAAACACTCAACTATTCATTGATCAATTGATTATATTGTTACATGATGATAAAGATATTATTATTTTTTTAATTTAAATAATTTTCTTAGATACATACAATCAAAATTTTAGCACCTAAGCCAATATGACAACTTATTAATAATAGTAAATTATTTTCTTATCTATAAAACTACTAGTTTACCTTTTTTGTTCTAGAACATTTAATTTCAATAAATTAATAATGTGGTAGGAGAAATTAATCACCAAAAACCTCCTTCATTTTGACCATAAATTCTTCGACATTCACATTTCGTAAGTTCTATCTTATATCTTGAAAATTCCCTTTTGTTAATTCCTTTGTCAACTAATCTTTAGATCTACCAATCTTGAAAATAGATTTTTCTATTTTTTCTTTGATTCTATTTTATTATTTAACACATGAATACTTATTCCTATACAAGTACCTGAACATGTTGGTATGTGATGACTAATCATGCAAATATTGTACACTCGTAACAAGGAATCAATTTTTCCCACTGACACACCAAGGTTTTTTTCCCATTGACACGTCAAGGTTTCTTTCAAGCATTGATGTGTCAAGGTTTTCCTTTTAACACGTCAAATGAAAAAAGACCTTGTAAAACCATAATTCTAGAAGGTTCAAAAAATATTGCTATAAGTGGTTGGGATGTATGTTATGGTGGTGTGTTCACGAGATTGTAATATGTCTTGCACTAGATAATAAAATCATTGGGTGGTTGAATTCTGTGGATGTAGCCCATATTGGGTGAACCATGTTAAATTTTGTGTTGATCTCCTTTCTGTTATTCTTCATTTTTATTTCTAGTTTATTTAATCTGCATATAATTGTTAATGTTTATTGCTCCAATCTACCCAAACCCTAACAACTAGCATCAGAGCCATGTGTATTTTGGTTGATTGGTAGGAAACCTCTAGATTTGACTAGGAGCAATGGAAGAAGGAAAATTCAAGGTTGAGAAGTTCAATGGCTAGAATTATCAATTATGGAAGATGTAGATGAAAGATTATTTGTATCAAAAGGATCTATGATAGCCATTGAAAAGAAAAGAAAAGAAAGATGTTATGATGTTCGATGAAGAATGGGAGATTTTGGATAGAAAGGCACTAGGAACCATTCAGTTATGTCTACCAGGAATCTGTGGCATTCAATAACGAAAGAAAATACAACAAAGGATCTGATGACAACTTTGGCTTAATTGTATAAAAACCCTTAGCCTCAAATAAAGTGTATCTCATGAAGCATTTTTTAACCTAAAAATGATTGAAGGTGGATCTGTGATAGATCATCTAAATGAATTTAATATGATTACTAGTTAGCTAACTTTTGTAAAAGTTAATTTTGATGAAGAGGTGAGGTCTCTCTTGGTTTTATGTTCTTTTTCAAAAATCTAGAATATCTTGGTAATGGCTATAAGTAGCTTTGTCTCTAGTTCAAGTACATTGAAATTTGATGATTTTGTTAGTGTTATCTTGAGTGAGGAAATACAACAGAAAAGTATAGGTGAGAGTTCAACATTGGGTGATGTTTTGACTATAGAGAAGAGGGGAAGAATAAAGGGGAGAGGAAAAAGCCCAGCAAATCGTGTGAAGTCACAAGGGAAGTTGAAGAAAGGTAAATCTAGATCTAGAGGAAGAATGGATTGCTAGCACTGTGGAAAGATAGGACACTTGAAGAAGGATCATTGATCTCGAAAGGGAAAACAAGGAGACAAACAACATGATAATATTAAGGAAGCTAATGTTGTAAGTGATAAATTACAGGATGCTTTAATTTTGTGTTTAGATAATGCTCATGATTCCTAGGTAATAGATTTAGGGGATTCATTTCATGCCACACCCCATAGGAAATATTTTGTAGATTATGTTCAAGGTGATTTTGGATAGGTATATTTGGGTGATGATGAACCCTATCAGATTGTTGGAAAAGAAAAGATAAAATTCAAGTTGCATAATGGAAATGAATGGTTACTATAGGAGGTAAGGCATGTTCTAAATTTGAGAATGAATTTAATTTTGTAGGACAACTAGTTAGTGATCGATGCATAGTTACCTTTTTAGAAAAAGTTTGGAAGGTGACTAAAGGCACATTAGTAGTAGCTAAAGGTGAAAAGGTAGGAATATTGTATTTGTGTACTAGTCATACTTATTCTACCTTATCTACCATAAAAAAATTGCTATTGAGATTGTTATAGCACTTGCTATAGGGACAAAAATAGAATTGTGAAATCATAGACTTGGGCACATGAGTGAGAAAGGGATGAAGATCCTTCACTCCAAAAAGTTACTACCCGTTCTAAAGTAGATTCACTTGGAGTTTTGAAAAAATTGTGTTTGTGGAAAACAAAAAAGAGTTCAATTTCTCAAAGTTGGGAAAGAGAAGAAGAGTGTGAAATTAGAGCTTGTGCATTCAGATGTATTGGGACCGGCTCAAGTATCTTCTCTTCATGGCTCTTGCTATTATGTTACTTTTATTGATGATGCAACTAGGAAAACATGGGTGTATTTTCTCAAACAAAAATCATAAGTATTTGAAACTTTTGAAAATTTGAAAGCTTTGGTTGAGAATGAGATAGGAAAAAAGTTGAAGAGTCTTAGATCTAATCATGGAGGTGAGTATTGCAGTAGATAATTTAAAAATTATTTTTCATACAATGGAATCCATAGGAAAAAAATAGTTCCTAGAACCCCACAAGAAAATGGTGTGTCTAAGAGGATGAATAGGACCATTATGGATAACACAAGGAGCATGAGATTGCATGCTAGACTACCCCTACACTTTTAGACAAATGTTGTATATACAAATTTTTATTTAATAAACATGGGACCTTCAAATCCTTTGGATGGTGGCATTCCAAAGGAGGTATCTAGACAGGTAAAAAGGTAAACTATTCATTTCTAAAAACCTTTGGTTGTGAATCTTTTGTCCATGTTGATATTGAAAATAAAACCAAGCTTGAGGCTAAGTCTAAAAAATGTACCTTCATTGGATATGGAGTAGATGAATTTGGTTATCGGTTATGGGATTATGAAAATAATAAAATCATTAGGAGTGAAGATGTTATATTCAATGAGAAGGTCATGTATAAGGATCAACTACAAGAAAAGAAGCATGAATAGGCCAAAAAGGAATATGTGGTGTTGGATGAGATTCTAGACAATAAAATGCTCATGGTACTTGATGCTCAACAACAAAAAGTTATCCCATAGACTCTTGCAAGTGTTAGACATTCTACAAGGATAACTAGACCTCCAAAAATATTTTCTCCATGGTTATATTCTATATTATTAACTGATTCAGGTGAACCTAAAGGTTATGAAGAAGCAATGTACGTAGATACCAAAAATTAGTGGGAGCTAGGCATGAAAAAGGAAATGGATTCCTTGTAGAATCAAACTTGGGACTTAGTCCAATTGCCTCTAGGTAAAACAACATTCCCAAATAAATGGGTTTATAGATTGAAGGAAGAAGATGGAGTCAAGAAAATATATAAGGCCAGACTCATGGTAAAAGGTATATATTTTGATGAAATATTTTCTCTGGTTGTAAAGATGACTTCTATTAGAACCATTCTATGCCTTGTGGCTGCAGAAGACTTGTATCTTGAATAACTAGATGTATAAACAATATTTCTCCATGGGAATTTGGAAGATGAAATATACATGCAACAACCATAGGGATATGAGGGTATGTGTAGGATCATCATGGAAAAAAATAGGCCCTTAAGTGGCAAAAAATTTAGAAAAATTAGAGTTAGGAAACTTGGCGTAAACATTTGAATAAGTTATATATATTATTTCAAAAATATGTAAGAATAGAATTTGTAGCATATTGAATGTAGTTTCTAAACTACTAGGTTTTTTTTTAATCGATTTGGTGAAAATCTGAAATTTCAATGCAGTAGTACTTAAATTTCAAGGAAAAAATAAGTAGGTGTCTTTCTAACCACCATAACCACAATAAAATGATAATATTTTTTTATAATATTTTATATATAAGTAGAGGACTCATGTCCCGATGTGATGCATATTTTTTTGTATTTTTTTTCCAAGTAAATAATTAATTATGAATTTTTTATTAAAAAATTTTAAAAATATAAGAACTCATATGTCTGACCACCTTAACTCTGTCAAAACTTCATGAAATCCTTTTTTTTTTTTAAATCTTATAGTATACGAAGCATAAAATGTGACACATGTTTCAGATTCAAAAAATGTGATATCATTTGAAAGCTATATATGTTTTTTAATCAACTTATCAATCAAGAATTTAGTCATAATTCAAATAGAAAATGAATAATAATTATTTATTAAATTCAAAGAAAAGCATAATTTATATTGGTGGAAAGCTTAGAATCTCCTTTAAAAACCTTTTTTGTTTCATCAATTTTGGGTAAAAAAAAGGTCATTAGCCACATACCCTACGCATACCCATCATATCACCACTTTTTGGCCCATCATGATCTTGCACATACCCATGAGGTCAAGGGTAAGGAGTAATTTGTGTGCAAGTTAAAGAAGATTTTGTATGGCCTAAAGAAAGAACCTCGACAATAGTATTTGAATTTTCATAGTTTTATGGTTGAATAAGGTTACAAAGGATGTCATTTTGATTATTGTGTTTATTTTAAGAAATTGGGTAATGGTAGCTATATTATCTTGTTGCTTTATGTTGATGAATTGTTTGTTGTTAGGTCTAACATGCAACATATTAATGAAATTAAGTAGAAATTAGCAAATTCATTTGCTATGAAGGATTTGGGTGCAGTAAAATAAATCCTTGGTATGAGGATCACATGAGATAGGACAAATAGAAAATGTATTGTAGAAAATTGTATGCTCTTGAAAGTGAGGCAATTTCACACTTAATTTGGACCTATTTTGGCACCCTTCCATTAATTATCCTTTCAATCATCATTTATAGGCCCCTAAGACCCATTATTTCATATCTCAATGCTCATTTCACTCAAAAATCCCATAAAATAACTCAAATCCTTGAAAATCCCAAAAACCCACCTTAAAAAGCTAAGGTGGGACTCATTCACCACCTTGGGTGAATGATTCCCTTTAGGTGGGACCCATTTTCCAAGGGTGGTGAATGAGTCCAATTTGGAGACTTTTTCAGTTTTGAGCAGGAAATTTATGTTTTTAATTAAAATTTTGGTCGATGTCATCTTTGAGATCTAAATAATGGTCAATTAGGTGTTAATTCCTATAAAAGAAAGTTTCTAAGTAATTTTTATCAACTCTAATCATTTTGAGCAAGCATTCTTCAAGAGTTAAGCATCAAGAATCTTCAAGCAAGCTTTCACAAGAGTATTCTCATTCCAAAAGCAAGCAAAGTTTAAGCATTGGAGCAACATTAAAGTATTTTTGTAGGTCTTCAAGCTCACTTTCAATTAAGATATAGAATTGTCAAGGGTTGGTCATGGTTGTCTATGGTGAATCACGATGGATTCTAGGTTGGGGAGATGCAACTAGCCATCAAGAAAAGCCTAAAGACTTGTTTACTAAGTGATTCCATCTTCCATTATCACTCTACATTCAACCTAAGGAAGGTGTAAGCATCATTAGAGATCATTTGGGGTGATTATAGATCACCACAAGTGAGTCATTCATCTTTACATTTCCATTATTGCATCATATTCTTGCACATTAGAATAAGATTACATCATGTTTCAGATTTCTTAGTCTTAGACACACTTAAGGCTAGGATTTTTATGCACATTTCATTACTTATATCAAGGTTTAATTACCAAACTAGGGGTTTGACCAAGGTAAACCCCCCATTAGAAAATCAAGTTGAATTTTGTTTTGCAAAAAAATTTCACAGATTTGGATCCAAAGCTCAAGTTGGAAGGAAAGGGCAAGTGTTGAAGTGTAGATCAGAACTTTCAATTTCTAAAAAAGTGGAACAAGATTGATTCTCCAAAAGTGGCGAATGAGTCCCACTATAGCTATTTGATAGATCTGTTTGTAGATTTTGATGCCCTTTTTCATGAAACAAATTCTCATGTAGAAATCCTGATCTAGGACTGATTGGATAGGTTGGCGAATGAGTCCCAGTTGGTCAAAAAGTCAAAATTTCTAGAATTTTAGAGTTGTTTCCATTCACTTCAAGGTTTCTAGGCACACATTATGTACTTTTTTTTCTTTTCTATTTTGTTTTGCTTGAATTTCTAAGTCATTTTCTAAGTCATTTCATTGAACTAGGGTTTTTTCTTACACCTTACATTGCATTGTCTTTTCCAAGTCTAAAATTAGTGATGAACTCCTCATTAGATTGAATTCAACCTTTAGGGCAGTTCCTTTGCAAGATTTCAATCTACTTTGCATTGAAATATCAAGGGTTTTTTCTTGAGTGAAGTGTTTTAAGATTGCCTCTCTCCTTTTAGGTCCTAAACCCTAAAGGTGAAAGAGAGCCCACACAATTTTCCTCCATTTCATTTTGGTGAACCTGCATATAAAGCATCATAATTCTAATTTGGAGTGCATTTACAACCTATATTTAGCTTGCATTAACATTTGCATTAGGTATTGCATTAGTTAATTTTCATTCTAGTATTTCAAATTTTGCATTAGTGAAAAGCTCATTTAGCTTGCATTTTTGCATTTAATTTCATTGAAAATGAATCAAAATATGCATTTGCATCTCAGATATAGGTCATACAACATAGAAAAACATAAAAAGCAAGCAATTTTTTTTAAAAAGTTTGAAAAAAGATCCCTACTGGGACTCATTCACCACCTTGGGCGAATCAATCCCAGATTAAATTTTGAACTACTATTTACAGAGTTAAATTTCCATTTTCAAGCTTCTATTTATTGTCATTACTTTTTTGTTTTAGTTCAATTTCTTTCTATTATATTGCAATCATTAGAAATAGCATCATTTACATTCACTGGAATTGTGGATAGAATTATATTTTTGCATTTTTCTTTTTTAGCATTTAGATTAAACTACATTAGACATAGATCAAAAATAAAAACCAAAAACAAAGACCAAAACACCTAAGACACTTGGAGAAAGTATAGTTATTTGACTATATCAAATCTCTCTTTCCAGGTTAACCTAACCCTCAAGCCTTTTAGTTGTGATGAATTTGACATGTTAGATGAACCCCTTGGGGACTTCATCTCACAAGGTTCATCCACTAAGGCTTGCTATGAGAAACCAAAATCAAGATAAGTTAATGTGATTCAACCTCAACTCATCCTTTAGCCACCTTCACACAAACCGCAACCTAAAAAAAATCTTGAGTTTATCCTTTATCTAGCTAAGAATAGTGTCTTGCAATAACTGAGTCATAATACCATTGCTCATACATACAACACTAGAAATAATCCAAAACCACAACAACCAACCCTACCAACCTTACCTTTTCCTAATCCCATATTTCCTAGTACTCCTCGTTTAACTTTGCATAGTGGGAAGGAGTATAACCTTGTTGAACAACTTAAGAATACTCCTGTAAAGATATCCCTATGGGATTTAATTTAGAATTCACAAAACTATCACACTATGCTCCAAACAGCTTTACAACAAGTATTGGTTCCTCCTGGTACAAATATAAATGATGTATTAGCTCTCATACAAGGAATGAATACAGTTAATCTAGACATAACCTTTCACCAACATGAGTTGCCTCCTTTGGAATTGAGAAAGAAAAATGATGCCTTCATGATAATTGCTCAATTTAATAGAATAGGCATAAAAGGGACCCTTGTTGAGAAGGGCTCAACCCTTAATTTTTGCAATGTGAAACTCTTAGATAGATTGTGATTACAAAAATCAAAGATGGAACTCAACTCTTTATCAATTTGAGGATTTGAAAATGTAGGAAAGCAACTGCTCGATGTGATTACTTTACCTATTATAGTTGAAAAGGATACCTTACAAACTCTTATTCATGTTATGCCTCAAGAACTTTCATACAATATTCTTTTGGGAAGACCATGGATTCAAGAGATGCATGTGGTGCCTTCGAATCTTCATCGTATCATGAAATATGTATATGACAATAGGGTATCCCAAGTTGAAATAGACCCTGAGGCTGAAAGTTTATTACAAGTTGAAAAAGGAACAACAAATCCTTTGAGTGCATTTATTCCAACATACAACATAGAACCTTTAAAAGAAGACAAGTAAGAAATGGAAACAGTGTCAAAATTGTTAGATGATGATTGGGGTTCCTTGGAGTTCACACCCTTGTTTATGGGAAAATAAATAATCACAAGAAAAGAAGATGAAAAAAAAAGCAACCAATGGTCATGTCAATTCAAAACTTGGAAGAAAATTCACAAGCATCCAACTCATCCACTATTGAAGAGGATACAAGTTATACAACTAACTATGATGAGATAAATTATTCAACAACCACCAAACCCAAAAGAAATAGAAAACAATTGTGGGAGAGGTTATGAACTTGTGAAACAATTTGGTTACAATGGTAAAGGATGTGGAAAGAAAGAACAAGGAATTTAAGTTCCTATAGAGCCTAACACACAAGAGACAAAGACCGGTTTGGGGGTATTGTCCTTCTAAAATTACACAAGCAACAAAGAGACCATCGTTAAACATCAACACTATCATGTGCAAACCAAAAATCAATCTCACTTTGAAACATCCTGATTTTCTTGATATGGATTCTAAACCATCATGGGAATGCTTTGAAGATGATGAATCCTTGAAGAAAATGTTAGGAGTTATTTACAGGTCACCTAATACTCCTCAAAAGAACAAGGTCACCTGTGCTATGATTAGCACCAAGCTAAAAGATGCAGAAGATGAAATTAATGAGATGGACATAAGTACAAATGAATACAACCTTGAATTTCCAAAGCCAAGTGCACTCCCTCTAGGAGATACAATTGATGTATACCAATGGACATACATGATAAAGAGAAAGTAATTAAGATAGGGAAGTTCCTTGATGATGAAGAACAAGAGGATCATACAATGTTACTTCATGAATTTCCCAAAAAAAATTCTTGGAAATATTTAGGCATGCCAAGAATTGATGCTAAGATAGTGACACACAACATAGTCCTTTCTGAAAATGCTAAGCCCTTTTTTCAAAAGATATGAAAAATGAATCCTAAGATAGCCCTAATTATTAAAGGAGAACTCAAAAAACTCATTGACATAGGTTTTGTAAGATCTATAGATTATTCTCCTTGGATCTCAAATATTGTTGCAGTTGCAAAACCTAACAATCGTATTAGGATGTGTACAGATTTTCGTGATTTGAACAAAACATCGTTAAAAGATTATTTCCCCCTTCCTAATATTGACATGATAGTAGACTCAATTGAAAGGCATGATTTTTTTTCATTCATAGATGGATTTTATGGAGACAATCAAATCTTCATCAACCCTCAAGATCAATATAAGATAACATTCACAATAGTTTGGGGAATGTTTTTTTGGATGGGTCTGTGCAAGATCATGGGCGTCCAAAAAGTGGTGATGTGAAAAAAAGGTATTTTTAACACACCCAAAAACATGAAATTTCCACTTTGACTTTTTGTCAGCTTGGGTACAATATCTATTTTTTTTTGTAATACCAAACTGAAACGAATATCCATTTATCATGGATATCCATTTATAACGGATATCCATTTTGAAACAAATATCTGTTTCAAAAATGATATGTGTTTTGCTTTTCAAAATGGATATCCATTTTGGAAAGTGGGAATCCATTTTTTTTTTTAAAAAGACATCCATTTTGAAAAACAAAATGGATATCCATTTAAAACAGATATCCATTTTGAAAATCAAAATGGATACATGTTTTGAAGACCTAAAACACCATCTTTAGTAAAATGGGCATAAATTTTGTGTTTCTTATTGAAATTTTGAACTTTTATAGGTGTTGGAAAGTTTATTGAGAGCTCTACACAATGGACTAGGTGGTGTTTCTATATTACACACAATTTTTTATTATTATTTTAACTTCATATTTCATTTTTGAAATATCAAATGCTCACTACTTTCACATGCAAAGTCTTTTTTTAGTATTTTTTTGTAACTTATATCAAAATACTTGAAACATTAGAAAAAATAATTAATAATGAAATATTTATATTTTTGTAGCAAGTAGATGAAAAAATATTTATAAATCAACATATCTCTTTGTCCCTTTCTCCACCTCTCTATATATCACTATGTCTCCCCTTAATCTCTAGACCTATCCCTCCCTCCTTTCTCTCTGTGTCCCTTTTTATACCTATCTTTCTCACTCTCTCTCCTTGATCTCTATACATATCTCTCTACCTCTCTCTCCATCATTCATTCCTTCTCTCTCTCTCTCACTCCCTCTCTCTTTCAAGTCCCTCCCATTCCCTCTCCCTCTCTATCTCTCTCCCTCTCCATCTCCCTCTCCCTTTCACTCTCCATATCTCCCTCCCTTTGAAGTCTCTCTTCCTCTTAAGTTTCTCTCCCTCTTAGCTCTCTCTCTCAATTATATCCCACTCCCTCTCTCCCTCTTAGGTATCTCTCTCAAGTCTCTCCCACTCCCTCCATCTCTTTTTTCTCTCCCAATCCCTCTCTCTCTCTCAATGTCTCACTCACACTAACTCTCTCTCTCTCTCTCCCTCCATCTCTCCCTCTCCCTCCCTCTATCTCCCTCTCTCTCCCTCTATCTCTCTCTCCCTATCTCTCTCACTCTCAATCTCCTCTCCTCTCTCTCTCTCTCTCTCTCTCTCTCTCTCTCTCTCTCTCTCTCTCTCTCTCTCTCTCTCTCTCTCTTCTCTCTCTCTCATCTTCCTCTTAGGTCTCTCTCTCATGTCCCTCTCTCGCTCTCATGTCCCTCCCACTCCCTCTCCCTCTCCATATCACTCTCCCTTTCTATCTACCTCTCTCCCTCTCTCTCTCCCCTACCTTTGAAGTATCTCTCTCTTAGGTATCTCTCTCAGGTCTCTCCCACTCCCTCCTCTCTCTCCTCCTCTCCTTCTCCCTCTTTCTCTCTCTTAGGTCTCTCACACTCCCTCTCCCTCTTCTCTCATGTCTCTCTCTCACTCTCTCTCTCTTAGTCACACTCTCCATCTCCCTCTTAGGTCTCTCTCCCTCTCTCTCTCACTCTCACACATACACTCTATATCTCTCTATCTCTTCATATCCCTATTAGGTCCCTCTCTCCTTCCATATCTCCATCTCAATTAACTCTCCCTCTCTCTCTCCCCACCTCAAGTTACTTCTAAAGGAGAGAGACTTGAGAGGGAGGGAGGGAGAGAGGGAAGGAGGGATAGAGGAGAGAGAGAGGGAGGGAGAGGGGGAGAGAGAGAAATTTATCTAGTTAGGGTGGGAAGGAGACACCTAAGAGAGATAGATTTATCTAGTTAGGGTGGGAAGGAGACACTAGAGAGAGAGACCTAAGAATGAGGTGGAAAGTGAGTGAGTGGGTGAGAGAGAGAGAGCAGTGGGAGACCTAAGAGGGAGAGAGAGGGATAGAAAAATGGAGAGGGGGAGAGAGAGGGAGAGGGAGTAGGAGGGACCAGAGAGAGAGGGGGAGGGAAGGAGGGAGGGAGAGAGAGAGGGGGGAGGGAGGGAGAGAGTGAGAGAGTGAGAGGGGGAGAGATGGAGAGTGTGAGTGTGAGTGTGAGTAAGAGAGAGAGAGTGATAGAGAGAGAGGGGGAATGGAGAGTGTGAGTAAGAGAGAGTGATAGAGAGAGAGCGAGAGAGACATAAGAGAGAGAAAGAGAGAGAGGGAGTGGGAGAGAGAGAGATAGAGAGATAGAGAGACAGAGAGAGAATCCAAAGGAAGGGGAGAGAGAGAGAGGGAGAGAGGGAGATGGATATGGAGAGGGATATGAGAGAGGATAGAGAGAGGGAGGGAGAGAGGAGAGACAGAGAGGGAGGAAAAAGAGAGAGAGATACTTGAGAGAGAGAGAGAGAGTGTGTGAGAGAGAGAGAGAGAGAAAGGGAGGGAGAGAGAGAGGGAGAGAGAGAGAGAGAGAATTGATAGGGAGAGAGGGAGGGATAGAAAGATACTTAAGAGTGTGAGTGAGAGAGAGGAGAGAAAGAGGGAGAGACCTGAGAGGGAGTGGGAGAGACCTATGAGAGAGATAGAGACTTTAAAGAGAGGGGGAGAGAGAGAGAGGGAGAGAGAGAGAGAGAGGGAGTGGGAGGGACCTAAGAGCAAGAGAGGAGTGAGAAAGAGAGGGGAGGGAGGACAGAGACAGAGAGACAGAGAGATAGAGACAGAGATAGAGACAGAGAGAGATAGAGAGAGAGGGGAGGGAGGGAGAGAGAGAGAGAGACCTGAGAGGGAGATGAAGAGAGATTGTGTGTGAGAGAGAGACCTGGGAGGGAGATGGAGAGTGTGAGTAAGAGAGAGAGACGTGAGAGAAGAGAGAGAGAGAGAAAGAGAGAGGGAGGGAGAGAGAGGAGGGAGTGGGAGAGACCTGAGAGAGAGAGGGAGGGAGGGAGGGAAGGATGGAGACTTGAGAGGGAGAGAAAGAAATAGAGGGAGGGAGGGAGAGGGAGAGGGACTTGAGAGGGATGGATAGAGGAGAGAGAGTGGGAGAGAGAGATACCTAAGATGTAGATGGAGAGAGTCTGTGTGTATGTGAGAGAGAGAGAGAGAGAAATACTTCAGAGAGATAGAGAGAGAGAGGGAGATAGGGAGATGGAGAGTGAGATGGAGATGGAGAGGGAGAGAGAGGGAGAGGGAGTGGTAGGGACCTAAGAGAGAGAGAGAGCTGAGACGGAGCTAGAGAAAGATTTGATAGGGAGAGAGGGAGAGAGATAGAGGGAGGGAGAGAGAGACTTCAGAGGAAGAGAGGGAGATAGAGGGAGGGATAGGGAGAGAGAATTGAGAGGGAGAGAGGGTGAGTGTGAGTGAGAGATTGAGAGAGAGAGGGAGTGGGAGAGAACAAAGAGAGAGGTAGTGGGATAGAACAAAGAGAGAGAGGGAGTGGGAGAGACATGATAGAGGGAGAGAGGGAGTCAAAGAGACCTGAGAGAGACCTAAGAGGGAGAGAGAATTAAGAGGAAGAGAGACTTCAAAGGGAGGGAGAGAGAGAGGGAGAGGGAAGATGGAGAGAGAGGGAGAGGGAGAGGGAGAGAGACGGAGAGGGAGCGGGAGGGACCTTAGAGATGGAGAGGGAGAGGGAGAGAGAGGGAGAGAGAGAGAGGGAGAGAGAGAGAGAGATGTAGAAAGATAGGTCTAGAGCTCAAGGAGAGAGAGTGAGATAGATAGGTATAAATAGGGACAAAGAGAGAAGAAAGGAGGGAGGGATAGGTCCAAAGTTTAAAGGGAGACATAGTGATATATAGAGAGGTAGTGAAAGGGATAGAGAAACATGATGATTTATGAATTTTTTTCATCTCTTTACTACAAAAAATATAAATATTTCATTATTCATTACTTTTTATAAAGTTCCAAATATTTTGAGATGAGTGTTACAAAAAAATCATGAAAAGGAGACTTTACATGCGAAAATAGTGAGCATTTGATGTTTCAAAAATAAAATATGAAGTTTAAATGATTATAATTATTTTTGTGTACAATATAGAAACATAACCTATTCCATTGTGTAGAGCTCTCAATCACCTTTCCAACACCTATAAAAAGTTGAAATTTCTATAAGAAACACAAAAGTTATTCCCATTTTACTAAAGAGGGTTTTTTAGGTCTTCAAAACGGATATCCATTTTGATTTTCAAAAAAATGGGTTCCTACTTTCCAAAACAAATATCCATTTTAAAAAAAAAATGGATATCTATTATAAACGGATATCTTTTTTGATCTGGTATTACCAAACCAAAATGGACATTGTCTTGGGATTTGCTTCGAGATTGCTTGGCCTATAAAGTCAACCCAAAAAATGTTTTTTGAAAATTTTCTTAGTTTTCCAAAGTTCGCCCTTGCGGCTGATGAATTTTTTTATCCGAATTTCATCAAACGAAAAGGATTTATAGAAAAAATTGTCAGCTTTTCACCAATATAAGGTTTTCCTTATTTTGAATTTAATAAATAATTATTATTGATTTCTACCCACATTATGTCTAAAGTCCTGATTGATAGGCTAATTGAAAAAATTCTATAACTTTCAAACTACTTAACATTTTTTGAATCTACAACATGCACCACATTCTATGCTTTGCATACTATAAGATGAAAAAAAAATGAATTTCATAAATTTTTTACCAAGTTATGGTGATCAGACACAAACATTTTAATAATTTTGAAAAGTTATAATAAAAAAATCATAACTAATTATTTACATGAAAAAAAATTACAATTTTTTTTTGGCACATTCGAGCATGTGTCCTCTACTTATATTGAAAAAATCAGAATATTTTTTTTTCTTATACTTAGGGTGGTCATACATGCACCCACTTCTTATCTTTTTCCTAAAAAATTTAGTACCACTACATTGAAATTTCAAATTTTCTCAAAAAAAATTTACTTTTTTCCAAAAAAAGGGCTAGTAGCCTAGAAACTACATTCAATTTGCTACAACTTTTGTTCTTACATATTTTTCAAATTATGTTAATAACCTATTCAATTTTTTATGTCAAGTTGCCTAACTCTGATTTTCTGAATTTTCATCATCACTTAGAGGCCTAGTTTGGACCCCATGATCCTACATTCACCTAGATTATGATGCATTTTGGATTAAATAATGCGGGCGCAACATATCAACAAGAAATCACATTGATATTTCATGATTACATACATAAGATTTTGGAAGATTATGTTGATGACATTCTAGCCAAATCATTAACAAGACAAGACAATGTGAATGAAACCTTCGAAAAATCTTTGAGTGGATGCAAAAATACAACATGAGATTGAATCCAAAAAATGTGTCTGGTGTAGATAGTGGGAAAATTCTAGTTTTTATCGTATCTCATAGAGGAATCAAGGTGGATACAAAGAAGATTTATGCTATGCAACTCCACCTGTTTTACAACCTGCTATGAAAAAAAACCATTCATACTTTATATAGCCACATTAGCCCATGCCCTTGCAACATTGTTGGCTCAACAAGATGAAAACTATAAAGAGCATCTGATCTATTACATTAGCCGAACCTTGATAAATTATGAGAAACAATACACAACAATAGAAAACAATGTTTGGATCTTGTATTTGCTACTAGTAAATTACGACATTACTTACTGAATGCAAAGATACATGTGATGATGAAATTTTATCTTATCAAACATATTTTCAATAAAACGGATTTATCAAGACATCTAACTGAATCATAGATTTTTGGCTCCCTAGGACTTCTCTAGCTCTTCTAGGGTTTTCGCCTAAAAGCAGAGAGGTAGGGCCAACAATGCTAAAGGGTTCATTCAAATTATGTTACGTAGGATGTTATCCAAGCTAGATGAAGTAAATGAGATGCACTTGACTAATTTAAATGAATGATAAAGAATGCAAAACTAAATTTTTAAGCTACGTTTTAAAACACACTATGATATGCAAACAATGAACTAAAAGATAAAATAATGCAGAACACAAAGAAATGGGATGAAACAAAGTGCACCTAGGCAAGAATTGAGGAATTTGGAATGTGTAGAATGTTGTCTGAAGTTACTGAAATTTCATAGTGGGACTCATTCACCCTGGGTGGAAAATTAGTGCTACTTGTAGTGAAAATTTGTCGGAAATAGGTTTTTGAATGTCGGGATCTAGAATTTGACAAAATTTAGACTTTCAGTCTTAAGGTGGGGCTAATTTCCACTAATGGAGAATTATTCCTCTCCCAAAATTATGAGAAATTAGGAGGAAACTCTACAACACTAGATCTATCTAGAAATATTTGCTTGTCGGGTTGCCAAAGTCAATTCTGGCAGAAACAAATAAAAAACCTTCTTCAAGCTTGAAATATAGTTGATTTGATTTGAAGCACCTAGTTGACTTGTTCTCCAATTTTCAACACCTAAATACTTGATAAATATTCATACAAAACACATGCACAAAGGGGAAAAAGGGTTGAGGGTTATAAAATAGGGTTTTTCCTTGGTCAAACCCCACTTTGGTAATCAAACCCTTAATAATCAAATGTAATGAAAGAGAAAGATAAATTAATAATATGCAAATGCTATCAACTTACCAAAACCTTGTTGATGAAATTATGAAGATATGTTAATGGCTGCCTTTTGAATGCTTGATTGATGTAACACCCCTCTATTTTGGCTCTTTGATCGGCAGTGTTTTCTTTGTAATGGTTGTGTTTGATTATGCTTTGACTTTGGAACTTGGTTGCTTTTGACCGCTATCTGTTAA
Source organism: Sequoia sempervirens (assembly GCA_007258455.2). Lineage (NCBI taxonomy): Eukaryota > Viridiplantae > Streptophyta > Pinopsida > Cupressales > Cupressaceae > Sequoia > Sequoia sempervirens. Next base: position 288,684,522 of record VDFB02353493.1, on the reverse strand, counting down.
ATGATGTGAATGATATATTTTGATGTGATGTTATTTTACTCTGATGTTACCTTTATGGCATGTTTTGGATTAATTTAGCAAATAACTGATTTAATGATGTTTTATGCTTGTGATCATATCATTGATATTAGAATCGTCAGTTAGTAATTGTGTATTGGTGAAGGGGACGGGATTATATCACTCGCTTGCGACTACCCTACGATTCTGAGATTTCCTCTTCACAGTGTGTTTGATCATATTATATATATATGTATGTTCAATGTACCCTTTGTTGTAGGTTGACAAGTACATGACATTGACTCCACCTGCTTTCCAGGTTTGAGTGTGCCCATTGACCAACGGAAATTGATTGGGAGATAGTAGCTAGGTTTTCTGTGCCAAGTCGTCACCCTAGCCATAGCGTGTCATCGAGTTGTTGTTGGGTTGGTTGTGCTAATTTGGCCCATTTCACCTTGAGTATTGATTTAATTGCAAATTATAGAGGTTATTAAATGGCTTGCATAGTTAAATTGATGTTTAAATGTATTTATTTGCAATGTTAAAATGTCATTTATATTATTGATTGATTTGTTTTAATCAATAAAATCATATTGAATTTATTGATTAATTAGATTAAGGGTGATATATTAAATGAGATAGTTGTTTTGGGCTATTATTGTATATTATGATTTAATTAAAAATCAAAGTAGAAATCATGTGGATAGTTAGAATTAAATTAAAATAAATAAATAAAAGGAGAATGGGTTTTGAATCTCACTTTTGAAAATTATTGAGAAAGTAAATTATTTGCAAAGAATGTATTCTTTTATTTTAGGGAATTTTGAAAAGTGCATGAGGTTTGAATTAGAAAATAGAAATTTGTTTTAATTATAAAAATTGGGAATATCTTCCAAAGGTTTTTAAAATATATTTAGTGAGTGGGATTTTTAGGGTTTTTTGGCCAAATTTGGAAAAGCTCTATTTTAGCATCTCCATTTTCATTTTGGTGGGGGATTTTTTTTTAGAAATTTTGGTGGAGAGTTTGTGGGTGCTTTTGCTTGCATTTGTGAAGGAGATTGAAACTCTTGCTTAAGCTGGATTCAAAGGAGGAAATTAAAAACACCATTGTTGAAGGCTTCAAGCTTTGGAGGAAAAATTAGGTTCCTCTTTGTTCTTGCTTTGTTTCATTTTGAAAATAGGTTAAATCCTCATTATGCTATTTAGAAATCTTTGAAATGTTGTTTGAATCCAATGAAACCCATGAGAAATTGCTTTGAAAACTTGCATTTTGTGGTGGGATTTTGAAAAGAAAACCAAAACTAGAATCAAGCAATGGAAAAAAAATAGAATGAAAACCAAGAGAGATTTGTTGTCAAAACTGAAATCTAAACCTTGTTGTTGTGTTGAAAAAAAATTAATTGTTTTAATTGCAAGATTTTTTAGGGAATATGCACAATAAGACCCACAAGTTTATTTATAAATGTCCTAGGGTTTCCATTTATTTATTTTTTGGAATATAACCCTATGTTTTTTGTTATTAATATGGGAAATACTCCTGCATTTTATGAAGAGTTAATTTTTATATATATATTTTTTTAAAAATATATATATATATATATAAAATAATTTTTTGGGGTTTTTGGTTGAAGTGGGGAGGCATGGAAGCCACCCCCACCACCGCTGCTACCACCCGTAGGGAGGCGATCTGTGTGTGGGGCACACGGACCGCCACCCGTAGGGAGGCGGACACTATGTGCCAAGCACATAGTCCCGCCACCCGTGGGAGGCAGACGCTATGTGCCAAGCACATAGTCCCACCACCCATGGGGGACGGACTGTGTGCGGAGCACACAGGCACGTCGACCATGGGGAGGCAGGACAACGTGTGCCCTAATTAGGGCTTCCTTTCGTTAAAAAGAAAATTTGATTTCTTTCATGAAAAATGTAAATTCATTTTTAATATTATTTTAATATTATATATATATATATATATTATATGATAATATATATATATGTACTATATATATAATATATATATTATATTATATATATCATATATATATGTTATATGTATATAAATAGATATATATAATATTATTTAAATATTAAAACATATACTATTAAGTATATTTGTTTTGGAATATAATTGTATTCAAGTAGAGATAAGATTTAGTTGATTTATCTAATGCTAAATTGAAATAAAGATTAATTAATTTTAATTAAATGTTGTATTTATTAAAATATTTTGATTATGAATATAATTGTTAAACTTGGAGATAATGAATGATTTATTTTGAACAAATGAGATTTATTTGATTCATTTAATGCTGAGTTGAAATAAAGACTAATTTATTTGATCTAAATGTTATTTATCAAATGTGTTAATTATAGAATACGATGGCAAAGCTTAGGGTAAATGATTGAATAATTATTTAATCTAAATGTTTTATTAATCAAGTGGTTTTATTTATAGTATATGATCGTGAAACTTAGAGAGAACGATTGATTTAAATTTTAATCAAATGACTTCATTTATTAAAGTGTTTTGATTATGATTATAATTGTGAAAATTAGAGTTAATGAATGGCTTATTTTAGTCAAATGACTTTAATCATCAAAATGATTTGATTATGGATCTAATTGTGAACCTTAGAGTAAAATTATTGGTTTTTAAATATTTCCATGTCGTGAAATGAAATTGGTGTATTTGATTGGATAATTGCAAGAAATGGAAACTGTGATTGACTGGATTTAGGAAATCCGAACATTAGTTTATTTAACTGCTCAAAATACTTTTAGTGTTTATTTGTTCTTTCTCGATGTTGGGAGAATACAGTAAATGTTTTGAAGTCTTACAGATAAGGGTTCATTTATTGGTATGGGTTATTGTTATGTTAGTCAACTTTTGATGTGTCATGGAAAGTGCGTATAGTTACACCCTGTTGTTTCACCTGGTTTTCACGAATGGGGATGGTGTGTGCCTCCTTGGGATTAGGAGAGGGTTATGTAATTTGTGCTTCCTTTGGAAGGAGTGGGTTTTGCATTTTGGTTTCCTCCAGTGTTGGAGTGGGTTTTGTACTTTTGTTCCTCCAGTGTTTGGAGAGGGTTTGACCTTGTTGCCTCCAGTATTTGGAGAGCACTTTGACCTTGTTGCCTCCAGTGTTTGGAGTGAGTCTCCTTGATTTGTTACCTCCTTGGATTGGAGAGGTCGTATTATCTAGTTACCTATTGTGGTTTTCACCGTGTGTTGTCTTAGAGGAGTGGCTTGCAATGGGGTCCGACACACAAAGTGGTGTCAGGGAAACCCTTTTGCAAGTTGGTTAATTTAGTGATAACTAAATAAACTTTTAGAAGCTTAGGTTATATCAAACATTAAACAAGATTAATTATGCCTCGCTCATGGACCCAAGGGCTCGATTAGACTTGGGATGAGACAAGAAGGCTTGGAATGGCAAGGTCATCTATCTCGTCTTCACGAGAGGTATTTGATTCCGTATGAGTAAACATGGGTGCTGGGATTTCAGTAGAGGCCGCCAGGATAACCCATGGTGGGGGCCAGAGCCTAGGAAGATTCCCAGAGGATATCCCTTGATGAGCTATGCGATGACACTCTTCCTAAGTCAACAGTTTGTACTTGATCTTTGTGACACTCTTGATCTATTATATGTCTGGAAGCAATGTGACCTATATCAGTGGGGTGAGAGTCATACTAGAGCTATTGGTTTGACCATTTACTTCATGTGATGTGGTACTTGTATTTATTTCGTATTAGTGTATGTAGCCTATGTCTAGAGGTAGAAGGTCTTGGCTGGGGGTATGTGCAGAATCATCATGCAAAAAATAGGCCCTTAAGTGGCAAAAAATTTAGAAAAATCAGTGTTAGGTAACTTGACGTAAATATTTGAATAAGTTATCTATATTATTTCAAAAATATGTAAGAATAGAATTTGTAGAAAATTGAATTTAGTTTCTAAAATACTAGGTTTATTTAAAATAAATAAAATCTATTTGGTGAAAATTTGAAATTTCAATGCGAGTACTTAAATTTCAGGGAAAAATAAGTGGTAATCTAGACCACCTAACCATAATAAAATGATAATATTTTTGTAAGATTTTATATATAAGTAGAGGACTCATGTAGATGTGATGCATATTTTTTTGTAATTTGTTTCCAAGTAAATAATTAATTATGAATATTTTATTACAACTTTTAGAAAATATAAAAATGTATAATGACCACCTTAACTTGGTTAAAACTTCATAAATTTTTTATTTATTTTTTAATCCTATAGTATGTGAAGCATAGAATGTGATTCATGTTTTGGATTCAAAAAATATGATACTGTTTGTATAGATGTTTTTCAATCAGCCTATCGATCAGGACTTTAGTCATAATTCTAATAGAAAATGAATAATAATTATTTATTAAATTCAAATTAAATCATAATTTATATTTTTGGAAAGATGAGAATCTCCTCTAAAAACCCTTTTTGTTTCATTAATTTTGGGTGAAAAAAAATCATCATCCACATACCCTCATAATATTGCCACTTTTTGGCACACCATGATCCTGCACATACCCCTGGGAATCCTTGTTACTATCTCCTAGCATGAGGGGTGAGCCTTCGGGTATCACATGGTTGGGTGGAACGTGCACCTTAATCCATTGGGTTGTCTACTTGTTCGTGTGGACAAGATTTACAGTTGGAGAGCTTGTGGGATCCAGTTTCATGTCATGCGTTATTCATTTCAGTTAATATTGTAATTTTATTACCCCTCATTTGTTATCGAGGTGGAATTTGTAATATGTAATCCTGATTATTGGATTTATCTCATTCGGGGAATGAGTGTTGTAATCATGTTGTAAATTATATTATTGGAATCAAGTGGTATCTCATATTCTTTGATGTATATTATTATGAATGGAATGTATGTGAACTTTATTTGTTAAGTAATTTTACGTAATGGCCTTAATTCATGTTTCGTGTCTAGTTTAAGTAACTCAATCTCGTAACCTTAGGGGATTGGTTGGAAATGGTTAGCGATCTTGTATTTTAATCATTCTAACTTGTTTTTTAATTGTTCTTAAAAAAAAATTAAAAAAAAAATAGTCATTTGTGTAGTAGATTGCAACTTTCCCTAGGGTTGCATGGCGGGCCGTTACAATTGATGATTGATTTCATGTTGTAAAGTGCTTGAATGATTCAAATTTTTTGAATATGATGTGTGAATGTTGGAGGATGTAAAATGAGGTGAAAATCACTTATTTATACAATATTTTGCCTTAGTAACCGATTCATACCTCATCGCAGGCTGACATCAAGTATTTTTGAATAGAAACCCAAAAGGAAATTTAAAATATTTTGAATTTTGAGCCAAGAGGGACCCATTTTCCACCCATGGTGAATGGGTCCCACCTTAGGGTTGAAAGTGGGTGTTGGGATTTAAGTCATGTTTAATGTTGTTTGTTGGGTTCACATTAAAAAATGCACTTAATTAAGCCTTATAAGGGCATGAAGGGGTCAAATAAGTCATATGAAAGGGATAAATAGTGAAATTATGCCTAGAAAAGTGTGAAATCTTGTTACAAGACTTTACAACAATTCAAAATAGGACTTGATGATGAATAAAAAGGTTATTTTTAGGTGAATTTTAATGAATAAAGTCTAGAAAAGTGTAGAAAGGTTTTACAAAACTTCACAACACCTTTACAAGACATCGTTAAATAAATTTTAAAGGTCCAATGTGAATGTTCAAGCCAAATTACACCATAAAATCAAATAAAATAGATCTAACATCTAGAGGATAGGCCTAAAAGGACCATGAAAATCATAAGTGTCCATTTTTCGACGGTTCATTAATACCGCACTTTAGTGAGAGGATGAACTTGCTTCAAACTCACACTAAAGTAGCCATGAACATTAAGAGGAGGGTTCAAATGCACTTCATTATCAAGATGGAATTACAACAATCAAGAGGGGTGATGAATCCCCCAGGATGAAGATCCCATGACAGACTAAGCATAAGAACAAAGGAACACACAAGTGTTGAGAATCAAATGAAGCTTCGATCGTCTGTCCAACTAGTTGTGGATTAGATCTAGACTGAAAGAGAATGTATACTCACTCTGGGGTGATAGAACTCATGGTAGTCTGTCGGGTGAGAAGGACCAAATATACTCTCAACTTTGGGGCCATGAAACTTTTGATTGTTCGTAGGGTGAGAAATGCCAAAAGGTAAGATACATACGCTAGTTGGTATGCACTTACAAACACAAATGTGGCTATGGGGAAAAGTCATGTTTCTAGGTGGTCTTCCTATTCAACCAAATCAAAGTTGTACCTCCTGATAACCTTAACAAGATGCCACAAGGAAAAAAAATGAATATTCATGATCAAAAAATAAGGGTACCAAAGGCATGCAAGTTGCATTATGCAAGGTGGTAAAAAGTGAAAAATGCAAAAGAATATAAAAATGCAAAAATGTAAAATGTAAAAGATGTTCAAAGGAGTCTTGTTAATTTTATGCAAGGTCAATCACCTAGGGAACATTGTGTCTAATGTCTCCAAGAGAGGACCAATCAACAAATTGTATATTCACTACATAGGGGATGCAGTGCATTGCATTAGGCCATCAAGAGGAATGTAATATGCTAAGATAGATCACACTTATGAAGGAAATTAAACCTAATTTCATCCACAAAGAGTTGAACACATCATATAAATGACAAGGCTACACTAGGAACGAAGAATTAAAATGAATTATTGTAATGCATGCCCCCCACTTTAAAGGAATTGCTGCACATCATTCTGTGAGCAGTTACTTTAAAGTAGCAAAGGGAAGAATATTCAAAAGGAAAACAAGACATGAGAGCCAACTTGGAAAGCCCTATGAAAATTCATATGTTTCGAAGTTAGGCTATGTCATGTTAAGGAAAATGAAAGCAAAAGAAAGGGAGTTGTCCCCCAGAAAAGAGCACACTAACCACATAAGGGATCTATGGATTTGGGGTCAGTACATTCATTGCTGCAATGTTTTGATGAAATAGCTCAAAACTGTCATCATTCCCCAAAGCACATAAAACTAGAAGAATGACACAAAGAGAGTGAAAAAAAAATAAAGTCCATTTTAGGTCGACATGGAAGAGACATTGTCGTCTCAATACTTTACATCATCCCCAAAAGAAAAATACAGGCGAAAATAAAATGAAAAATCTTTTGGGTCAACATGAAGGTGACATTGTGGTCTCATTGCCTTGCATCATCCCCAAAAGGTAAACATAAGAAAAAGAAAAAAAAGGAAAAGGGACCGATTGGGTCAACATGGAAGAGACATAGGGTGTCTCTACACTTTGCATCATCCCCAAAAGGAAAACAAAAAACAAAAGCAAAAAAGGAAAAGACATTTTGGGTCAATACGGAAGAGACATAGGGCATCTCTATGCTTTGTGTCATTCCCAAAAGGAAAACACAAAACAAAAGAGAAAAACGAAAAGACATTTTGGGTAAACATGGAAGAGACATACGGCATCTCTACGCTTTTCCTCATCCCCAAAAGGAAAAAACAAAAGGAAAACAAAAAAAGACAATGCACAAAAAAAAGAGGAATATAGATAAAAAATAGAAGTGTACAATAAGAGAGAACATCAAACACACGTTACAGGGGAACATGATACATACATGAAAGAAAAATGAAAAAGGAGCAAGTAATGCAAATTTAAGTCAACCATTAACTAAGTTATTGGTTACTCAATCTTAAATAATGTAAGCAAAAAATGAATAACATAGTTAAGAGACAAAGACAAGTGCATTACAAGGACAAAGGCTAACAACTACTTGTGTCCACAAAGGGAAAAAAAAGCATGAGCCAAGTGTGATGATGAAAAGTATCATGCAATAGTGAGAATAAAATATTCTTCAACTATGGCAAGATAAGGGAATGGTGTTTTAAGGGATGATATGAAAGCAGTTTGTATCAGTGAAGTGATACTTGTCCAATATCTCATTCAATGTCCGACATTCTTTGGTTTGATGTCCTAGAACATGCTGATGTTTGCAATGTGGTAGTGAGAATATTTAGGATGAATGACCAACCTATTTGAAGGTGGTAAGAATATAATACCTTGGTTTAAAAGTAATTGAAGTCTCCTTTCACATTCAGGCAGTGGATGATAGGAAACTTGAGCTTTTTCAATTTATAAGGTCGTTTTCATTTGCTAGATTCTCCTTTTTCATGAAGGGAAGGAGGAGGAGGACCCATGGGGATCCTAACATCCTGGTCATTAGAAGGGGATGATGGTTGTTCACATGGAATGAGAATTTTTAAGTTAGGAGGAGAATAAAATATCACTGTACCAACATCTTGAAGTCTCCTAGGTTGAAAAGGTCAATGTCTATTAGGATGAGAAGGATCTTGATATCCTAGTCCTATTGTGTTGTCCTCTATTGGTTTTTATTCTAGGATTTGATGAATTCCATGTTCATGTTTTGTGTCACAACCTTGTTTACATAAGAAAGTAAAGCCTTTACCATATGTTTCTTCAAGATTGATAGGAGTTTTGGTGATGTTGTGATCGTAAGATGGTTGTGAGTGTGTTTGTTTAGATGAACTAGGTCCACTTGAGGGAGGAACCTTAGGTCCATCATTGATTTTAGGATGTAAATATACAAAGTGATCAGGAGGTGCAACAATAGGGAGATCTTGTGACTTCAAGGATGGATAAAAGGTTGCATTGGCTTCTAAGTTATCAAGGAAGTCATTATAGAACTTGGTCATGCTATCATCTTCTTCTCCAATGATGTCTACTTCATGAGGAGGGCAATCATGAGGAGTTGAAGGAGCATCAGGCAGCTCAATGTCATTAGGGTCATAGCCAAAGGAAAAATTGGACATGTCTCCCAATGATTTTAATGAATTCCAAAGCTTATTGAAAGAAAATGCCATGATGCAAGTAAACTAAGATGCATTAAATGACTATAAACAAAGATTCTAAAAATTAAAACAAAATGCAAGAACAAAAAACTGTAATGCAAGAAAATGCCAGAAAGATGCCAAAAATGTTGTTTAAAAAGTGTAGAGGGACTAATTTGCCCAGGGTGGAAAATGAGTCCTAGTATGATATTTTTTTGTTTTCTTCAAAAAAATTAAAATTATTCTAATGCTTTTCAGAATGCAATTAAGGATGCAGAATGCAGATTTTTAGTTTTATCAATGCAAGAATGAAATCTAAACAAAGATTTCACTAATGCAATATGAAAAGTCCTAGAATGCAAAAACAAAACAATACCCTAATTTATTGTTGAATTCAGAAATGCAAAGTGTTCAAAATGCAGGTTCACCAAAATGAATCGTAGATTTTTGGCTCTCTAGGACTTCTCTATCTCTTCTAGGGTTTTTCACCTAAAAGGAGAGAGGTAGGGCCAAAAATGTTAAAGGGTTCATTCAAATTATGTTATGTAAGATTTTATCCAAGCTAGATGAATTAAAATAAATGCACTTGACTAATTTAAATGAATGATAATGAATGCAAAACTAAGATTTAAGCTATGTTTGAAAACATACTATGATATGTAAATAATGAACTAAAAGATGAAATAATGTAGAACAGAAAGAAATGGGATGAAACAAAGTGCACCTAGGCAAGAATTAAGGAATATGGAATGTGTAGCATGTTGTCTGAAGTTACTAAAATTTCACCGTGGGAATCATTTTCCCTAGGTGGCGAATTAATCCTACTTCTAGTGAAAAAGTGTTCAAAACAGGTTTCTGACTATTGGGATCTAGAATCTGACAAAATCTAGATTTTTAGTCTTAAGGTGGGACTCATTTGCCACTGATGGAAAATCATTTCTCTCCCAAAATACTGAGAAATTAGGAGGCAACTCTGCAACACCAGATTTGGAAATATCTGCTTATCGAGTTGCCAAAGTAAATTGTGTGGGAAATGAACATAAAACCTTCTTCAAGCTTGAAATAGAGTTGATTTGATTTGAAGCACCTAGTTGACTTGTTCACCACTTTTCAACACTTGAATGCTTGATAAATCTACATAAAAAACACATGCACAATGGGTAAAAATGGTTGAGAGTTAGCAAATAGGGGTTTGCCTTAGTAAAACCCCACTTTGTTAATCAAACCCTTAATAATGAAATGAAATGAAAGAGAAAGATAAACTCATAACATGCAAATGCTATCAACTTACCAAACCCTTGTTGATGAAATTATGAAGATATTTCAATGGTTTCCTTTTGAATGTTTGATTGATGATGCTTGATTTGATGTTGTAAAATGCTTAAATAATTGGGATTGTTTGAATATGATGTGTGAATGTTGGAGGATGTAAAATGAGGTGAAAATCAATTATTTATACAATCTTGTGCCTTAATAACCCATTCATACCTCATTGCAAGCCGACATCAAGTATTTTTTAATAGAAACCCAAAAGGAAATTTTAAATATTTTAAATTTTGAGCCAAGAGGGAACCATTTGCCACCCATGGTGAATGGGTCTCGCCTTAGGAATGAAAGTGGGTGTTGAGATTTAAGTCACATTTCATGTTGTTTATTGGGTTTACATTCAAAAATGCACTTAATTAAGCCTTATAAGGGCATGAAGGGGTCAAATAAGTCATAAGAAAGGGATAACAATGAAATTTTTCCTAGAAAAGTGTGAAATCTTGTTACAATATTTTATAACACTTCAAAATAGGACTTGATGAAGAATAAAAAGGTGATTTTTAGGTGAATTGCAATGAATAAAGTCTAGAAAAGAGTAGAAATGTTTTACAACACTTCAAAACACCTTCACAAGACATCATTAAATGCATTTTAAAGGTCCAATGTAAATGTTCAAGCCACATTACATCATAAAATCAAAGCAAAATAGATCTAACATCAAGAGGACATGCCTAAGAAGACCATGAAAATGAGAAGTGTCCATTTTTTGATGGTGCTTTAAGCCCCCACTTTAGTGAGAGGATGAACTTGCTTCAAACTCACTTTAAAGTAGACATGTACATTGAGAGGAGGGTTCAAATGCAATTACATTAGCAAGATGGGATGACACCAATCAAGAGGGATGATCAAGCCCCCAGGATGAAGATCCCATGATAGACTAAGCATAAGAACAAAGGAACACACAAGTGTTGAGAATCGGATGAAGCTTCGATCATTTGTCCAACTAGTTGTGGATTAGATCTAGGCTGAAAGAGAATGTATACTCACTCTGGGGTGACATAACTCATGGTAGTCCACCAAGTGAGAAAGCCCAAATATACTCACTTTGGGGCCACAAAACTTCTGACTGTCCCCGAGGTGAGAAAGCCCAAAAGGTAAGATACATATGTTAGTTGGTTTGCACTTACAAACACAAAGGTGGCTATGGGGAAAATTCATGACACTAGGTGGGCTTCCTGCTCAACCATATCAAAGTTATACCTCTTGATAAATTTAACAAGGTTCCACAAGGAAAAAAATGAATATTCATGAACAAAAAGCAAGGGTACCACAGGCATGCAAGTTGCGTTATGTAAGGTGGAAAAAAGTGCAAAATGCAAAAGAATGTAAAAATACAAAAATGTAAAATGTAAAAGATGTTCAAAAGAGTCTTGTTAAGTTTATGCAAGGTCAATCACCTAGGGAACATTGTTTCTAATGTTTCCAAGAGAGGACCAATCAAAGAATAGTATATTCACTACTTAGGGGATGCAATGTGTTGCATCAGGCCACTAAGAGGAATGTAATATGCTAAGATAAATCACACTTATGAAGAAAATTACACCTAATTCCATCCAAAAAGTGAAAAACCCATCATATAAATGACAAGGCTACACTAGGAACCAAGAATGAAAATAAATTAAATGGTAATGTATGCCCCCCACTTTAAAGGAATTGCTACACATTGTTTTGTGAGCAATTACTTTAAAGTGGGAAAGGGAAGAAAATGCAAAAGGAAAACAAGAAATGAGAGACAACTTGGAAAGCCCTCTGCCAAGTCATATGTTTCAAAGTTAGGCTACATCATGTTGAGGAAAATTAAAGTGAAAGAAAGGTAGTTTCCTCCCAGAAAAGAGCACACCGAACACATAAGGGATCTATGGATTTGTGGTCAGTATGTTCGTTCTATAATATTTTGATGAAAGAGATTGGAATTGTCATCATTCCCCAAAGCACATACAACTAGATGAATGACACAAAGAGAGTGAAAAAAAAAGAATGTCCATTTTAGGTCAACATGGAAGAGACATTGCAGTCTCGATTCTTTGCATCATCCCCAAAAGGAAAACACAAGGAAAAAGACAATGAAAAGATGAAATAAAATGAAAAAGCTTTCAGGTCAACATGAAGGAGACATTGCGGTCTCAATGCTTTGCATCATCCCTAAAAGGAAAGCACAAGAAAATGACAAAAAAGGAAAAGGGACCGATTGGGTCAACATGAAAGAGACATAGGGCATCTCTATGTTTTCCATCATCCCCAAAAGGAAAACACAAAACAATAGGGAAAAAGGAAAGGACATTTTGGGTTAACATGGAAAAGACATAGGGCATCTCTACGCTTTGTGCCATCCACAAAAGGAAAATAAAAAACAAAAGAGAAAAAGGAAAAAACCTTTTGGGTAAACATGGAAGAGACATAGGGCATCTCTATGCTTTGCATCATCCCCCAAAGGAAAACACAAAAGGAAAATGAAAAAGAAAATGCACGAGAAATATAAAAATAGAGATACAAATAGAAGAAGTGTACAATGAGAGAGAACATCAAACACATGTTACGAGGCAACACGATACACACATGAAAGAAAAATGAAAAAGGAGCAAGTAGTGCAAATTTAAGTCAACCATTAACTAAGTTATTGGTTCCTCAATCTTAAATAATGTAAGCAGAAAATGAATAACATAGTTAAGAGACAAAGACATGTTCATTACAAAGAAGAATTCTAACAACTACTTGTTCCCACAAAGGGAAAACAAGCATGAGCCAAGGGTGATGATGGAAAGGATCATGCAATAGTGAGAATAAAATATTCTTCTACTATGGCATGATGAGGGAATGGTTTTTTAAGGGATGACAGTCAATATCAGTGAAGTGATACTTTTCTAATATCGCGTTCAATGTTTGACATTCTTCGGTTCAATGTCCCTAAACATGATGATATTTGCAATGTGGTATGTGAGAATATTTAGGATGAATGACCAACCTATTTGAAGGTTAGAAAAGTATAAGACCTTGGTTTAAAAGTAATTGAAGTCTCCTTTCACATTTAGGTGGTGGATGAGTAGGAAGCTTGAGCTTTTTCAATTTGCAAGGTCATTTTCATTATCTAGATTCTACTTTTTCATGAAGGGAAGGAGGGGGATCCATGGGGATCCTAACATCTTGTTCATTAGAAGGGGATGATGGTTGTTCACATGGAAGGAGAATGCTTAAGTTAGGAGGAGAATCAAAGATCACTATACTAGCATCCCGAAGTTTCCTAGGTTGAAAAGGGTGTCTATTAGGATGAGAAAGATCTTGATATCCTAGTCCTATTGTGTTGTCTTCTATTGGTTTTTGTTCAAGGAGTTGATGAATTTCATGTTCATGTTTTGTGTCACAACCTTGTTTACATAAGATAGTAAAGAATTTACCATATGTTTCTTCAAGATTGATAGGAGTGTTGGCGACTTTGTGATCGTAAGATGGTTGTGAGTGTGTTCATTTAGAGGAACTAGGTCCACTTGAGGGAGGAACGTTAGGTCCATCATTGATCTTAGGATGTAAATATGCGGTGCAATAGTGGGGAGATCTTGTGAATTCAAGGATGGATAAAAGGCTGCATTGGCCTTTAAGTTATCAAGGCAGTCATTGTAGAACTTGGTCATGCTACATGATCATATTCTTTAATGATGTATACTTCATGAGGAGGAAAATCATGAGGAGTTGAAGGAGCATGAGGAAACTCAATGTCATTAGGGTCACAACCTAAGGCACAATTGGACATTTCTACCAATGATTTTAATGAATTCCAAAGCTTATTGAAAGAAAATTCCATGATGCAAGTAAACTAAGATGCATTAAATGATTAAAAATGGAGATTCTAAAAATTAAAATAGAATGCAAGAACAAAAAACTGTAATATAGGAAAATGTCAAAAAGATGCTAGAAATGTTGTTTAAAAAGTGTAGAGGGACTGATTCACCCAGGGTGGCGAATGAGTCCCAGTATGATATTTTTTTGTGTTTTTCAAAACAATTAAAATGATTCTAATGCTTGCCAGAATGCAATTAAGGATGCAGAATGCAGATTTTCTATTTTTTCAATGCAAGAATGAAAAGTCCTAGAATGCAAAAACAAAAAAAATACCCTAATTGAATGTTGATGTCAAATTAATATAGGATGCAATATGCAAATGAATTTAGAAAATCAAAGTGTTCAAACTGCAGGTTCACCAAAATGAATCATAGATTTTTGGCTCTCTAGGACTTCTCTAGCTCTTCTAGGGTTTTTCACCTAAAAGGACAGAGGTAGGGCCAAAAATGGTAAAGGGTTCATTCAAATTATGTTATGTAAGATGTTATCCAAGATAGATGAAGTAAAATAAATGTAGTTGACTGATTTAAATGAATGATAATGAAAGAAAAACTAAGATTTAAGCTATGTTTGAAAGCACACTATGATATGCAAATAATGAACTAAAAGATGAAATAATGCATAACAAAAATAAATGGGATGAAACAGAGTGCACCTGGGAAATAATTGAGGAATCTGGAATGTTTAGAATGTTTTATGAAGTTATTGAAATTTCATAGTGGGACTCATTTTCCCTGGGTGGTGAATTAGTCCTACTTCTATTGAAAAAGTGTCAGAAACAGGTTTTTGACTGTTAGGATTTGAAATCTAACAAAATTCAGATTTTTAGTCTTAAGGTGGGACTCATTCACCACTAATGGTGAATTAGTCTTCTCCCAAAATTATGAGAAATTAGGAGGCAACTTTGCAACACCAGGTCTAGAAATATTTTCTTGTTGGGTTGCCAAAGTCAATTCTGCAAGAAACAAACAAAAAACCTTCTTCAAGCTTGAAATAGAGTTGATTTTATTTGAAGCACCTAGTTGACTTGTTCTCCATTTTTCAACACCTAAATGCTTGATAAATTTGCATACAAAACACATGCACAATGAGGAAAAATGGTTGAGAGTTAGAAAATAGGGGTTTGTCTTGGTCAAACCCCACTTTGGTAATCAAACCCTTAATAATGAAATGAAATGAAAGAGAAAGATAAATTAATAACATGCAAATGCTATTAACTTACCAAACCCTTGTTGATGAAAATTTGAAGATATGTCAATGGTTTCCTTTTGAATGCTTGATTGATGCTTGATTTCATGTTGTAAAGTGCTTGGATGATTGAGATTGTTTGAATATGATGTGTGAATATTGGAGGATGTAAAATGAGGTGAAAATCACTTGTTTATACAATATTGTGCCTTAGTAACCTATTCATACCTCATCATAGGCTGACATCAAGTATTTTTGAATAGAAACCCGAAAGGAAATTTAAAATATTTTGAATTTTAAGCCAAGAGGGACCCATTCACCACCCATGGCGAATGGGTTACACCTTAGGCTTGAAAGTGGGTGTTGGGATTTAAGTCACATTTAATGTTGTTTGTCGGATTTACATTCAAAAATGCACTTAATTAAGCCTTACAAGGGCATGAAAGGGTCAAATAAGTCATAAGAAAGGGATAAATAGTGAAATTATGCCTAGAAAAGTGTGAAATCTTGTTACAAGACTTTACAACACTTCAAAATAGGACTTGATGATGAATAAAAAGGTGATTTTTAGGTGAATTGTAATGAATAAAGTCTAGAAAAGTGTAGAAATGTCTTACAACACTTCACAATATTCGCAAGACATCATTAAATGCATTTTAAAGGTCTAATGTGAATGTTCAAGCCACACTACATCATAAAATCAAAGCAAAGTAGATCTAACATCAAGAGGACAGGCCTAAAAAGACCATGAAAATGACAAGTGTCCATTTTTCGATGGTTCACTAACTAAGAGGGTGATGTTGAAAGAGTTGGACCTTAAGTTTTTTTCTCAAAAATAAATTAAGGGTCAAGCCTTGACTGACAAATTGGTTGACACTCCTTCCCCTTTGGAATTACCTAGCAATGACTCTTTCCCCGACGACAATGTGTTGACAATCAAAACTAATACATGGTAATTACACTTTGATGGATCTAAGTGTAGAACACACTCTGACGCTAGGTTTATAATAATTTTTCCCTTAGGAAAGCCTATTCCCTTGTTGTATAAGCTAGCTAAACTTCCTATGTAAAAACAACACTACTGAGTATGAAGTATTGTTGTCTAGGTTACATGTTGCTTTAATCATGGGTGAAAAATACATTAAAATCTTTGGTGATTCAAAATTAGTAATCAAGCAAACAAATGGGACATATCAAGCAAAGCATGAAAAATTATCAAAATACAAGGATCTTGCAATGAACTTGTTAGAGAAGTTTGAATCATTTACCATTGACAATATCCCATGAAATGATAATCAAAATGTGGATGCAATGGCGAGTGCAACTTCTCTTATATGACCTCAAGATCCTTAAAATGATTTCATATTTACTATTCACCCAATCATGAAACCATCAATTGACGGTGAAATCAAAGAAGTATTAGCAGCAACCAAGGAAGACTCGAGTGAATGGTATGATACAATATTTAACTATTTGAAAGAAGGTACCATTCTCGAGCAAACAACAAAGAACACCCGAACTTGCTTGTGAAAAATAGCAACCAATTACATCATCCTCATCAATGTATTATATAGAAAATACTTTAATGAAATTTTGGTTAGATGTCTTAAAGAATCTGAAATCTCCATAGCATTAAAAGAGTCTCATGTAGGTGCCTATGGAGGTCATTTTGGAGGGAGATCCCTAGTGCAAAAACTCATTTGCATGTGATTTTACTGGAGACATATAGAGAAAGATTTCTTTGCATATGTTAAGATGTCACAAGTGTTAGGAACATAGCAATTTGATTCATGCTCCTACTTCTGATCTTCATGCCCAAATTCCTATTTGGCCATTCTTAGTGTGGGAATTAGATCTAATTAGAAAAATCTCACCACCTTCATTTGTTGGACATACATTTATAATCACAACCAAATACTTATCTAATAAAACAAGATCTAATGGATCAAAAATATCATGTTGTGTTGAAGGATCAACCTATGAAGCAATAGGCGATGGTATCAATGTGAGTCTAAAGAACTCCAAAGTTCAGATGACCAATCTCTCCTAAGGAATTTTTGTCAACACTAGCAAGAGGGGTGTGAGGAACATAGTCATCATCATCAACAAAGTGAGAGAAGGTATACCGATGAGACTCATGATCAACATTACCAAATGTAATGAATTTTCCAGTATTAGCCTCTCTGATTAAAAAAATATATATAGTGAATTCCACAATCTTCAGTAGCTCACCATGGATGATTTGATAGATGGAAAAAAAATTGTGTAACTCAGGTATACACAATACATCCTTAAAACAACCATCACCAATCTCAACATTTCCTACCCTCGTAACACCCAAGAGCTTATTATCTCCTAACAGAATCTTGGAAGTGTCAGTAGGATGAAGATCCAAAAAAGGATAGGGAGTAGATCCCATGTGGTGAGATGCTCTTGAATCTAAGAACCATCTATCATGACCAAAATGTGCTACAAAATTCACTAGTGCATGTCCTTTACCTTTGTAGTGTTTATCTTCTTTTCCACTTGAAAATCTTGCATTCCATGGTTGTGTAGGGTTGGATGATGATGCAAATGGAGATGGAGATGCAGAAGCTATAGAAGGAGTCATAGATGAGGGTAATGAAATATTTATTTTCTGAAGAAGATGTGAGAGCTCATCAATCTTCTTCATATAACAATGGTGTTCATCATGCCCTTTATTTTTGCAATATACATAACTAAATTTCTCCTTCTTAGGCTTGTCCTCTTTTGAAGAGGTGGAAGTATCATTTGAATTTTTCTTAGGTTTAGATTTATTCTTTTGTTTGATCTTAGATCCTTGTGCAACCAATGCATGATTTATAGGGACCCCCTCTAACTGGAAAGGTTTGGCTTGCTCCCTTGTCAACGAGGCACATAAAGTATCAAGGCATTTGAAATGTGTTGCCCAAGGCATTCATGGTGGAATAAAAGGTAGAAGAAAAGACTACAAATGGGGCTCTTATCTTAGACAAAATATAAAAGATGGACTCCTTATCATTTTTTCTCTTCCCACATCCCCCCAACTATGACCTTAAAGATTTAAACTTGAATAGAGAGTCATAAATGGAGGGAAATGTATTAGGGATAAGAGAGGTCAATTCACCCTCTAATTACAAGGAATGAAACTCACTGACCTGACCAAACAGGTTATGTCGCTTATCCCATATCTCCTTAGTTGTATCACACTCATCAATATAAAAAAGGATAGTATCAGAAACATTCAATTTTATCAAACACATAGCTTCATCACAATTATTTCTATGGGAAAATATTTCATATTCCCTGGTAAGAGTAGGTTAGTTATCACTCAAGTGGACCACAAACCCTTAGACTAAACCAGCCTACACATTTTCATCTTCCATGTATGGTAATTATGGAGGGCTAAGAATTTAATTGACTTAGGAGTAGCCATTGCAATAAGAGATAAAAAAATATACCAAACTGAAGCCTCCAAGAAAATATAAACTAAGCAACTTCTCCAGAAAATATTACTTGGGAAAGACAAGGACTAAATCTGTAAGATTTGGGGCAAAAAATTATGCACCTTACTATTTGATTGTTGGAAATCCTGCAAATCCACCAAATCAATTGGCAAGCCTCCACACAAAGAAAACAATCACAAGCCCCTTCACAACCTATGAGTTTTTTTCAGACCAACCATTCACATTGTAATGCTATATAAATAGAAAAAATATCTCTCGGACAATCTAGGATAATTTTTCCCAAAAAAACTGCAAAAAGCTTTGGACCACCTCTACTTCATGCTACTTGAAAACCATAAATTGAAATATTTTAGAGAAAAATTTATAAAATATAAATTTTTTCAATTCCAAAAAACTAGTGAGCCAAGATTTACCATGCCTTCTAAACTGTAAAATTGTGCCCAACCAAAAAAAAATATAGGTCTATGGTGCTTCCAAAGCACACCTCTGCAAATTGTGGGCTTCAATAACCAAAAGAAATGATGCCTCCAAACTGAGTTGCCACTTTCAGCAGCAAAAAAAAGAATTGTCCTTCAAACTAACAATCACATCCTTCAACAAGAAGGTCGTTCACAACACAACAAAGGAAAATCATGGCCTCTTAATCAAATAAAAAATGTGGCCTTCCTCTTTGCTAAAAAATCACACTGCCTCTCTTCTTAACTACACCACCAACAAATATTGGCTAGAAAAATGATAGAAATCAACCTCCACTAGAGAAATTGGCCTTTGGCTACAAGAAATCGTGACTTCCAAAGGAAATTCAAACACAACCTTCAATGATTGAATAGGTTTGCAAAGAAAATGTTGTTGGCAGATGGATGATTCAGCCTACAAATGAAAGTGACTTTCTCCAAAGTTCACCCCAAGTATAGCTATTGTAGCCTATGATTTTAAACACCCCCTCACAAGGAAGTTGGTCCTCCAAAATTCTTCTGTCACTGCAACAGGAGATTTGTGGCCTCTAAAATTTGAAAAGAACCTCCGAACAGGAATAATCTTCCTTTCAATACAAAAATCGAGCCTCAATAGAGTCACTCCTTGGAAAATACTGTAAGGAAATTAGAGGTGTGAAATGCCTTCCTAATGCAAAATCCTCAAGAAAGAAGTGCAAAAAAAACATTCATTTAACAAGTTACAGTCATTGAGATGCGCATTCACATAATAAAAGAATAGACAAAATATCACACACAAAGATAACACCAAATTTATGTGGGAAAACCCTTACAGGAGAAAAACTCACACACCAAGTAAAGCCACTTTGTATTACAGTAAATAAATTACATACATAGTGACATACTTCACTCTTTGTTGTTAACTCACAACAGCAATACAATCCCTTGATTGACCTCACACACCGATTAAAGTTCTCCTCACATTGTTACAATGCTCATAAAAGCATACAATGTAAAACCACTCAACCACCCTCTTCATCAAACCACACGCCATTTAATTTTGATAAAAAAAAATTGAATATATGTTCAATGCATCTTGTTGTTCATCTGATTTGATTTGATCTCAATCAGCTATGCAAATCATGTTGCCATCATGATGATCAAATATTCATTTAATTTGTCACTGGAGTAGTTGTTCCAATGTCAGTTACCAGGCAAGCTTCTCGTGTTCACATCGATGATTGGCACACAATTCACAACAAGGATGTGAATTGTACGATCATCCAATCGATTATCACCATCTACCATTATCAACCTATCAGATCCCACCACAACATTCTTCATGAGACACCAAGTCAACCATCACCATATCAGGGAGACAACATATTGTCTCCCTCTAATGTAAGCAAGTCATACCGATGTATACTTTGCAACTTCATGACTATCAGATCATTGATGAGACAAGGTTGAGGGTCCTGTTGAAGTCTACGAGTCCCACAGATGAGAGTCATTGGTCCATTGGGAAGACTGACATTAAAGTCTCACCAAAATAGCCATGTCCCACCGATACAAGGAAAATTCGATGATACCCCTTTACAACTTATCAACTCGTCCCATGTGGTCCCCACTATCTAGGTGGAATCCATGTCAATGTCGTACAGTTGACGTCACCTTCCATGAAAATCGATCCCACCATCCATAGGTTATGTAACCAAGTCAGAAGAAACTTGAACTTCACAACCTCAATCGAAAGTTAGGAAATTATTGAATCCCGCGACAACAAGGAGATCACCATGTCAAGAGGTTATGAAATGCAAGAATCCCATGACATAGGTTCCATAGTTCAAAAATCCAACGATCCCATGACAAGCTCAATGTCGCCAAGTTATGATCTTTCAAAATCCCATGACTTAGGTTTCAAGGTTCTAGATTTCAATGATAGTCTGACAAAGAAGGCCAACAAAGGGAAAAATGCCAAGTCTTTAAGAGAGGTTCAAGCTAGCAATTTGAGGCATATTTTCCAACAAGCTCCCAATTGATGAAGATTTACTAGCTTCCTCTAAACTCAAAGTTATTGAAATTCATAGGCCCCAAGGCCCATTGAATTGGGACACCACCTATACTTGTCTTTGTTCACATGATTTGTCAATGCATTAAAGACATTCTATAGAGTATCCACCTTTTCCAGAATAACCTTTCTATCCTACACCATATCATGAACAAAATGATATTGAACATCAATGTGGTTCATCCTAGCATGGAAAGTGGGATTTTTCACTAAACAAATAGCTCTCTAACTGTCACAAAAAATCATAATCTTCCTTGCATTAAACCCAATATCTGAACACAAATTTCTAAGCCAAACGACGTCTTTTTAGGCATGTGTTGCTATCATATACTATGCCTCAGTAGTAGATAAAGTAACTACAACCTATCGCTTGCTCATCCAACTCACTGTACCACCAAATAATATGAAGATGTATCCATTAGTGGATATTTAGCTATCAATGTCCCCTACCTAATAAGAATCCACATACCTACAAATGCTAAGAGGCCTATGTAATCAAACTGAGTTTCCATGATAACACAAAGCATACTTTGAGGTACCCTTCAAATATCTGAAAACTCTCTTCACAACATCCCAATGCAGTCTTCCTGGATTAGCCATAAACTGACTAACTACTCCCACTACTTAGGCAATGTCTATCCTAGTACAAACCATTGCATACATTAAACTACCAACTACACTTGCATAAGTCACCCTGGTCATGTCCTCCATCCTAATAGGAGACTTTAGACAATCTTCAACAAATAGCTTCATTCCCTGCAACACTAGAACAACTACCTACTTGCAATCAATCATACCAAATCTCTCTAGGACAGTGTTGATATACTTAATCTAGCTAAGCCAAAGCTTTCTACTTCCTCTATCCATTTTTATTTCCATCCCCAAAATATACCTTGCTACACCTAGATCTTTCATTTCAAATAGTGTTGACAACTAAGATTTTAAAACAAAAATCATACCCTTACTATTCCCAAAGAATAACATATCATCCATGTGTAGGGAAATAATAAGAAAATGATCATTCTCAATTTTGTAATACACACAATGATCAGATTTTGATCTCACAAATCCCAATGACAACACAAAGGTGTCAAACTTTTGGTACCACATTCTAGGCGATTGCTTCAAACCATACAGAGATTCCTTTAACTTGCAAAATAGACTTTCTCTACATTTTCCAATGAAGTTCTTAGGCTAGGACATATAAATTTCTTCTTCCATCTCTCCATGAAGAAACATTGTCTTCACATCCATTTGCTTGATCTCTAATTCATACGCTGCTGCAAGTGCCAAAAGAAATCTGATAGATGTCAACTTAGCTACAAGAGAAAATATTTATCCATAATCAATTCCCTCCACCTAGGAATAACCTTTTGTGACCAACCGAGCTTTATACTTTTCAACACTGCCATCCAAAATAGTCTTCTTCTTAAATACCCATTTACAACCAATAGGCTTTTGCCCTTCTGGCAGGGGTACCAAATCCTAGGTTTCATTCTTCTCAATGATGTCATTTCTTCATTCATGGATTCCAACCAAGAATTTGAATCAAACATATTAATAGCCTCCTTTATAGTCCTAGGTTCATCAATGATAGTAATCAAAGCATAGGCATAGTTAGAATCCAACATGGAAAATCCATACTTTTCAAGTTGTCACTTCTCATGTGTAGACCTCCTCATAGGGTGAGGCTGAGGTTGTGGATCTTCTTCTTTAGAACTCTCATAGCTACTAAAAATCTCCTCAGTTTCAAGTACACTTTTTAGTTTCTCTTTATCTGGAGTTCGAGGAATTTCAACTACATCATTCTACTTTTCCCTTTTATCTATCTCTAACTACGAACCAGCTACTCAAGGCTTCGGCTCATGAAAGATTACACTTTTGATGTACAAAACCTTCTTAGTGACAAGATTCCAAATCTTGTATCCTTTCACACCAATGCCATAGCCAATGAAGATACATTTGACAGCCTTGTTCTCCAACTTTGATCTTTTCTCATTCAACACATATGCATATGCCTCATAGCCAAAGACACAAATATGTCTCAAAGAGGGCTTCTTACCAGACCATGCTTCCAAAGGGGTTTTGTCAACAAGGCTTGAACTAGGTGAATGATTAATCAAGTAACATGTTCTAGTGACAACCTCATCCCAAAACTTCTGCTCTATATCAGCATTGCTCAACATACTTCTCGCTCTTTCCATTAGCATCTTGTTTAACCTTTCAACAACTCCATTTTGCTATGGAGTATAAGGCATATTTTTATGCCTTTTAATCCCATGGTCTTTGCAATACCTTTTGAAATCTACAGAACAAAACTCACCACCATTATCCATCCTTAAGCATTTAATTTTTCTTCCAATATGATTTTCTACCAATTTTTTAAACTCTTTAAACTAAATGAACACGTATGATTTACTCTTTAGAAAATACACAAATACCCTTCTCAAATATTCATCAATAAAAGAAACGTAATATCTAGACTTTGATAATGAAGGAACATAATTTACTGGACCAAACACATCAGAGTGAACATAATCTAGTATGTCAGAAGATCTATGAGGACTCGATTAAAAGGAAACACGGTATTGCTTTCCATAAATGCAATGTTCGTAAAAATTGAACTCAAGGTTACAATCATCAAGCCCTTCAACTAGATTTTTATTTTTCAAGGATTTTAACCCTTTCTCTCCTATATGACCGAGTCTATGATGCCACAACATGGTTTTCTCTGCTGGGAGTTTCACCTCCAAAGATTTTGCACCCAGAGAATCTTCATTCTCCTTCTCTACATGAGCAACTTTGCTTGACTTTACAGAGACGTTACATTGAACATGACATGCATCTAGCTTGTATAGAGTGCCTATGCATGCACCCTTATCCAATGCCATTGAACCTCTATTCATCTTATAGCCTCCACTCAAGAAAAAAATTGCATGCCAACATCATTCATCTTACTAATAGAATGTAGGTTATGAGCCAAACCTAGTATGTGCAGTATGCCATCAATTCCTTTGATTCTTCTGTCAGGGAATTGGATTCTGACTCTTCCATGTCCAACAATTTCCATAGTTGAATCACTTTCTAGGTAAACCTTTCCACCAACATACTTTTCATACTTAGTGAACCAATCTCTATGAGATGTCATGTGAAAAGATATACCTGAGTCAATCAACCATAAATCATTTGATGCCTAAGTCACCAAGGAAACAATGAATGCATCTACATCACTCTGAGAAGAGTCATTGTTTGAAGAATTATTCTTCTTCTTCTTTTTCTCCTCCTTACAATCCTTTTGGACATGACTAGTCTGCCCATAGTTCCAACATTTCACCTGGGACTTCTTACTAGGAGACATTGATCTCCCTTTAGATTTGGATTTAGACTTCCCATCTTTCTTCTTTCCTCTCTCCTTTGATCTACCCCAAACAACAAGAGCCTCCTTGGCCATTTCAGAATACTTGCTTCACATTTCTTCTGACAGCAGCAAGGCAACCACGTATTCCATCTTGAAAGTAGTTGTACTTCTAATAGCCATCACCAGATGATCCCAAGTGTTGGGTAAGGAACATAACAAAAGAATACATTGATCCTCCTCCTCTATCTTCACACCCATAGATGCCAACTGAGAAACAATCATATTAAATGAATTCAGATGGTCTTCTATAGATGCACCTTCTTCCATCTTCAAGCAGTACAAATTCTTCCTTAGGAATAACTTATTCACTAGAGACTTTCCCTAATAAATGTCACCAAGTTTCTTCTATAATGAAGATGTAGTCTTCTCCTCATGGAAGTTTAGGAGAACATAATCTTCGAGACAAAGCCTTATCAACCCTCTAGCTTTTCTATTTGTGAGGTCCCAATCTTCTTGCTTCATACCTTGTAGAATAGTTCTAGACACAACAATCCAAAGGTCTCTATCCACCAAAAAATCTTCCATTTTGAGTTTCCATAACTCAAAATTGTTTCCATTGAACTTTTTTAATTTCTACTCTACCTGATGTACTTTCCATCTCAAACTGTAGACAAGACAATCAATTCTTCTTTTACAAGACTCCCACTGAACATGATTAACACAAAAAACCATCCCTACTCACAAGGATAACACAACTGGCCAAACTCTGATACCACTTGTAAGGAAAGCAGAGGTGTGTAACACCTTCCTAATGCAAAATCCTCAGGAAAGAAGTGCAAAAAAAACATTCATTGAGATGCACATTCATAGAATAAAATAATAGACAAAATATCACACAAAGAGATAGCACTAGATTTATGTGGGAAAACCCTTACGGGAGAAAAACCCACACACTAAGTAAAGTCACTTTGTATTACAGTAAACAAATTACATGTACATAGTTACAGACTTCACTCTTAGTTGTTAACTCACAAAAGAAATACAATCCCTTGATTAACTTCACACATTGATTATAGTTCTCCTCATGCTATTACAATGCTTGTAAAAAAATACAATGTAAAACCACTCAACCACCCTCTTCATCGAGTGACACACCACTTAATTTTGATATAGAGAATTTGAATATACATTCAATGCATCCTAATGTTCATCCAATCTAATTTTATCTCAATTAGCTCAACAAATGATGTCATCATCATGAAGATCAAATATTCATTTAATTTGTCGCTAGAGTAGCTATTCCAATGTCGGTTACTAGGTGAGCTTCTTGTGTTCACACCAATGAATGCCACACAATTCACAACAAGGAGGTGAATTGCATGATCATCCAATTGATTATCACCATCTTCCATTATCAACCTATAAAATCCCACCACGACATTCTTCATGAGCCACTGAGTCAACCATCGCCATATTGAGGAGACAACATATTGTCTCCCTCCAATGTAAGCAATTCCTACCGATGTATACTTTGCAGCTTCATGACTATTGGCTCATTGATGAGACAAGGTTGAGGGTCCCACCAAATTCCACAAGTCCCACTGATGAGAGTCATCAGTTCATCTAGAAGACTGACATTAAAGTATTTATGAAATAGCCACATCCCACCAATACAAGGAAAATCAAGAGATACCCCTTTACAACTTATCAGCTTGTCCCATGTGGTCCCCACTATCCACACAACATCCATGTTAGTATTTTATAGTTGACATCACCTTCGATGCAAACCGGTCCCACAATCCATAGGTTATGTTGCCAAGTCAGTAGAAACCTAAACTTCACAACCTCCATCAAAGGTTAAGAGATTCTTGAATCCCGTGACAACAAGGAGATCGCCATGTTAGGAGGTTATGAAATGCAAGAACCCCATGATATAGGTTCCATAGTTCAGAAATCTAGGGATCCTACGACAAGCTCAATGTCATCAAATTATGATCTTTCAGAACCCCATGACTTAGGTTTCAAGGTTTTGGATTTTGGTGATAGTTTGACAAAGAAGGCCAACAAAGGGGAAAACACCAAGTCTTTAAGAGAGGTTCAAGCTAGCAAGTTGAGGCATATTTTCCAACAAATACACCTCAGAACTAGGTTGAATTGTGCCAACAATCACAATGCGATGATTACAGGAAAACAAGGCAATTTTGAAATTTGAAGAAATTTCAAATGTCATTCAAAAAAATGATCTCAAACAACCTCTGATGAAAACTCTCAAAGGAAGGATTGTAGAATGGTTGGCTCTGATACCATGTTGGTGTCATCCACCTCCGAGGAGCACCATCTACAACAAAGCACCTTCATGAGATATGATAGAAGAAAAATTTATTTCACTAGAAGAGAGAAAGTATTGAGATGCTATAAAATACATAATGTACAGAGTGCCTTATAAAGGCAAGAAAAATAATGACGGTTGGGAAAACTAACCACATGGGAAAAAACTACCTAGGAGATTAGCCTAAGTGAAAGCTTAACACACTAACACTTTTCTTACTAGAGTCACAAGACCACATTCATTGATCTCAATTATCAATCGTTTTGTGATCTTACAAATATTACCATTTGGGTTTTTTGTCACACCAATAATATCATGATTGGAAATGCATTGTAAACCCATTGGAATAAATGGTTCATACTGTAGTGTAGGAAAATGCATACCCTTGCATTTTCACACTTGTTTGGGCCCGCATTTATTTATTTATCCCTATTTATGTCTTAATTGGTCTTATTTTGCATCCACAAGCCTAATGAATTATATCTTTTATGGCTAATCTCGACAATCATCAAAGGGGAAATGATAATTTAATGATTTTGGTTGTGTCCCTAATTTTTGGGTTAGGACTAAGATGCTACCTAGGGTGTCTTTGTCCCCCAAAGGTCTTGGGACCCTCTTTTCAAAGGCACCTTAAATGGGCCCCTTTTTGGAGTCAGTGCCCTGAGTTTCATGCCTCGGGACTAAGACGCCACCTAGGGTATCTTAGTCCCCCTTAGGGTATTTTTTGGGATTTAATTTCAAATCCTGATAGGATTTAGCCTCCTTTAATTAATGAATTCATAAGTCGGCTTATTATGGTGTAATTTCAGGATATTAAGAATATGTAAGTATAAATACAAGGTTCTTTCACTCATTTCTCATCCTAGCACACCTAGCAATCTAACAAGCATCCAATCATTCAAGTATTCGAGCATTCAAGAGCAGCTCATCAAGATTCAAACATCATATCAAGGATCTTCTTGCATCATTTGTGTTTTTGAGCTAACTTTTGTGATGTAGGGTTTTGATTCAAGCAAGCAATTCGAGTCAAGATTTATCAAACATTCCTTTGATTCAATATATACATTCAAGCTAGCCACCTCACACAAGTTTGTAGATTTCATGATAAGGGTTTGGTGAGTTATAACATTACATGTTGTTCGTTCATCATTTCCCTTCATTATTTCATTTCAAGGTTTAATTATCAACAAAGGGTTTGACCAAGGCAAACCCCCATTTACTAACAATCAACAATTTTTTCCTCTCTTACATGTTTGTGATTGCAGATTTAGGTTGAAGACTTGAAGATCATTTGGAGTTGCAAAGTTGTCATCTTCATGGAAACTCACCTATAGGCCAGATTTGGAAGTTTTAAGACCTAAGATCTAAGAAGAAGGAAGTGCAAACATCAAGCCTCAAGATCACATTTGCAGATTTCAGAAATTCAAATCAGGACTAAGACAGTAGTAAGGGTGTCTTAGTCCTCCCTAGTATATTTTGACAACATTTATGCATTTCTAGAATCCTCATCACATTTCCAGACTTCCCAAGTACACACATCATAACTTTTTGTTGCTTAATTTCATTATTGGCACTCATCATTTAACTTGCATTACTAGGTTTTGTGAGTTGAATGTTAAGTTGTCTTTTCCAAGCTTTTGCTTGGTGGTGAATCCCTCAAAGCTTAAAGAACCCCCTCCTAGGTCTTCCTTGTTGAGAATTGACTCACCTTTGGGGTTGATAGTCAATCCAATTTGGGACCCTAGGACATTCTTGAATGACCTAAGGAAAATAGTGTCATTTCCAACCACCCATTTCCTTAACGATTCACATACACGGAATGTTTCCTTGTAAATCCGAGTCTCATAGATGTAATCTTCATAACTATTTGTTTACATTGCTTGATTGTGTTGATTAGCATCTTGGAATGAGTTGTTGAGTCCTAATCCAACAAGTAAGCAGACACTGATTCTTATTGAATATTATCGTTCAGTGGTTTTTTTTCATGAATAGCAATTGTCTTCTTTATCAAAGATTTCTCTATATAATTCTTTATAGCAACATCTTTACCCATGGAACCAAGAATCTTTTTAGAAAGAAAAATATCGCTTGCGTTCTTCACAGATCTCCTTCTTATGCTTCTTTTCAAAGTGACCCAAATGGCTAACACTAATTCTCCTCCTTATGCAACACTCAAAATTCAGACACCATTACCATTATTGTTTGTTACACAAATATGGACTTCAAAACAAATGAAATTCCTCTTATAATTGTTTATGTGAGCAGCACAATATCCACTTGAATTTGGTGTAAGACAGATTTATAAAACAGATTGAAAGGATTAAAAGAAAGAAAATAAATTCAAAAGCTTGTGCAAATATTTACTCTTTTGTTATTGTATTATGAGATTCCATAGGTCATGCGTCAGAGAACTATACCCTCATTATTTCACGCCTCCATAATCTCAACCAATCTCCCTACGACTGTTGCTTCAATATGCAAACGATTCTTCTGTGTGGTGTTTACCATCATGGATCATCTTTTAACCGTGTTACATGTTTGTTGCTGTCATATCCCACGCAGCAGAGGGAAAAAACCCTGTTATCAAACACTACAACCTCTATCATAACCAACTGCACCTGTCAGCGCTGTGTCTCCTCTGCACCCAACGATTTAAACCATGGGTTCTTGCTTAATAACTACTAAAATTTTATACCTCTCTACGAGCCTTTCATGAAACCTGCATTTCTATGCAAACTTATGAAAATGCTAGGAGAGGCGTGGTGCGTAGCATTAAACCCGCCATTATATAAACTCTAGCACAACAAAAACATATCACAGGTATAAATATATAATTCGCTCTCATACAAAGTTGAATAATAGATTGATTCATACGCTGGTCTGTAGATACATTAATAAAAGGAGAAAATGCGCAGTTAATACCTGAGTAATTGTGTCAACGTAACTGCATGGAGTGTAACTACATAACTATTGTCCAGTTAATAAAGTAATACACCAACAGAAATAGTAAAACTTTATTGAGAAGTTACATTGTTATAGGTTCAATGAGGATTTGAGTTACATGATTATGTATGTCATTACTTGAAACACTAAAACCATCTCTTTTTGTAGAAATGAAGGAAACCTCTTGTAATGTCATAAGCATAATCTTTACTAGAAGTCGGAACACCATCATTTTTCAAGTACTCCCAATTTAATTCTTTGAGTTGTTCATCCAGTAAATCCTTGATGTAATTCAAGGCATCTTCGTCAATGGATCCTGGATTATCTCTTATGTAACACGCTATGGATGAATTTGTTTCTCCTCAATCTACCTCACCCTTCACAACCAATGATTGAAATTCATAATAAAATAAATAAATTATACTTACATCCAAATCAAATTTTAACTTTTTATGCATATTAATAGAATATTATTAATATTAAATATAACATGATTACATACCTTAAAGGATTTAATGTCACCTCTTAATCTAAGGCTCAAGCTTAAGAGATCATTGAACCTTGACGGATAATCAATTTTTGGAAGAATATTTTCTAAAAGAATCCCATCTATTGTTAATTCTGGTTGCAAAGTAGCTCCACGAGTCCCTAAACTAAGTGTTCCATTCTCTATGTATTCTGCCAAAGTTCGTATGTGCCTTGTAGCAAGCAACTCAGCTTCTTGCATCATGGCATCTAGGTAAGCTTCCCACTACATAAACAAGTAATAATTTTGAATCAAAAATAACAAATACATACAAAACTAAGTGTAGCCTTGCCTTATTGTAAATATTAAGAGATAAATAACACAATAAAGTATACAACCACCATTAAACAAATTCTATAACATTCTAAGAAAAAAAAGTGTAAACTACATAAGAAAGAAAATTCAATTTTGAAACAATTTTGGTAGTTTTCTACTAATAAAAATTGATATAATAAGTTTTAGAAAGATTAAAGAACAATTAAATAAAAGTATATATAGAGAGATTGATTTTGTACATAAGTCAATAATACAAATCTATTAAAAAAATTATTATTATAAAGGTGAACATTTATTCCATCCATATATTTAATGAAATTAAGATGTAAAGACACAAGAAAATTATTTGAAAAAATAAGAAAAAGGAAATAGGTGAATTGAAAAGTTCAAATATAAAGAAGAAGAATACAAATATTTAGTAAAATTAAATTCCATTAAATATTAAAATTGCCTATCAAGTTTGACCAACATGATATAGAATACTTGAACTTCTAAGATTAGTCTTAATATATAAATGAAAATCGTAAATTTTTAATCTATGCTAATATCTAATACTATTAAAGATTTAGAAAAAATTTAAAAGTAAAATAATATTTTTATTTTTTCTTTAAATAGGATTGAACGAATGTGATGATATATTGTGTGTATCATTATGATAGTTAAAGTAAATAAAACATTGCTTTTATGAAAAATAAATTTCATTCTAAAATAATTTATTTTTTTTATCCATAATGCATCTTTAGAGAGGACAAGAATATCTCGGCCTTAAATCTTTCTAGCTTTTTGATCCATTTCATTGACCATCTCATATAATTCCATATATACAATTTTCATATATTCAGGAAGGTGGCCTATAGAAGTTGGATCCCACCTAAGCAATAAAAACAAGACTATTATTACAATCTTATACATATGTACTATAACATACAACTACATAAATTATGATTTAACACTTACTTCTTCATAGCCTCCGTGAAAAGTTTTAGTTCCTCAATTGTTCCATATGTGTCATATATATCATCTATATATGTTGCAATTGTAGAGAGCTTTGCCACCCCAAATCTAAATGGAGAATACCTTATCCTCACAAATTGCACATGCCACAAAAAATATTCTACATGACGATGGTGAGCAAATTTCAATTTAGACAAAGGAGACTCCCTCCACCATCTAAAATACAACATCCAATTAAAAATAAATATCTCCAAACCTTGATTACCCAACACTTCTAACAAACTTCTTCTTTACAAAACCTATATATATATATATATATATATATATATATATATATATATATATATATATATATATATATATATATATATATAAATAAATAAATAATGGTAAAATTAAATCTATTTTACAATATAATTATTAAATCTAATATCTATCTCGCATAAGTCATATATATATATATATATATATATATATATATATATATATATATATAATAAATAAAAAATAGTAAAATTAAATCTATTTTACAATATAATTATTAAATCTAATATCTATCTCGCATAAGTCACCTAGAATAAGTTTTAAGCTCTTGCTGATGCAATGACTGAACCGCGTTGCAGTCCATTTTGGCTAAAAGTAAAAGTTTCTCATTGCCCACCGCCCTGAAACGCAAATTACTTAGATTTTTAAAAATGGCGTCGGAAACCCATGAATAGAAACTACATTTATCTAATACTATAAAAGGTATTGCCGTTACCTGGCCCACGATTTGTTTTCTCCGCAGATTTCAATATATTTCTTTGCTTCCAATCTGGGCAGATTGGTGTACCATCCATACTCGTAGATTGAATGATATCTGGATATAAAATGTTCATATTACAATATATAGAAAGGAGTTTATATGATACATATGATAAACAAGTTTTATGGTAAAAGCATGTGCACTTCATAGAGGAATCAATCTTCTACTCTTCTTAAGGTTACCTCTTGTACAAGGTTGGAGCTGATCCCACTCTTCTGCATAGCTTCACTTAAATATGTAGTAGAGAATTCTTTAGCCACCTCAAAAAATTTCTCCCCGCGAAAAGCAATATGTGAAGCTCTAAACAAATTTAGAATACCTCTAAACTTATCCTCCTCTGTTTGAGCAATGGAGCAGAAGAACTGCCCATCTGCTGTTTTAAAGGGACCCAACATTCCTGCCATTATATTTTCCACAGTATTGTGTTGGTAAATACAATAATATCAAGTGATCGCCAAAATCAGATTGAATATAAGTTCTTATTTTCACAATCAGACATATATCAAAACTTTTGAGGTAGTTGCAGTTTAAAAGGGAATATATAAATTCATAATTACATTTAAGACAGAGATTATACCTGGAGAAACAGGATATCTATGCAGTCTAAGAATCCGAAAGCCCAAGGCCGTGGTGTTAAGATTGCTTTAGCATTCACCCGAATACCTGTTACTCCATTGCATTCCCTTCAAACTGTTTATACATACGGTAGTATTGATCGCATCTTATAATAGTATTGTAAGATGTAGAAACGAACCTGTAAATAAAATCAAGGGCTTCGTTTATTTCCTTTTGAAAATGCCAATCGACTCCAAGACGTTCGATATTATCGACCATTGCAAGAAGATGGAAAACGTTGTCTGAACATGTCTTTTATCTCGGTAATAAGACTCCCACAACGTTCAGCATAGAAAGGAGCCTGTGAAATTCCAACAACAATGTGCTTTACGTTTAATTTTTTTTTTTTTAAAACAATTTAGGAAGTTAAAAGATGTTTAGGGGAAGCCCCTACTTACGCATGTTCTAATAATCATTCATTGATACATGCTAATTAAAAGTCTACTAAAAAATTTCACATATACCAATCGTTGTTCACTTTATACTCAGTAGTTACAAAAAAAGGTACTTAATTGGAAGAGTTGTGCAACTTTATTGGTACCAATAATGCACGATTACTGGGGGAATTTGTGCATATGTATTGGATATATTGTGCAAATTTTGTGGTGGTCAAAGTGAACAATTATGGGACATTAGAGAATACATATTGGACATCAACTTCAAATGACCAATTTTTTATCTTTGTGTACATAATGAATCCTCCCACATTCGGCATAACTACCCAAAATCCAAAACAGTAGCTATAAGCTCTTCAGTTGCATACAAAGAAAGCTGAAAAAAATTGTCAAAATCCAACATACTGTTTAAGAGCTTAGAGTGCACGAAGTTAGCTATAACAATTACTAGTACCCTTTCCCTAAACAGTGGATGTGGTGAATGAATTTTTGGACGTTGTTTTATTATATGAAGACTTTATTCAATCTTTGTGTTGTGGTTATTGATAGAAAGCTTTCAAAATCTATCATTTAACCAAAAAAAAAGGCTATCAAAGAAGTAAAAAATAAGTTTAAAAGTAGAACTTAGCTAACCTCATAAGGATGTTTTGGAAGAGACTGTATAAAATCATCGCCCCACAACTTGGGATGATGGTTACTAGTGCGCCACAATGGGATTTCAGCTTTAGTTGAGTTCTAATTTACGATAGGGTTAAGCTTTTTTCTTCATATTAATGGCACTACTTTACCGCAAAGTTTGAGATTGTGGAACTGGGCAGGGTGATGTTTGCCTCAAATTAGAAAGAAAAATGGAGATAAGAGCCCTTGCAAGATTTGGTGTGCAAGCAATGTTTGTTTGTTTCCTTTTATAGAAAAAATTGGATGTTGCAAAAAATGCTTATTTGTTTGTTACCCACTTCATAGAGATAAATTATTTGTACAAAAGAAGGTGCAAAATTTTCTACTTTTAACATGCATTGAATTTGGTCTTCTACTTTTACAGCCTGCATTGACATGGATACCATGCACTGTTTGAGGAGGTTTCTCATGATCACATGAGTCTATCATATGTAGAAATATAGGGAAGAGTATTCTTTGGTGGGTGAGTGTTTGACGATTAGATAGTAACTAATATATATGTAAAAGATTAGGTCAAGTCATCACCTCTACTTAAACGAGGGCAGTCAATGATAGGTCTAAGAATGGATGATACTATGGGTCACAATCTCTTACCATATGTACAAATATAGGGAAGAATTTATGCATGCATTTAGTTAATAATTAATATATGAAAAGATTAGGTCAAGTCTTCACTTTTGAATTTTGGAACAACTAAAAATTGGGTTGGATGCTATTGTATGGCTTAGGACATAGAGCACACCCACTTTCCAATTATTTCATTCAAAGATAAACCTAGAGATTTTAATGTAAAGGAGAAAGAGATATTACAATAGGGTTGTCCTAGGGGTTGAATGTAAACTAATGAGGGGTTCACCACCAAGCTAGGGCTTGGAAAGAAAAATGCAATGCTGGATGGAATGCTTAAACCTAGTTTGATGTAATGGTTTACAAAATGACCTAGAAAAGTATATAAAACCATAATAGAAAAGTGAGATCTTTCAAGTGTGCACTTGGAAACTTGAGGGAGGAAAGAATAAGCTCTGAATCACTGCAAGGACTCATTCGCCAATCTGGGTGAATCAATCCCAAATTAGAGTTTTTGTGCAAGAACAGGTTTCTAGAAAATGGTATCTAAATATGCAAAAATCCTAAAAAACCCCTGTAGTGGGACTCATCTGCCACTTCTGGCGAATCAGTCCCATTCCACCTTTTTAGGAATTCAAAGTTTAGAGCTACACTTCAACACCAGCACTTTTCTCCAAAATTAATTTCCAGATCTGAATTTGTGAAAAGACCTACAAAACATAATATAGAACTGATTTTCTTATGGGGGATTGTCCTCGGTCAAACCCCTAGTTTGGTAATTAAACCTTGATAGAAACAATGAAACTTGAATGTAAATGTGAACATAAACCCTAGCCTTAAGTGTGTCTAAGACTAGAAAATCTGAAACATAATGCAACCCTATTCTAATGTGTAAGAATATGATGTATGAATGGAAACATGAAGATGAATGACTCACTTTGAGAGACCTCTAATCACCCAAATGAGCCCTAATGATGCTTGTAATTTCCTTAGGCTGAATGTAGAGTGATAATGGAGGATGGAATCACTTAGGAAACAAGTCCTTAGGCTTGGCTTGATGGTTAGTTTCATCTCCCCAACCTAGAATCCATCATGATTCACCATAGACAACCATGATCAACTCTTCACAATGCTAGATCTTGAATGAAAGTGAGCTTGAAGAAATGCAAAAACACTTTAATGCTACTCCAAGAGTTCAACTTTGCTTGCTTTTGAAACTTGAATGCTCTTGTGGAAGAATGCTTGAAGATTCTTGATACTTGTCTCTTGAAAATGCTTGCCTAGATAAAAAAATGGCTTAGAAGCTTGCTTATATAGGCATTAACACCTAATTTACTGTTATCTAGATCTCAAAGGCCAACATCAACCAAAAATTTGAATTAAAAAGGTGGTTTTTTTGCTCAAACCCAAAAAATCCCCAAATGGCACTCATCTACCCAAGGTGGCAAATGAGTCCCACCCTAGATTTTTGGGGTGGGTTTTTAGAATTTTTTATGTTTTAGATGATTTTGTCAGGTTGTTAGCTAAAATAAGCCTCAAGATCCAAAATAATGGGTCTTAGGGGCCTATTAATGATGATTTAAAGGGTAGTTAATGCAAGGGTATCGAAATAGGTCCAAATTAGGCAAGGAATTGTACTATCTCCAAGAAGGGAGTACAATGTCCATTTCCACATTTATCCCCCACTTTAGCACCCATATGACTCTACGTGCATATGCAAGCTAAAGGACTCTAAATAGTACACTGTATTTCATAAAAGAATACTCATACAGGAGAATGAAGCCCCCATTGTAGCTATCTACAAAACCACAATATTAGGAACTGCATCCTGCAACACAAATTCATTAGTTGTCCACAAATCCTTGTATCTAACTTCTTCTAGAAATCATATTTGAGGGTAGATGTATGGCCCCCTTGATTCTAATTGCTTTATGAAGGTGGAATCAAGGTATCAGTCTAGCCATATCAAATAAGGTAGGTCATATCGTAGGGTATTTCCAATTACCATAGTGCATGATGATATAAATTTTATGAGGATGAGAGTGGAATCACATTTCCAACAGAACAAATAGCATCGAAAATAGAGCTCTCTAGCTCCCGTTATGTTAATTTGAATGAAAGACACTTTTTAACACTAATATAGTAAAAACCCTAATTTTAACTTATATAAGAGTAAAAAGTGAAGTAATTCTAACTATTTTTTCAATTACCTTCTTGTAGCTTGAGTTTGGTGAAGAGTAATTGAAGATGTCGAGCCAACGAGATTATGTGCCTGCTAGACTGGACATCCTATGAGATTAGGTAACTTGTGGCAAGCATTATTATCAAGTGAGTTGATTTTTTCTACCTTAGCTTTGTCCTTATGCATTTATTTTATGTTTTGTATGCATTTCTAGGTTAATATAGGCCCTTGCAAGAAAAATTTGCAAAGCATCCCTTTTTCGCAAAGTGTCCCTTCTTGTCATGAAGTGTCCCTTTTTGTTGCAAAGTATCTTGTTTCTTTGCGAATTGTCCCAAAAGGGGTCTAAAGTGTCTAGGACCCTTAGGAGTGTACACTAGAAAAAATTTAGTACACTTTTTTGATTGTTGATGTATAGATTTAAGATTTTAGAATGCTTATAGGACATATTTTTTCTTTTTTTGTTAGATTCCTACTCGTTCATGACAGTGTATGGGTGGCAGACAAATCAGTCACCTCTGAGACCTAGCCTCCACACTCTCAGCAGAGGATATAGATAGATTGCAAACCACAAGATTGTATTGAGTGTACCTCATGCCTCCCATGAGGTACCACAATGCTATGTTGATGGCACTGGAAGAGCGATGGAATGCAGACACATGCACATTTCATATTCCCACTTGTGAGATGACTATTATGCTAGAGGATGTCCATTACATACTATGAGTTTCAATTTGGGGCGAGAGGGTACGTTTCCTAGCGGAGTGGTCATTTCAAGAAATGAAATATGATATGTAGTATTTCCTTGGAGGTCTAGCTCATGATGGTATGGTGAGGCCATGAATCGATCAAGCTATGCTATTATATTCGTAGGCCCTAGTAGTTACACGGATTATGATGTTCACTGTAGCACTAGTTGTCATCCCTAATGGTTGGTGGTGCACTTAGAGGGGGAATAGTACATATGATTTGGGGGATGGTGTAGCATAGGACCGTGTATTCCTAGGGGCACAACATCCTAGCGCACCTACATTATGATCTTGGGTGATTTTCATTTCATGAGATTGCTAGTATGGTACACTTTACGCTACTGCAACTATGATGCATGGAGCATATCATGTGCACCAGATAAACAATATTTCCATGCGCATCAACCCTAGGGTATCCTCAAGCAATTAGCTATCCACTATAGTAGCTATGGCAATATGGTGACTTACATTTTTGGAGATACCAATTCGACTGACTAGATGAGGAGGAGATCATATGGAGTGCTTACCAACTTATTCCACAATGGTCGGATGAGACTCATTAGATGACGAGATTATAGATCTAGATAGGTTTTTGATAGGAAAACATGATTACATAGTACGACCTTTCTACTATGATCATGCCATGCATTAGTTTGGACATGTCCATATAGCACCCAGGGCATAACCTTTTTTTTAGGAGATCAGTACAGAGTGCCCAAAGACCCGATGATGCTAAAGGATTCAAAGCCAATGATGTCATCTATAGTGACTCTGATGATGTTGATTGTGATATGCCTCCAGTATCTGACACTAATGATGTCAGTACCATAGATTCCTATAACGAGCAGTGGTCAACAACATCACTGATGCCTGTATTCTTGATGGACAAGCTGATAGGTGATATAGGGCCACTCCCAGATTAGGGAGATGAGGAGGAGGACAAGGCTAAGGAGATACACTTTAGGGCTACAAACATATTCACAAATGTGATAGATAGGGAGTATGACGAGGCTGCAAACCCTAACTATGACGGCCATGAGGAGGAGGATGAGGACAAGGACGAGGACGAGGAGGAGCTAATGAGTGAGGGTGATGAGGCAACGAATGAGGATCCACTAGGCCACAAGTGGGGAGATCCATTTCCCATTCATGTTACTAGACCACAATCAACAGCTGCAGCAAGCACCAGCACCTACAACCATGGAGAGGCTAGCACATCTTCCATGCCCCCTACACATGAAGAGGTTGTCTTTACAAAACTAGTTAGAGAGCTAGGTGATGATATTTTATTTTCTATGCTTTATGCTTATGTTTTAATTTTATTTCCATATATATATCATGATGCGTACTAATTATATTCACTATTTCTATCTTGCAGGAGCTGTGAGAGACCTCCATGATCTCTATTGTAAGGTGGCTACCAAGATAGTGCCCCCATAAGCCTATGAGGAAGCTAATAATATAGACTATGTGCCCCCACCCATCATGGAGTAGGATCTAGAGTTGTTTCAGCCATACATTAGACTATGGGAAACATATGAGAGTCTTAGGAGGCGAGTCCACCAAGCCAAGGTTGCCCAGGATGCTCAGTCATCTCAAGCCCCAATAGAGGTTGAGAGACTTTAGTCAGAGGTAGCTAGACTACAAGAAAAGAGATATTAGCTAGCAGAGGAGTGTTGGGAGGCCCTTAGAGAAGTACAAGGTTTATAGTATGCTCTAAATGTACTCGGTGGCTAGCGATCATGATCGCATACCATCATCTCTCGATGTACCGCCTCTAGAAAAAAAGGAGTACCAAATCCCAAGGGATATAGTAGTCACAAACCTCAGTAGCATTATATATATTGATGACATGTAAACAAAACTTTGATATATATATACATGATCATTTGATGTTTTATGTTTATGTGTTAAATGTTAAATGGCAATGTGACTGATTAATGATCTTTGTAAGACTATTTAATGAATGTCTCCATGATTTAACATGTTTTATTTGATCTAATTAAAACTTATTCTAGTTTCTCTTAGATGCAACATTGTGATTAACTATGTTATGCTAAATTAAATGCACCTATGATCTATTTAAAGAACATTAAATGCATATAAGGATCTAATCTAACATTTAACACACAATATTATCTTGAATAGCATGAAACCTAAAGTAACCATCCAAAAATTAATTTAAATAATTACTTTAGTATTCAAGACACACAAATAATTGTTTATCAAGAATGAAGCAATGCGAGAGCATATAGAATGTCATCTAGTAACTCTAACACCATTGCTTTATCATTCACACTATTCAAGACCATTAGGCATAGTACTTACACAAATGCACAATATTTATAGGTTCTTTAAGAGGTGTGCCATCCAATTTTGTTAATGTGTATGCACCAGACCCATATCTTGCATTAATTATATAAGGTCCTAACCAATTAGGGCTGAATTTTCCTTTATCACTCAGGTTAGTATTGACATTATGTTGATTGCCACATAAGATGAAATCAACTTTATAGAATGCACAAGGGATGAAATTTTCATTGTAGCTATGTTTCCTTCTCTTAGAGTGAGCCTGAAGATGCTCAATATTTTTGATGCACTATTTGTCGATCATTTCAAGCCGATGCAACTATTGTTCTTTATAATTATTGTCATCAATAAGTCCTTGAAGAGTGATTCTTAATGTAGGAGTCTCCAACTCTAACGGAATTATTGCCTCAGTACCATAGACAAGGTTATAAGGTGTAGTTCTTGTGGATAATCTAACATTCGTGCGATGGGCCCATAGCGCATATGTTAACTATGTGTGTCAATCCTTATTATGTTTGCTAACGGTTTTCTTTAAGATCTATTCAAGGGTTTTATTAGTTGATTCAACTTGACTATTAGATTGTGGATCTAGTAAGGTGTTAAAAAGTGATGTTGTATGTTGAAAATTTCAAAGAACTTCTTCACATCATTGTTCTTAAATGGTGTATCATTATCAGAAACTAACGTTGAAGGAATTCCAAATTGAGCAATAATGTGTTCCAATATGAAATGACATATCATATTGATTGTTGTTGAACGAAGGGTAATCACTTCTACCCACTTTGTGAAGTAACCTGTTGTGGTGATTATGAATGTATGTCCAACAGAGGAGGGTGGTTATATTTCTCCAATGATGTCCAAACCACAGTCTGAAAAGGGCCAAATAGGAACTTGAGCTTGAAATTCAAAGACAAGAGCATGAATAAAATTGTTATCTTCTTGACATTTGTGACATTTTTTATGTATGCAAAGCAATCTTGTTCTATATGTCTCCAATAGTATCCTATGTAGATAATTTTTTGAACTAATGTTTTTCCTCCACAGTGTCCACCACAAGCACTTGCACGATCTTGTTCAAGTGTTGTGGGTATTTCAGATTTTTTAAGGCATCTAAGTAAGAGACCATCAAACGATCTTCAATACAACACATCAGCAAGAATTATATACTTAGATGTGAGTCTTTGCAGGTGGGCTTGGATTTTCTTATTTGTTGGCTCAGGAAAGGTACCATCTTTCAACTAATTCAATATCATATCATACCATTCACTCGAGTCTTCCATGGTTGTTGCTAATACTTCTTCTAATTTATCTTCAATTGATGGTTTCATAACTATATGCACAATAAAGGTGAAGTATTTTGAAGGATCTTGTGGAGATAAAAGGGAAGCTACACTTGCCATTGCATCCACATGTTGATTATCTTTTCGAGGGATGTTTTCAATGGTAAATACTCAAAATTCTCTAAAAAATTCATTGTGAGATCCTTGTAATTTTATAATTTTTTATGCTTCACTTGATATGTTCCATTTATTTGTGTAATGACTAATTGT
Organism: Sequoia sempervirens; assembly: GCA_007258455.2. Classification (NCBI taxonomy): domain Eukaryota; kingdom Viridiplantae; phylum Streptophyta; class Pinopsida; order Cupressales; family Cupressaceae; genus Sequoia; species Sequoia sempervirens. The sequence goes on along the minus strand of VDFB02353493.1, from coordinate 288,643,082 downwards.
GAATAGAAAAATATCTTAATGTCTCTAGTGCCCATAATTAAAGCGGTGTGCAATCTAGCGAACAATTCTTCATACTCGGGAGTGTTGTTTATACATAGGAAGTTTAATCAATATGACAAGGGAATAGGCTCTAGATTGCGGGCGGTATTATTATAACCCCTACATCAGAGCCAGTTCTACACTTAGATCTATCATAATATAATTCACATGTATTAGCTTCAATTATCAACACATTATCATCGAGGAAATAATCATTACTAGGTAACACTAAAGGAGAAGGAGCATCAACTAGTTGGTCGGTGAAGGCTTGGCCCTTAATTGCTTTTTGTGAAACAAATTTAAGGTCAAACTCAGTTAACAACATCACTTACTTAGCTAAGCATCCTGATAAGTCTGTTTTAGTGAAAATATGTCTTAAAGGTTCAAATTTTGTCATTACATGTATTTCAGCATTCAATAAGTAATGTCACAACTTACTAGTAGCGAATACAAGATCCAAACATTGTTTCCCTATCATTGTGTAGTGTTTCTTGTAATCAATCAAGGTTTGGCTAATGTAATAAATAGGATTTTCTTACCATTTTCATCTTGTTGAGCCATCAATACTGCAAGAGCATGGGCTAATGTCGTTGTATATAGGATGAATGGTTTATTTTGCATAACAGGTTGTAAAACAGGTGGAGTGATAAGATATTATTTCAAACTCTCAAAACCTTGTTTACAATCCTAGTTCCAATCAAAATACACATCTTTCTTGAGGAGATGTGTGAATGGTAATGTTTGATCTGCTAAAGACACCACAAAACAACCGATAGCTTGAATTCTTCCTTGTAAGGTGTGCAATTGAGAGATGTTTCTAGGAGGTGGCATGTTAACTAAAGCATCAATTTTCTTTGTGTCCACTTTAATGCCTCTGTGAGATACAATAAACCCTAGAAATTTTCTAGTATCTACACCAAAGACACACTTTTTCAAATTCAATCTCATGTTGTATTTTCACATTCACTCAATATTTTCCAAAGGGCATTCACATTGTCTTGTCTTGTTAAAGATTTGGCTATAATATCATCAACATATTCTTCCAAAATCTTATGTATGTAATCATGAAATATCAATGCCATAGCTCGTTGATATATGTTACACCCACATTCTTCAATCCAAAGGGAAACATTACCCAACAAAATGTTCCCCAACCAATTGTAAATGTTATTTTATATTGGTCTTGAGGGTTGATAAAGATTTGATTGTACCCAGAAAATCCATCCATGAATTACAAAAAAGCATGTCCCACAATCGATTCTACTATCATGTCAATATTAGGAAGGGGAAAGTCATCTTTTAAAGATGCTTTATGATTGCAAAAGTCCATACACATCCTAATACAATTGTCAGGTTTTGTGACTACAACAATGTTTGAGATCCAAGGAGAATAATCTATAGGTCTTATAAAACTAGCTTCAAGGAGCTTTTCAATCTCAACTTTAACTAATAAGGCTATGTTAGGGTTCATTTTTGAATCTTTTTTCTAACGGGTTTAGCATTTTTAGTGAGGACTATATTGTGTGTTACAATATTAGTGTTAATTATTGGCATGTCTAAATAAGTCCAAGTGAAAAATTCAGGAAATTCATAAAGTAAAGTTGCATGGTTTTCTTGTTCTTCATCATCAAGACATTTTCTTATCTTAATGACTTTTTATTCATTGTTAATATCTATCTGTATGTCCATGGTATCTCTTAAGGGAAGTGCATTTTTTTTCAGAAATTTAGGGTTGTATTCTTCTTTGTTCATGTCAACTTCACTACTTTCTTGTTCTCCATATATTTTCTTGGTACTAATCATAGAACATGTAAGCCACCTCTCTTTAGAAGGAATGAATGGTTTGTAATAAACTCCTAGCATTTCTTTCAAGGCTTCATCATCTTTGTAAAACTTCAATGGTTCTTCACAAGTTGTATCAATCAATTCTAGATGCTTCAATGTGAGAGTTGTTTTAGGATTACACATGATGGTATTAATGTTAAGTGAGATTCTTTTCATTGCTTGCGTAATCTTAGAAGGGAAATATCCCAAACCACTTTTTGTGTCTTGTGTATTAGGCTCTTCAGGAACACAAATGCCTTGTTCTTTATTTCTACATCCTTTTCCACTATAACCCAATTGCTTCATAAGTTCATAACCTCTCCCATAAATCCTTTCCATTTCTTTTGCGTTTGGTGGTTGTAACTAATAATCTATCTCATTGAATTTTGTTGTATAACTTGTGTCCTCTTCTAAAATGGATGAGGCAGATGCTTGTGAATTTTCTTCTTAATTTTACATTGATGTTACCATTGATTGTTTTTGCTTTTCATCTTCTTTATTTGTGATTATGTACTCTCCCATAAACGAGGGTGTGAATTCCACAAAACCCCAATCATCATCCAATAATTTTGACACTTTTTTTGTTTCTTATTTTTCTTCCTTCGTAGGTTCTATGTTTGATGTTGGAATTAATGTGTTTATAGAACTTGTCATTCCTTTTTCAACTTGTAAGAAACTTTTATGCCCAAGGTCTATTACAACTTGGTATACCTTGTTGTTATAGACATATTTCATGATATGATGAAGAGTCAAAGGCACCACATGCATCTCATGAATCCAAGGTCTTCCTAAAAGAAGATTGTATGAAAGTTCATAAGGCATAACATGAATAGGAGTTTGTAAGGTGGCCTTTCTAACTGTGATAGAGAAAGTAATCACACCAAACGGTTGCTTTCCTACATTGTCAAACCCTTGAATCAATAAGGATTCAGGTTCAATTTTTTATTTTTCCACTCCCAATCTATCTAAAAGCTTCACACTACACACATTAAGGGTTGAGCCATTATCAACAAGGGTTCTTTTTATTCCCATTTTATTGAATTTGGCTATTATCATGAAGGCATCATGTCTCTTTCTCATCTCCAAGGGAGGGATCTCATGTTGGTGAAAGGTAATGTCTACATTAACTATATTCAATCCTTGTATTAGAGTTGCCACATTATTTGCATTTGTATTAGGAGGGATCATTGTTGCAAGTATGAATGAGTATGGTGGTGTTGTCATTAATGTTGTCATTGATGTCAACTTAGTATAGGTTGTTGCAGAGAAAGGAAACAAGTGATTGTAGGTTGTGCATGTATAGTTGAGATACTGTAGAGATGTTTTGAGTACATGGAGCTGATATGATGAGTTACCAAGTGATTTTGAGAAATTGTGAAGAAAGAATTGTGTGTGTGTTCATAATGTGCTCTAGTTTGTGCTCTACATTTCGTATGTGTTGATCCTATGCTTCTGTGGATTTGAAGTGTTTTTTATGGGAATACTTGGGTGATATATCTTGGATTAGAGCTTCTGGTTTGATGAAGAGTGAAAGTTGTGTTTATTGGTTTGTGACTTGGACTGGCAGAGTTGCTTGTCTATGGATTGGGAGAATTGTATATGCTCTATAGTCCTCCACTAGTTTGCTTTATGTCTTGTTGATTTGGTAGAAGTCTTGTAATGATTTTATATGTGCTCTATCAAAGGAATTCATGGTTTGGTGCTCCAGAATACTAGGTTCAAAATGACTCTGTGAGTCTGTATAGTCCGGATGGACTGATGGAAAGCATTATAAGTATGAAGGTTTTTTCATTTTCTATGGATGAATCTAAAGGAATCTAAGATGTATTCTAGTGTATGGTGAAGTGTGGGTAAAAGTACAAAGTTGTGTCACACTTTCAGCCAACTTATCAACACAACTGAATTTAAGTATTTCTAACTAAAAATCAATTTTGGTCAAACATATGATCTAGTAATATTCATTATAGCTAAGTTATATGCTTCCACAACTTTTTCAACTAAAATTGTTGGCTAAAAATGTATGGAACATCACTTTGAGTCAAATTTACCAAAAAAATTAAATTATTTGAAAAACTTGAAGTTTCAATAACTCTTGCTAATGTAAACAACTTTTAAAAAAATATATAAAAATACCCTTTTGTAGATCCATAAATGTAGTTTTCAAAAATATATTTATTTTAATAGTTTAATTAATTTTTATATTTTATTTTTTATTTTTACTAAAAGTAGGTTTTCAGCACAAAATATGAGGTTGATTACTATGCCAAGGAAAAATACTAAAACTTATTAACAAAATTTGAAAAAAATATGATGCACTAGATAAAAGAATCTATTTTAATATGGTATAATTTTGTTTCCATTTTAGATAAATACTTAATATGAAAGTTGACGTCTGATGAAAACTTTTTTTTTTATTTGCACACATTTTAATATTTATTTAAAAATATATATTTATTAAAATTAGAAAAAAAAATATCCATGCACAAAAATTTCAAGTTATAAATACACACAAAAAATTTGAAAGAAAAAAAAAATTACTATAAAATGTTTGATGTCCCATGCAACTTCATTTTTCAGCATTTTATTAGCAACTAAATTATAGTTTTAATTTATTAAAAACTAGTTTAAAATAATTTTTTATATTTTTGTAAAAATACAAACATAAAATATACTAAAAATACATATTTTACTAGTTTACATCATTTCAAAATTCAAAACATATATGCCACTTTTTAGTGATTCAAGTTTAAAAATTGGATCAGCATTGGCTGTTTCCTTTATAAAGTGTGACACAACTTTGTGCTTTTACCCGTGTGTTATTTAGTATGCATGTTATTTTCTTGTTTCAAAAATGTGTACTTCAAAGCTCATTTGTGTTTTCAATAGTTTGGTTGACCTAGTGTCTACACGTCATGTGAAGGATAACTATCAATTAAGAAAGCATGTGATTGATTTGAGATGTTGTTTTAGTCTTGTTTAAGTGTTGGTCTTGTCCACTCTCATTCTCTTCCACTATGGGAATGTTGATTTGTCGACCTAATTTGAATTTGTAATATGAAGTTTGTGTAACCAACCTTGGAAAAAGTTTCTAAGGTTGAAGATGGTATAAATACAAGTTGAGATGTTATGAATTGAATGCATGAAAGATGCCACAAGTGTGGGAAGCAAGAGTGTGTGAAAGTTATTTAAGGCAACAGTACTTTAATGTGTTAAACTTTGAAAAGCAGTGAGCTGATGGTGTCTACAATCTTTTGATCAAGGCTATGGATGTGTGTAATTTGTTGTGGTGGATTTTTTGTTATCTTTTGTATCTATAGGTAGTGACCCTCCCTGTTGGAAAATGAGTCTTATTTGTAGGCAATGAGCCTCCTTCTTGGGCAATGAGCTCCTCTTTGTATTGGTTTTTGTATTACTTTATATTGTGAGTTAATCCTCACTGTGGTTTTTCCCTTATTGGGTTTTCCACATAATGTTGGTGTTTCTTGTGTTGATATATTGTTTTTTGTTATTTTTACTTCATGCTCATACTTAATAACAGATTGAATTAGATGTGGAGTTAATGATTGTTTGATATTTGCGGATATGATTGGTGACAACTAATTCACCCCCCTCTCAATTGTCTTGTGCCTTAGAAAAATTAGTATCAGAGCTTTGGTTCCTCAGAGAAGAGCTTAACCACTTAAGGTAGATCTGGTGCACACAAATTATCAATCCATGTGTTTGATGGATCTGACTATAGTGATTGGCAAGTCCAAATGAGAGGTTACTTGATATATCTTGGTTACAAGACTTGGAAAGCTATTGAGACAAAATATGTTGCACCAATAAGTGGTCCTTCTTTTGTAGATGAGATTTCTTCCTATGAGGAAAATGAAAAATCAAGGTATGCAATCTATAGTTCTTTATCTAAGACTGAGCAGACAAATTTTTTTTCTTTGGGCACTACTTATGAAGTTTGGAAAATTTTGGAACATATATATGAAGATAATGATAGATTCAAATTGTCAAAGAAGCTAACAGCTAAGCACATATATGAGAACTTGAAAATGGAAGAAGGTGAATATATCACAAGCTATTTTCAGAGGGTTGATATTGTAGTAAATGAAGTCAAAAATCAAGGTGGTACTCTAACAGATGAAGATGTATTGGAGAAGATTTTGATGACCCTATCAGAGAGTTACAGTGATAAAGTCTTAGCCATTGAGGAAGTCTATGATCATAATAATTTCACTAAAGAACATCTATTTGGCACCTTGAACACATTTGAAATGAGGAAATTTGGAAAAGAAAAGGAGAAAAAAAAAACAACCTTCAAAGCCACTAAGACAAAAGATGATCCAGCTAGTGAAGGTTTAGAGGAGTTGGAAGAAAACTTTACAATGAAGTTGATGAAAGGTATTGGAAAGTACAAAGGTATGTTACCTTTCAAATGTTTTAGTTGTAAAAATATTGGTCACTATGCTTCAAGATGTCCAAATAGAGTTGTACACAAGAAGAGTAAAGACAATAAAGATAAAAAGGATAAGAAGTTCAAGAAATTGTATTATGTTAGAGAAGATGCTATAATTTTTGATGATGAATCTGATTTTGAGGGTGATAATGATGAATGCTTGTTTCTAGCCTTAGAGAATAAATCAGTATCTACTAACTCTGGAAGATGTGCAAGGGAAAGTGGTCTAGAGAACAAGAAGGAAGAGATGGAAGGTACTCTAGGTACTATCTTTCATGCTAGACAAGATGGAGACTATTGGGTGATTGAAAATGGTTTTTCAAATCATATGACCAGAGAGAAAATTAAGTTTACTAAACTTGAAAAGTATGATGGCGGATTAGTCATGTTTGGAGATGATTATGGTGCAAAGATTGTTGGAAAAGGAATAATTAGTTTTTTTGGAAAAAAAATACGGATGATGTCTATTATGTTAAGGGCTTAAGGCATAATATTTTGAGTGTTGGAAAAATGTGTAGCAAAGGATTTAAGCTTGTGTTTCAAGATAATACTTGTGAGATTAGAAAAGGGTTTGGAACTATGGTTGCTACAGGAAGAAGAACATATGGAAACATTTATCAACTTAAGGGTGTTGATGGTCAATGCCTTGTATCTCAAGTTAATGAAAGTTGGCTATGGTACTGGAGGGTGAGACATGTAAACTTTGACAAGATCTGATCAGGATTAGTTCTAGAGAAGTTGTTTGAAATCTACCTAAAATCACAAAGCCTACCAATACTATTTGCAGAAGTTATCAGTTGGGAAAACAAACAAGATGCAGTTTTAAAGAAAAAGAGTAATCAACAACCAGAATGTTGGAATTGACTCATACAAACCTCTATGGTCCAACAAGAACATGAAGTCTTAATGGTGACAAACCTGTATTTTATTCCTTTTCAATTGATTATTATTCTAGAATGACATGGGTTACTTTTCTTAGGGAGAAAGCTCAAGCTCTAGATAGATTTAAAGTGTTCAAGGAAAGAGTAGAGAATGAAATGAAACTGAGAATCAAATGTCTAAGGTCTGATAGAGGTGCAGAATTCACTTCCAGTGAGTTTAATACATTTTGTGAAGAACATGGTATAAAGAGACATTTTTCTATTCCTAGAACTCCTCAATAGAATGGAGTTGTTAAGAGGAAGAATCAGACTATTCAAGAGGTTGCAAGGACTATGATGAAAGAGGAAAATGTACCTGATGTATACTGAAGAGAAACAATCCACACTATTGTTTATATTCTTAACAAAGTTCAAAATTAGAGGTAACAACACAAAGACTCCTTATGAGTCGTGGACTAGAAAAATTCCTACTATTAAGTACTTTAAGGTGTTTGGAAGCAGATGTTATATTAAAAGAGATGATGAGAACCTTGGAAAGTTTGATGCTAGATGTGATGAAGGTATTTTCCTTGGATATTCAACTAGTAGCAAAGCTTATAGATGCTTCAATAAAAGATTGAGAAAGATAGTTGAAAGTGCAAATGTCAAAGTTGATGAAGATATGCACAGACCAGTTGAAATAAGTGAAATCGAACCAAATGAACCTATCTACGAAAAAGTACAAGAAAAGAATAAGGAAGAAGAGCATATTGAAGAAGAAGAAGAAACTTCAGAACCTTCTCCTAAGACCCCAAAATATGTATAGAAAAATCATCTTGAAGAATAGATAATTGGAGATAAAAGTGAAGGTGTAAAGACAAGAAGCAAAGTGATGGAAGCTAAGGTAAATCTATGTTTACTTTCCAAGATAGAACCTAAACAGTGTGTGAAGCATGCAAAGATGAAAATTGGGTTAGAGCAATGAAAGAGGAGTTACAGTAGATAGAGAAAAATTAAACATGGGAATTGGTTCCTAGACCTATAAAGAACATAATTGGTACAAAGTGGGTTTTCAGGAATAAGATAAATGAGAATGGTTAGTAGTAAGAAACAAAGCAAGACTTGTATGCAAAGGTTATTCACAAGTTGAAGGAAAATACTTTGAGGAGACATTATCCCCGATGGAAAGAATGGAGGTTGTTTGGATGTTTTTGGCATTTTCTACTCATAAAGATTTCAAAGTATACCAGATGGATGTTAAGTCTACATTCCTAAATGGAGAATTAGAAGAAGAGGTGTACATGGAACAACCGGAGGGATTTCAGTTATCAAATAAACCGGACATGGTTTGTAAGTTCAAAAAGGCACTATATGGACTTAAACAGACTCCCAAAGCATGGTATGCAAGGTTGGAAAGGTATTTGACACAACAAAGGTTCAACAAAGGCTCCGCAAATAGTAATCTCTATTTCAAGGTTGAAGGAAACAAAATTTTGATAGTAGTTGTGTATGTTGATGATATTATCTTCAGAGGAAATGAGGGCATGTGCAAGAGATTTGTAGAGGAGATGCAAAAGGAGTTTGAGATGTCTACGATTGGTGAGTTGAACTTCTTCTTAGCCTTCATGTGAATCAAACTGATAAGGGCATATTCATTTCACAATCAAAGTATGTCAAAGAATTTTTGAAGAAGTTTCCACAAGGAATGGATGATTCCAAACCGGTCTGTACCCCTATGGTGACTAGATGCAAACTGAGTAAGGATGATAATTCTCCAAAAGTTGATCAAAGCATGTACAGATCTATGGTTGGTGGACTGGTATATCTTATTGCTACTAGACTAGATATCATGCATGTAGTATGTTTGGTTGCCATATTTCAAATAGAACCTAAAGAAACACATGTTACAACTATGAAGAGCATATTTAGATATCTAAAAGGCACTCTGGATTATGGCCTATGGTATCCTAAGGATACTAATTTCACTTTGAGTGCTTACTTTGATGCATATTGGGCTGGTTATGTCGATAACTGGGAGAGTACAATTGGTGGTACATTATTTCTTCGAGGAGGATTGGTTTCATGGCTAAGAAAGAAACAAGATTCAGTTTCTTTATCCATTGCAGAGTTGAGTATATTGCAACAGCATCTTGATACACATAGATGGAGAAAACATTGAAGGATATAGGAGTGATATGTGATGAGCCTATCCCTATCTTCTATGATAATACAAGTGCAATAAATATTTCAAAGAATTTGGTAATGCATTCAAGAAAAAAGTATATATCTATCAGATATCATTTCTTAAGAGAAAATTTATTGGAGAATGAATTCAAGCTGGAATATGTACCTACAAAGGATCAAATTGATGATATATTTTCTAAGGCTCTTCCAAAGGATACTTTTGAGTATCTTCGGGAGAAGTTGGGGGTTCCTTCCCCTCCTTCAAACTAGGTGCACATGAAGGTGCATCAGTCCAGTGGATCTACAAATTCTTCATTTTTTTGGACTGATGACTGGGGTCTACTCCTTAGGGGGAGTAGGAAGTATCATTGTTGCAATATGAGATGTGGGTGCACTCCTAAGGGGGAGTGATCAAATTCTTTGTTCTTTCCTATTGATGTCAAATGGGGAGAGAGAGTCATGTGAAAAAGAAAAAAATTGTGAGGAAAAGAGAGTGCAAGAATGTTGTGTAGGTTGTCTAATCTAGAAAATAAAGGAGAGTGTGTATTGTGTCTTTGGTGGTTTTTCACATTATGTGTTGCCATCAATGACAAAGGGGGAGATTGTTGCAAGTATGAATGAGTATGGTGGTGTTGTCATTAATGTTGTCATTGATGCCAACATAGTATAGATTGTTGCAGAGAAAGGAAACAAGTGATTGTAGGTTGTGCATGTATAGTTGAGATACTATAGAGATGTTGTGAGTACATGGAGTTATCTTTATGGTGTTGGAGGTGTGCTGATATGATGAGTTATCAAGTTCTTTTGAGAAATAGTGAAGAAAAAGTTGTGTTTGTGTTCATAATTTTCTCTGTATTTCTTCTATGTTGATCCTAGATGCTTGTGTGGATCTGAAGTGTTGTTTATAGGAATCCTTGGGTGATATATCCTGGATTAGAGCTTCTGGTTTGATGAAGAGTGAAATTTGTGTTCACCGGTTTGTGAATTGGACTGGAGGAATTATTTTCTTGTGGATTGGGAGAAATGTACATCTACTCCACAGTCCTCTGCTAGTTTGTTTCAGGTCTTGCAGATCTAGTAGAAGGATTGTAATGGTGTTATCTATTCTCTATCAAAGGCATTCGTGGTTTGGTGCTTTGGAAGACTAGGTTCAAAATTACTGTGTGTGTCTATACAATCCGGATGGACTAATGGAAAGCATTCTATGTATGAAGGTTGTTGCATTTTCTGCAGATGAATCTGAAGGAATATGGGATGTATTCTAGTGTATGGTGAAGCATGTTATGTGGTTTTCATGTTATCTTCTTGTTGCATAAACATGTACTTCAAAGTTCATTTGTGTTTTCATTAAGTTTGGTCAACCTGGTGTCTATGTGTCATGTGAAGGATAAGTAACAATTAAGGAAGCATGTGATTGATATGAGATGTTGTTTTTGGTCTTGGTTAAGTGTTGGTTTGGTCTGCTTTCATTCTCTTCCACCACGGGAATGTTGAGTTTTTGACCTAATTTGAATTTGTAATATGAAGTGTGTGTAGCCGACCTTGGAGAAAGTTTTTATGGTTGAAGATGGTATAAATACAAGTTGAGATCTGTTATGAATTGAATGTATGAAATATGCCACAAGTGTGAGAAGCAAGAGTGTGCAAAAGTGAGCTAAGGAAGTAGTACTTTAATGTGTTAGACTCCAGAAAGAAGTGAGTTGATGGTGTCTGTAATCTTTTGATGAAGGCTACAGATGTGTGTAACTTTTTGTGGTAGATTTTTTGTTATCTTTTGTATCTGTAGGCAGTGACCCTCCCTATTAGACAGTGAGCCCTATCTGTAGTCAGTGAGCCTCCTTCTTGGGCAATGAGCCCTTTGGTAGTGAACCTCTTTGTAATTAGTTTTTCTATTACTTTATATTGTGAGTTAATCCTCACCATGGTTTTTCCCTTATTAGGTTTTCCATGTAAATTTAGTGTTTCTTGTGTTGATATTACTTTCTGTTATTTGAAATTCATGCTCATACTTAATAACATATTAAATTGGATGTAGAGTTAATGATTGTTTGAGATTTTTGGATGTGATTGGTGACAACTGATTCACCCCCCCTCTCAGTTGTCTTGCACCTTTCAACAATCACAACTTGTTGTAAGGATGTTTGAAATATAGTGTGCTAATTAGGTGAATTTTGAATTAGGTCCCATAGGGATATCTTTGCAGGAGTATTCTTAAGTTGTTCAACAAGATCATACTCCTTCCCACTATGTGGAGGTAAATGAGGAGCACTAGGAAAGATGGGATTAGGCAAAGGTAAGGTTGTAAGAGTTGGTTGTTTTTGTTGTGGATTGTTTCTAGTGTTATATGTATGAGCAATGATATTATTACTTGATTTTCATAAAACATTATTCTTAGGTGGTTCAAGAGTGTAAATAGGTTTTCTTTGAGTTTGAGATTTGTGTGAAGTTGGGTAGAGGATATGTTGAGGTTGAATCATGTTAACGTCTCTTGTATTTGGTTTATCATAACAAGCCTTAGTGGATGAGGTTTGTGAGATTAAATCCTCAAGGGATTCATCTAACATGTCAATGTCATCACTACTAAAAGGCTTGAGGATTAGGTTAACTTGGAAAAAGAGATTTGACATAGTCAAATAACTATACTTTCTCCAAGTGGTTTAGGTGTTTGATCTTGTTTTTGGTTTTGTTTACTAATGTATGCCAAATTTAATCTAATCTAATTGAACTATGAACTAATGCTAAAAATGAAAAGTGCAAGAATCTAATTCTATCCACAATTGCAATGAGTATAAATTATGCTACTTCTAATGATATTAATGCAATAGAAAGTATGCAAACTAAAACAGAAAAATTTTAACAGAAAACAGAAGATCAAAAATAGGGAATTTAACTCTGTATTAAAATGCAGTGCAAAATTTGCATTGGGATTGATTCGCCTAAGGTGACGAATGGGTCCCAATGAGGATTTCTTTTTAAAAAAATTAGATATTTTCAATTGCTTTTTATGTTGTGTGATTTGAATCCTAAGTGAAAATGCATATTTTGTATGATTTTCACTAAAATGAGATTCAAAAATGTAAGCTATATGAACTTTCACTAATGCAAAATTAGAAACCCTAGAATGTTGATTAACTAATGTAAAACCTAATTCAATGTTAATGAAAGCAAGATCTAGGATGATGATGCACTCCAAATCAGAATTATGATGTTCTAAATGCAAGTTCACCAAAATGGAACAACTAAAAGTCGAGTTGGATGCTATTGTATGGCTTAGGAAATAGAGCACACCCACTTTCCAATTATTTCATTCAAAGATAACCCTGGAGATCTCAATGTAAAGGAGAAAGAGATCTTTCAATAGGTCTATCCTAGCAGCTGAATGTAAACTAATGAGGGTTTCACCACCAAGCAAGGGCTTGGAAAGACAAATGCAATGCTAGATGGAATGCTTAAACCTAGTTTGATGTAATGGCTTACAAAATGACCTAGAAAAGTATGTAAAACTAGAACAGAAATGCGAGATCTCTGAAGTGTGCACCTAGAAACTTAACGAAGGTAGGAATAAGCTCTGAATCACTGAAAATCATAATTTTTTGTCCTATGGGGACTCATTCACCAATTTGGGCGAATCAATCCTAGATCAGGGTTTCTACAAAGGAACAGGTTTCTAGAAAAAGGGTATCTGAATCTACAAAAATCCTAATAAATACCTGTAGTGGGACTCATTCGCCACTTCTAGCAAATCAATCTTGTTCCTCTTTTTAGGAATTCAAAGTTCATATTTGTGCTTCAACACCCGCTCTTTTCTCCCAAATTGATTTTTGGATCTGAATTTGTGAAAAGACCTACAAAACAGAATATATACTTGATTTTCTTATGGGGGTTTGCCTCGGTCATACCCCTATTTTGGTAATTAAACCATGATAGAAACAATGAAACTTGAATGTAAATGTGAACATAAACCCTAGCCTTAAGTGTGCTAAGACTAGGAAATCTGAAACATAATGCAACCCTATTCTAATGTGTAAGAATATGATGCATGAATGGAAACATGAAGATGAATGAATCACTTTGAGAGACCTCTAATCACCTAGATGAGCCCTAATGATGCTTTTACCTTCCTTAGGTTGAATGTAGATTGATAATGGAGGATGGAATCACTTAGGAAACAAGTCCTTAGGCTTGGCTTGATGGCTAGTTGCATCTCCCCAACCTAGAATCCATCATGACTCACCATAGACAACCATGATCAACTCTTGACAATGCTAGATCTTGAATGAAAGTGAACTTGAAGACCTATAAAAACAACTTAATGATGCTCCAAGAGTTCAACTTTGCTTGCTTTTGAAACTTGAATGCTCTTGTGGAAGAATGCTTGAAGATTCCTGATACTTGTCTCTTGAAATTGCTCTTGAAAATGCTTGCTTAGATGAAAAAATGACTTAGAAGCTTTCTTATATAGGCATTAACACCTAATTTACTGTTATCTAGATCTCAAAGGCCAACATCAACCAAAATTTGAATTAAAAAGGTGATTTTCCCACTCAAACCCAAAAAATGCCCCAAATGGGACTCATTAGCCCAAGGTGGCAAATGGGTCCCACCCAAGGAGACTCATTCACCCAAGTGGGTGAATGAATCCCGCTCTAGATTTCTAGGGTGGGTTCTCAAATTTTTTAATGTTTTAGATGATTTTTTTAGGTTTTTAGCTAAAATAAGCCTTGAGATCCGAAATAATGGGTCTTAGGGTCCTATTAATGATGATTTAGAGGCTAATTAATGCAAGGGTACCAAAATAGGTCGAAAATAGGCAAGGAATTCTACTATCTCCAAGAAGGGAGTACATTTTTTGTTGCCACAGATTTAAATGAGGGTAGTGAATGATAGGTCTAAGAATCAATGATATTATGGATCATAATGTCTATTTGGTAAATTTCATTCAAAAATATGTTAATTTTAAATCAATTTTTTTTAATTTTAGATATCATAATAAAATTGGATCTAATGCAAATGGGAAAAGGGTATATACAAGTAATTTTCACAATAAAAATTACAATGTGTATGGATATAAATGATGAAACACATCATATCAATAAGAATATTAGTTTTATGATAAGTTAGTTAATAATGATATGTTAAAATAATGTGGGTTAGTTTAGAAATTATATTACACAGTGAATATCTCAAGAACATATCAGTTGATATCACATTATGTAAATAAGTAGGACAACCACTATTTTCAACAACTATTTTTCTCTTTTTGAAATATTTTTCCTAAAGATTTATTTTTATAATATAGGTTTGTAATTAAAAATAATTTAATTTGTATAAATAATTTCTATTTAAACACCATTTTTTTAGCATTCATTGATACCAATTTATTTTCTATATAGATTACATTAAGTAAACTAATTGTGTTTGTTATTGTAGAGATAGAAAGTTCCTACTTAGTACATTTCTTTCTCATTTGGTAATCACATTACCACCCTTTAACAAGAATAATATTGATTATATATTATTATTTAGTATACTAAATTCACTTTATATCCCAATTAGTTCCTTTCACACTTTGAACACATTCTCTTATCTAATCTCAACAATTTTGCTATAGGTGATTCTACCATAGTTGGGTGAGGCCCCCATGGTCAATATTTTTTCTTATTTCAAATCCCTTTACATGCAATACTTATCCCATACTCAAATTAAACCAACTATTAAAGATTCAATTACTCTTATTAAATATAGAAATTAAATAATAGACTTCAAAAATACATGAGAAACTAAAGGACTTGATTAGTAGAAAAATTGATACCTAAAGATATCACACCAATCATTCAATAATGTCCTAGGGGTCCTAATTGGATTGACTAACAACCTCACAAGGTGATTCAATTCACGATTAGGAAGGACTTAGGAGGGGGTTATTTGATTTCTAAGGGGTTCACCACCAAGCAAATGCTTGGAAAAGAGAATGTTGGAAAACACAATGTGATATGCAAAATGACGTAAAATTAGAAATGCAAGCTAGATGAAAGTTGCAAATGATGAAATTAATCTACACCAAGTTAGGGTATGTGTACCTAAGAAGTCTAGAGATGTGAAAAGGACTCTAGAAATGCAAAGAATCTTTTGAAAAGTGTTATGTAATACTAAGATGCCTATAGTGGCATATTAGTCCTACTGCTATTTTTTGGGGCAAATATGGAGTCTTCGGATGCTGAAACAGAATCCTAAGAATCTATGAAAAATACCTTGTGGAGGAATAAGATGCCCTTGGTGGTGTATTAGTCCCATTCTGAATTTCTGAAGTATCTGAATGTGGTCCTGAGCTCCAAGGTTTGCACTTGCTTCTCCCCAAATATGAGGTCCTAACACTTCCGTATTTGACCTGTAGGTGAGTTTCCGTGAAGATGACGACTTTGGCTATGCAACTTTGCAACTTTGAAAATTTTTCACTTCAAAGGATCTTCAATACTTCAACCTAGATTTGCAAATATAAACACACAAGAGAGGAAAAACTTGTTGATTGTTAGTAAATGGGGGCTTTCCTTGGTCAAACCCCTTTTAGGTAATTAAACCAAATGAAACATGAAATATATAAATGATATCACCTTGTATGATGTCTTGTGAAGAAAATTTGCAATCTACCATGTAGTGTCCATGAAGAATGTAGATCTTGGATCTTTGGATGTGATGTGAACAATGGTTGTAAATAGATCTTCAATCCTACATCCACAATCTTGGCTCAACAATATGAATGGATTCATCAAACCCTTGTCATGATGATTGAATCTTGATGATGGCTTCAAATGCTTGATGAATTCCTCTTGAATGCATAAACATTCCTTAGGAATGAATACTTGAATGCTTTGTTGTCTTGTTATATGAAAAATGAGTGAAGGAACCTTGTATTTATAATTATTCATGCTTAATATCCCAAAATTACCCCACAACAAGCTGACATATGAAATCATTAAATAAAGGAGGCTAAATCCTGCCCAAATTTGAAATTGAATACTAAAAATAAGCCAAGGAGGACTAAGACACCCTAGGTAGTGTCTTAGTCCCAAGGCTCAATTCTCGGGGCACAGACTCCAAAAGGGGACCTTTTCAGGTACATTCAAAATTAGGGTCCCAAGACCCAAGAAGGAAAAAGACACCCTATGTGGAATTTTACTCCCAATCCACAAATTAGGGACACACAAATAGAATTATTAACATTTGATCATTTATCTTTTGATGTTTCTTAGGATTATCCATAAAAATATATAGTTTATTAGGCTTGTGGATGCAAAATAGGACCAACTAAGCCATAAAGAAGCATAAATAAAGCAAGGCGGACCCAAAAAAGTGTGAAAATGAAAGGGTATGCATTTTGCTACACTACAGAGCTTAGCAAGAAAATGGGACCAAATCATAAATAGTATTTTTTTGTTAGTATTAACAAAAAAATTACATAGGTCTATATCATTCCATAACACAATTTTCTTAGTGTATTTGTGATTTTTTTTTCTTTTTTAGTAAATTAAGGACACCTATGTGGAGTGCAATGTAATATTTTATATTTTTCTGACAATGCATGTTATTTTTCCTAGTTTCTTGAATATATGTCATTTTTTTCATAATAGACCTACTTTCATTATAAATTTTTAAATATAATATAAATTAAACACAAAATATATTATAATATTTGTAAAGCTATTACAAATGACTACATACAATTCTAAAAGATTTCATTTCAACCTCCAAAGATGAAGAAAAATTATTTCTTTTATAAGAATTTTGATAGGTGTAGAGGATACTCCATTGAGGGTTTGATTTAAGCCTGGAGGGATTCTATCCAATGAGATTTTATCTAATCCTTTTCCCATTTATATGGAACCATCAAATTCTTAAACCGTTATCTTTTTAAACAAAAATATGATTTAAGGAAAAAATCAAGATGTTCCATAAGTGAGACACATTATTCTGGGATCGTGCTACACACTATCAGTCCACTCATGACCCACATTTTTACAAAATTATTCTAAGGAAGAAAAATTCAATCTTGTTAAAATTTTATTCTTGTCCTTGAGACTACATATACTATAGATATATGTTCTAAAAGAAAAAGAACATAATTGTATCTAGAAAGAATAATAGTGCATTAGATGGAAATAGTCATGATGAAAAAAAATAAGACAATCAAATTTATTTAGCTAACACAAGGCCTAAGGAAAGAAATCAAGAATAGAAGATAAAATCTTAGTCCATCATATGCTCCATCAACTATTAAAACTTCATCAAATATCAAATGAAACAATGGGTTGGTTTTATTCTTTTGTTATTTCCATTTTGAACATCCTCTATTCTTATTCTTAGTTTAATATCAATATTAAAATGAATTCTTAGAAAAGTTATTTCTACTTCATAGTGATGATTAAAAAATAAAATTATAGGTTATGTAATATGATAAAATAAACATGTTAGTCTTAACATACTTTTATCCTTCTTGTTTGATAAACCCACAAAAGTGAGTCCCACTTTGGGACATCATTTTTTTGATGGTGTGGGGCACTCAAATCATTCAAATACCTTCAAACAAGGGTTCCTTTGTTCTAATAGTGTGGAAAGAACCTTCTAATGAATTGTTTCCTTCATTAAAAAGTGCTTTTTATTTTTTATAGAAAGAAGTTAATTCCTTTGTTTAAGGATGGCCTTTGAATGGTCGTCTCATTTTAATGTAAAAAAATTAAACAACAACAAAATCATCTTTTGAAAGTGAAATAAAACATGTCATTTCACTTTCACATTGTAGGAAACACAACACATAGTTGATGTAAGAGAACAAACCCTCTTCACTCAACAAGTTCACTTCCACACACTAAATCACACAACACACACTAGTAATTCTTCATCCACAAATTTTAAACATCAAATAAACAAGATAGGAACAAGATTAATATCTTACTCAACGTAAATTCTTACATCAACAAACTAAAAATGAATCACACCATTATAATGTAAGTTGCATCTTCAACTTCCTCTATTTTGGTACTCCTCCCTGGCACCTCTTCCTCTCTTCTTCAGCTCAACATTATTTTCAGATCTCTACTACTATTTAAATGTTTGCAACAACCCCAAAATGGGTTGCTCTCTCCTCTTCCACACCACTTCTCCCTCCCCAATCTCCATGCCCCCTTCTTTTTCTTGCTCCAAATTACATTCTATCCTCCCATAAACTTCACTCAGATCCTCCTTGCTCCTACATAGCCACCCCACCCATGTTATTGTTGCTATCAAATCCCATAATGTGGGCATCTATGTTTTCTAATTCCCACACCCACCATTTCCCAAGATGGGCGTGGCACTTTACATGCTCTAGCCCCCCTTCATTCCACTTCATTCTACAATTAATGATTTGTATCAAGCATGTATTGTTGGTGCTAAGTGTGTAGATTTAAAAATGTGGAAATGACATGTGTAGAACCCCATAATAGCTTCCAAACAATCATACAAATGAACATCAAATTTGGGGAATTTTAATTTCTAAAAATATCAGCTTATCAGTATCAGTTATCTCAATTAGATGTTTAGAAATAATTCCTTAAACCTGTAATGATAATTAGGAGCAAAAAAATAAAATAATTGATGTAATTGTAATGCAGACTGTCAAGTGTGGACCCAAGCGTCGACAAGCAAAAAATCAAAAAAAAATTGTTTCCCCATTTTTCCCCTAAAGGTGTATTATGACTTCCTTAGGTCCCTTGTAGAGGGATTTCACCCAAGCCTTCAAGAATTTCAAAATTTTAAACTTTTTCCAATCACTAGCATTGAACAAAAAAATTAATTTCTCCAAAACCAAGAGGAATTAGCCCCTAAAACCTTCACCACATTTTTTTTAATGCATTCAAAAATATCCCTATAAAAATATTTGCAACTAAACCCATAAATTTTCTTGAACAATTGCATTTTGTGTAAATTTCTGATTGTGTGTTGAAACTGTCAACAAACAAAAACTAGTTTCCTATAAATCTAACCACTCCAAGATCTTTCCAAAGATGAGAGATGCCACATGAAAGCCAAAACCACATCAAAACTAAAATCAAACCTGAAACTTTCTTTGGTTTATGTTGATTGCTAGTCCGCCCTGATGCTCTTACATCATACATGTCGGGTAGGAAATTTTTTTTGAGTAGAACTCACAAAATGGAGTGGAGTAGTAGAACTAATCTTTTAAGTTGTGGAAAACCTATAGCTAACTCCATCATTGATATAGAAAAAAATAATTTCTTCCTTCGCCTCTTCCAACACTTAGCCAGGACACTTGTCATCCTCCTTCACCAAGTGTGCACTTTACTCCTCCTTCCTCTCATGAAATCACATCCACCATAGACCATCCTCCTTCACCATATCTCTTCTTCCTTTACTTCCTTCTCCATGCAATATAACCCACCACAAACTAACCACATCCACCAAGTTCCTCCTACACCATCATCTACAACCTCTATACAGAAAAATGCAACACTTGCATACCAATCTACTATTGAAATTTAATCTTAAGCTAGAGGACTTATTTCTCCTACCCCTGCGTTAGTTTGCATTTGTTTGAACTACCAACATTTAGTAGGGTAGATAATTTTGAAATTCAATTTTGAGAACTCATTTTCATGGGCAAGCATACAAGAAAAGACAAGAGAATGATACCGTGAGTTTTTTGGGGATAGAGAAGAAGAACCTACAACATCAAAAGGAGAGTGTTAAGTAGAGAGAAAGCAAACAACAATAGAGAATAAAAGGGATTTTTTTGCAAAAGCAGAAAATGAGTAGTAGGTAGCTTATAAAATTGCAGTCAACTCCATATTTGGGTGTGTGAACAACACCAGGTATTGGACAATAGTCCAAATAGGATATGATATTTTTTGTAGTGTAAAATAGAGCATTGACTCTATGTTTTTGTAATTTTGGAAGTTAAGGAATGTATGAATATATAATATTCAGTAAAATTTACACAAATATGATCTATCAATGCAATAACATATGTCATCCTCATGGAAGAAGGAAAGAGAATCTTTTACAAGTCTTCTTGAAGCATACCTTGATAAATCGGAGCAGTTTAAATAAAATGCCAAAGTGAGATCTTGGTGGGAGTAGCATGAAGTTACTTTACAAGATTGTACTCACCAAGTGAATTAGCTACAGGTTTAGGTTCTTGAGGAAGCCTTGGTTGAGAAGGTGGTAGAGAAGGAGGTTGATTTATATTTTGTTGATTCCTTCTAGTATTATAAGTGTGGGCCACTACTCCATAAGAGGTAGCCTTAGATTGCATGAATCTCGTGTAAAGGTCTAGCGTATCAGTTGTGATAAGAACCCCATGAATAGAATTAATTATTTTAGGAGATGGGCTAGCTAGAGTCACATAAATGACTAGTCTCTTAGGCCTTTGAGGGGTGGTAGAGACTACAACTACATTCATAAAAATTTTGACTTACGAAGAAGAAGAAGGTTTAGACAAAAACTTGCTTTCATATTAGATCTTTGGATAGAAGGAGATGCCCCTATGAAATCATCCAGGGCATCATCCAACAAATCAAAATCTTATTCAAATAATGCATTACCAAAAGAATTAAATTTTTGAAGAAAAATATTCAACATGATTTCATTCACATCAGGTTCACCAAAATGTAGAGGGGATTTGCTACTCTCGAGACTCAAGACAAACGGAGTCTAGAAGGATCAAACAACCCTTGGTTACCTTAGTGTGTAATTCTTAGGTTATAAGGTAGAAAATAAAGAATATTTGAATAACTAGATTAAATGAAATGCTAAGCTATTAAGAATAAGAATGACAACTTTTTAATAATATAAACTGATTATAAAATTACAAGCTATAGATTACGAAAATAGAAACCTTCAAGCTCACATATTCTATCCCTAGGAGGATTCAACCTCGACCATAGATGAAAACACGTCACAGGGATGTCTACGCCATGTGTTATTCTCCTTGTCAAAATAGAGGATAAAAACCCTAAATCTACATGATCCAGTTCTTCAAATTTGTACATAGATATATAGCATAGAGAGGGAAAATGTTGTGGCTATTTTAAGGCATGCCTCAATCAAACCCCCTGTTTTGGTGTTTCCACCTCCACAAATAGTTGAATAGATGGAAATAGATAAAATGGCATGAAATGTAAAAGATGTGTGATAGAAATAAACCTTGTTCTAGAGAAGAGCCCCTATCACAAATATAATAGACGAGAAAAAAAATGATAGTAAATAGACAAGAAAAATATAGAAGAGGGAATTACCAATTTAGTCCATGGCTCCCCTCTTGGGTTGATAGTTGTGACGCTCATGCTTGCAAGAGAGCCTTGACTATTGTTGACATAGAAATCTGGGAGAGCTTTGATATGGAGAGCAAGAGAGAATGGAGAAAATGTGTAGAAGATAGAATAGAGCAAGAAAAAGTGAGAATGAATGCAAGAGAAAGAATGAATGGGAATGAGAGTGAAAAATATAGTTTTGTGAGGTTGCATGGGTAGGAAGAGCCGTTAGAATCATGTTGTTTCCACAATGACATGTTTCATAGGAAAAGGATGTGATATTCCCTCATTTGAATCTCAGAAAGTTTGGGGATGCTAGCGCATCATGCGAATGTCCACACATAGTGCAATTTTCCTACTCGAAATTTTGTAAGAATAAGACATCTAAGTTGCTAATGCTTCATCATTGTCCCCTATGAATTTTAAATTGTCAAATTTTGGCTCATGAGGTTTTTTCATTAATACCACTAGTCACCATAAATACAGTGGGATAATTGTGCAACTATGAAGTTTCCATGGGGTGCAATTTTATGACACTACTAAAAAAATGGTTTGAGAGCCCATGTATATTGAAAGAAGAGAGAATGAAGGTGAAAAAATATATAGAAATTTCATTTTCGTGTAGATGGATAGAGCAAAAATGTAGAAACATAGATAACAAGGTTATATATCCCACTAAAGAAGAGATAAATAATAGTATGGTTATCAAAATTTCATAGAGGTAGTGGTGGTGTGTGTAGAGTTTAGAATGGACTAAATTATCTTCCATAGGTCAAGAGGATAAGAATTGGTAATAGAACATAGAGTTATGCATTTGGAGGTTTATGTATCATCATTGAAATGGAGAAATGTTATTTGTTGAGGGAAGCTAAGTGAATAAGAGAGGCCTAATTTCTTCTCTTTTATGTTATTCATGAAGAATTTAGAAAGCTACAATTTGAATATTCTATTCCTTATACATTTGTATATTTGTAATTAACATAAAATATTATATAGTTCATAATGTTAGATAGAGAAAGAAGAAAAAAATTCTTTTAGTATTATTCATTGTTACACCTGCTAGTTGAATCTTAATTGTGTATGATTTGGGTTCCATCACTAGTTGAATGTGGACTTGCATGCTTGAGTTGATATATTTTTTTATATTTGTGCTTTGTTGAAAGTGGCTATGTGCATATCCTTTTTGTTTGACTTGTCCCCATAGGGACTATCACAAAACTTCATTTAGGTCACTTGCATCAACTAATAAGATGACATGGCGAAGAAAAATTTACTCAACAATAATTTTTGGGTGTGTGAATATGAATATATGTTGTAGCCTTTAACTACATCTAATGACTACATATAAGGATATTTTTATGATCATGGTGTTGTAGGTGGTCTATGGTGCCATCATAAATGATTACGATTATAATCAAGAGCATCACTAAATATTTATCATAATTCCAAAAGAATTTTTTTATCCCTTTTCATTTAAATATTAATATAATATTTTAAGTTAAATTAATTCCCATCCATTCTTAATTAATTTAATACAAGTCAACATATGGTTTATTTTCATTTACTTAATTTCCTATAGTTATATAAAATTTATTCCCTTAAGGGAGGTACACAACCTAATTAAATTTTACACAAATTTGTATAACAAGAATGGTTACTCAAAGGATTAAATATTCTTTTTAATATACTCTAACATATCCTATCAAATCACTTTCCTACTACATGTTAATTGCATTAAAGATTACATAATATTTACTTTTTTTAGACTACAATGATTAGAATTGGGTAGTTGGCCCCTATAAACTACAATGCACCTGGTAAACCTTTTTTACATGACTGGTGATGCTGGTGTGACATGCCCTTCGATACCATGGGGACGGTGGGGAGACTAGACCTTGTGACCTCTTTCCTACAATAGGATGCTTTAGCCAATTGAGCTAGTCCCACGACCCCTGCATAATATTTACTTTAACCAACAAACATTTATTTTATTAATTTTAAAGATACTCTTAAATTATCACATACCTCCATGAAATTCCCCAAGTAGAACAAATATATATACTACCATTAGAAAGGAACACCAATTAATTTATGAAATATAAAATATCTCTTACTTCAATTAAAGAGAAACTAATATGAATGTAGACATTATTAAATTATATATTTGTTACATGGTTATAGGTTCAATGAGGATTTGAGTTGCTTTTTTTAAAATATCTTCATTTCAGATACTGAAACCATCTCTCTCCTTGTAGAAATGTAGGAAACCTCTTGTGATGTCATAAGCATAATCCTTGCTAGAAGTTGGAACACCATCATTTTTCAAGCACTCCCAGTTTAATTCTTTGAATCATTCATCCAATAAATTCTTCATGTAATTAAAGGAATCATCTTCAATGGATCTTGAGTTATCTCTTATGTAAGATGTTTTTTTATAGTTAAATAGCTTATGAGGGGCAGCACCCATTATAATGATAAAAAATTAATAATAAGAACTATTGCTTTAGAACCATGAATGGGGAGCACCAAAAGAGATGAAGAAACTAGAAAGCCAAAAGCAATCTTAGAAGACTAGAAGTTGGAACAAAGAAAAATAAATAATACTGAAGACCAAGCAACATCCAATCATAGCACATGAGAAACCACCACCCCCAAAAGTTAGATCTTAGATGGCCTTCTTGCTCTTCCCCTTCCTCATACTCTAAGTGAGGATGGAATCCATTGTCCATTGTGTAGGTTATCATCAACAGCCTCTCTACCTTCGATCCAGAGCTTCTTAGCCTCTGATTTGTGCCCCTTTTTCCTTTTAGGGAAGTTATATTTGGAGATGGAACTCACAGTTTGGGCAAGGGAGCAATCTTTAATAGGAACAACCAAATTGTCAAGATCTAAAAAATTAGAGTAATCCTCATCTATATTTTGCATAAAGGGATAGGAACCCTCAAATTCTAAGCCAAACTAGCTCCCATAGGAGGGAGGGGGGGTCCCCACAAGGTTGAGAGGTAGGAGCCTTACTTGAAGCATCGATGGGAAAACAGGAGAGTTGTTCCAACATAGTAGAGGCCATAGTTGGAGCCACAAGGGGAGGCAAGGGATCCTCTTAGGCATCCATAAACATCCCATGATTGCACTAAATGAACTTCAAAATTGGATTACCTAAATTTTTGACCCATTTCTTAAGGCTAAAATTTTGAGTAGTGACAATCATGGGAGAAGAGCATCCAGTAAATTTATGCCCCAACATGTTGTAGTAGAAGCACCTAAAAAGGAGACCTTCATAATTGAGAAATTGGGTCCAAGTGTCATGGGTTGAATGGATCAAAACTGAGTGATGCACTGGTTTAGAAATATCAATGATGGCACAAACCCTGGTGAATTTACTATGGGGAGATCTTGAATCCAGCTTCACAAAGGAACCAAATTGTTCAATCATGTTTTTAATTAACTCTAGCACCCACATAATCAGCAAAATATTATACAACCTGATCCAAATGGGAACTGAGGTGATCTTGGCAGTAGCAAGATCAAAGAAAGGAGACCAATCTAGATAAAAGAGGCTAGACTGGTGATAAAACCATAATCCCTTCTACTTGACAAAGGTACGATCCTCCACAAAGATGAAGCAGAGCAAAAATAATCCAAAATCAAGGATATCAATGTTCAAAAGGGATATGTTATTCATGGAAACTTCCATCCACTCAACAAATTGATCGACTGGGGATCTCTTGCTCAAACAACAAACAATAAGGGATATGCTCCCAATCTCATCTTCCATCGCATCAATGCAAGCATCTGAAATATGGAACTCGATTGAGGTGTCATCAGGTGGATAATTGAATCCCCATAGGAACAAACTTGCATGGGATCAGGCAGGATAAAGCACAATAGGCTTAACTGGCAACAGTAGAGGAGGATCTTAGGTAACTTGAGTTTTGCAAAATTTTGAATGCTCATGGAAGGTATTTTTCTTATTTTGATAGCCAAGGTTAATGAGAGGGGCAACGAGTGGAGGACCAGAGGTAGGTGGAGAGGCAAGAGGATTCCCCAATGATGCCCTAGGTTGGGTTGGCCTAACCTTTGACTTGCACGCAACTTTAGATTTGTCCCTCTAGACGTTCTTTACACCAACATCCTCGCCCATGCACCATTGCCCTTTCACCACTTTGTCAACATAGCCATCTGAGTTTTCACACATTGCAAGCAATAACTTAAGAGTGTAGATATTCTTATGTAAGATGTTATTGATGAATTTTTTTCTCCTCATTCTATCTCACCCTTCACAACCAAAGATTGAAGTTAATAATAAAATAAATTAATTATTCCTACATACAATTCAATCTCATTTTTAATGAGTATACATAGAATAATGTTAATATTAAATATAGCATTATTACATACCTTAAAGGATTTAATGTCACCTATTAATTTAACACTCAAGCATAAAAGATCATTGAACCTTGATGGATAATCAAATTTTTTTTGAATATTTTCTGAAAGAATCTCATCTATTGTTAAATAGCTTGCAATGTGGTTGCACAAGTTCTTGAACTAACCATCACATTCTTGATTTTTTCTACCAAGGTTGGTATGTTCCTTGCAGTAAGTCACTCAACTTCTTGCATCATGACATCTATATAAGGTTCCCACTACATATACAAGCAATAGTTTTGAATTATAAATAACAAAATGCATATTGTTTTATTAAAAAATAAATAACTAAGTTTAGCACCATTATAAGACTTAAAATTAAATAACTCAATAAAGTACGTAGTTACCACAAAATAATTCCAAAGAAT
Organism: Sequoia sempervirens; assembly: GCA_007258455.2. NCBI lineage: Eukaryota > Viridiplantae > Streptophyta > Pinopsida > Cupressales > Cupressaceae > Sequoia > Sequoia sempervirens. The sequence continues at coordinate 288,616,624 of VDFB02353493.1, read as the reverse complement.
AAAAAATTGATAAATATTCTAAAAAAATTAACAGCATAAACTATACAACTAAAAACTAATTCTCAAACACTTTTGATAATTTTTTCTAAAAATTTGATATAGTAATATTAAGAAAGATTAAGCAAAAAGTAAACACACATAGATACAATAATATTGTGTTTGTAAATAAATCAATAAAATAAGCCAATTCAAATTTGTATTTAAAGATACCAAACACACAATATCTAAAGATATTATATTTGTAAATTAAACATATTTATTTTATTAATTTTAAAGATACTATTAAATTATCAAATACCTCCATGATATTCTACTTAGAAGAATTATATAGACTACCATTAGAAAGGAACACCCATTAATTTATGGAATTAATACTTCAATTACATTGCAAAATATTGCTTAGTTCAATTAAAGAGAAACTAATATCGATGTAGAAATTATTAAACTATATATATAGGTTACATGGTTATAGGTTCAATGAGGATTTGAGTTGCTTTTTTTTTTAATGTCTTCATTTGAGATACTGAAACCATCTCTCTCCTTGTAGAAATGTAGAAAACCTCTTGTGATGTCACAAGCATAACCCTTGCTAGAAGTTGGAACACCATCATTTTTCAAGTACTCCCAGTTTAATTCTTTGAGTCGTTCATCCAATAAATTCTTGATGTAATTCAAGGCATCATCTTCAGTGGATGCTAGATTATCTCTTATGTAAGATGTTATTGATGAATTTGTTTCTCCTCGTTCTATCTCACCCTTCACAACCAAAGATTGAAGTTAATAATAAAATAAAATAATTATGCTTACACTCAATTCAATCTCACTTTTCATGAGTATACATAGAATAATGTTAATATTAAATATAACATTATTTCATACCTTAAAGGATTTAATGTCACCTCTTAATCTAAGGCTCAAGCATAAAAGATCATTGAACCTTGATGGATAATCAATTTTTTGAAGAATATTTTTTGAAAGAATCTCATCTATTGTTAATATAGGTTGCAATGTGGTTGCACGAGTTCCTGAACTAATTGTCCCATTTTCAATGTGTTTTGCCAAGGTTGGTATGTGCCTTGTTGCAAGCCACTCAGCTTCTTGCATCATGGCATCTATATAAGCTTCCCACTACATATAGAAGCAATAGTTTTGAATTATAAATAACAAAATACATATTGTTTTATTAAAAATAATAAAACTAAGTTTAGCGCCATTCTAATTTTAAAAGTAAATAACTCAATAAAGTATACAATTACCACAAAATAATTCTAAAGAATAAAAAAGTTGATAAATATTCTAAGAAAATTAATAGCATAAACTATACAACTAAAAATTAATTCTCAATCACTTTTGATATTTTTTCCTAAAAAATTGATATACTAATATTAAGAAAGACTAAGAAAAAATTAAACACACACAATAATATTGTGTTTGTAAATAACTCAATAAAATCTAATTCTATCAAAATTTGTATTTATTATAAATATGAACATTCATTCCATCTTCTAACATATTTAATGAAATTAAGGACTACACACAAGTTAATTGTGTGACAAAATAAGAAGAAAATAGGTGAATTGAAAAGTTCACATATAAAGAAAAAGATGAATAAATATATTTAGTAAAATTAAATTCTATTAAATATGAACTACTAAAATAACAAAATTCATATTCATATAGCATCTCTAGAGGGGGTGAGAGTATCACGGCCTTGAATCTTGTTAGCTTATTGATCCTTTTCATTGACTGTTTCATATAATGCCATATATACAATCTTCATATATTCAGGGAGGTGGTCTATAGAAGTTGGATCCCACCTAAGAGACACATAGAAGATTATTATTAGTATAATCATATACATATGTGTTATTAGGTATAACTACACAAATTATGACTTAACACTTACTTCTTAATAGCCTCTGTGAAGAGTTGTAGCTCATCAAGTGTTCCATATGTGTCATATATATCATCTATATATGTTGCAAGTGTAGAGAACTTTGCTAGACCAAATCTAAATGCAGAATATCTCTCATCCTCACAAATTGCACATGCCATATAAAAATATTCTACATGACAATGGCGAGCAAATTTCAATTTAGAAAAACGAAACTCCTTCCACCATCTGAAATACAATATCCAATAAAAAATAAATCTCTCAAAACCTGATTACACAAAACTACTAACAAACTTCTCCTTTACAAAGCTTAAATATTAAAAAAAATGAATAAAATTTAGTCTATTTTACAACATAAGTATTAAATCTATCTCGCATAAGTCACCTAGAATAAGTTTTAAGCTCTTGCTGATGCAATGATTGAATCTCGTTGAAGTCCATTTTAGCTAGAAGTAAAAGTTTAAGATTGCCCACCGTCCTGAAACACCAATAGTTTTTTAAAATATGCATATTTTTAATTCAAAGGTAAAATGACGTCGGAAACCCATGAATGGAAAACACATTTATCTAATACTATAAAAGGTGTTACTGCTACCTGGCCCACGATTTGTTTTCTCCGTAGATTTCGATATATTTCTTTGCTTCCAATCTGGGCAGATTGTTGTATCCATACTCTAGATTGAATGATATCTGGATATAAAATGTTCATATTACAATATATACAAAGTAGTTTATATGATACATATGATAAACAGGTTTTATGGTTAAAGCATGTGCACTTCAGAGAGGAATCAATCTCCTACTCTTCTTAAGGTTACCTCTAGTAAAAGGTTGGAGCTGATCCCACTTTTCTGCATAGCTTCACTTAAGTAAGTAGTAGAGAATTCTTTAGCCTCCTCCAAAATTTTCTCCCAGAAGTTCGAAACAAATTTAGAATACTTTTAATTTTCTCTTCCTCTGTTTGAGCAGTGGAGCACAAGAACTGTTCATTTGCTGTTTTAAAGGGACCCAATATTCCTACCATTATATTTTCCACAATATTGTGTTGGTTAATACAATAATATCAAGTGATCGCCAAAATCGGATTGAATATAAGTCAAAAGATTTTTTATTATTTTTGCAGTTCATAATAATAGTATTATGATTTTTGGATTGTAACTGTGTGTTCATTTTTACATCAATTTCCCCATCTCATCATCGGGATGAGAAGCAGTTAGAAAGAAGAATGATCTCATTTTTACATCAACATTTCGGATCATACTCCATGATCCATCATCAGGACGAGAAGCAGTTAGAGAGAAGAATGATCACAACGTTGCGGATCACACTTCATGATCCATCATCAAGATGACAAACAGCTAGAGGGATCATACTCCATGATACACCACCAGAATGAGAATGATCATGGAGTATGATCTGAAATGTTGATTTAATAATGAACACACAGATAAAATCCAGAAATCTTAATACCAGATTTCTTATTTTCACAGTCAAACATATATCAAAACTTTTGAGATAGTTGCAGCTTACAAGAAAATATATAAATTCATAATTACATGGAAAGACTATTTACGTTTGAAACTGATATTATACCTGGAGAAACAGAATATCTATGGAGTCTAAGAATCCGAAAGCCCAAGGCCGTGGTGTTGAGATCTCTTTGGCATTCGCCCCAATACCTGTTATTCCATTGCATTCTCCTCAGACTGTTATACACATATAATAATATTGATCGGATCTTATAATAGTATTGTAAGATGCAGAAACAAACCTGTAAATAAAATCAAGGGCTTCTTTTGTTTCCTTTTGAAAATGTCGATCGATTCCAAGACGTTCGATATTATCGACCATTGCAAGAAGATGGAAAACATCGTCTGCATGTGATTCACTGAACATGTCTTTGATCTCGGTAATAAGACTCCCATAGAGTTCAGCATAGAAAGGAGTCTGTGAAATGCCAACAACAATGTAGAAAAACAATTTAAAAATTTAGGAGACTATTCAGTTGGTGTGATGAGTGAATTTTCGGACGCCGTTTAATGATACGAAGATTTTATTCCATCTCTGTAGTGTGGTCATTGTACCGATTATTGACAGAAAGCTTTCAAAATCTATCTTTGACCAAATAAAAACCATGTAACAGGCTATAAAAAAATTTAAACAAATTTAAAAAGTAGAAAACTAGCTTGCCTCATAAGGATGCTTTGGAAGAGACTGTATAAAATCATCGTCCCACAAGTTGGTATGATGGTTACCAGTGCGCCGCAATGGGATTTCAGCTTTACATAAGGCCTGATTTACGATACGGTTAAGCTTTTCTCTTGGTGTTGATCGCACTGCTTTGCTGCAAAACTGAAGATTGTGGGACTGGGCAGGGTGAGGTTTGAGGCACAAGCTCAAATTACAAGGGAAAATGGAGATAAGAGCCATTGCAAGATTTGGTGTGCAAGCAATGAATGTTTGATTGTTTGTCACCCATTTTATAGAGATAAATCATTTGTACAAAAGAGGGTGCAAAATTTTCTACTTCTCTTTAACATGCATTGAGTTTGGTCTTCTACTTTTACAGCGCGCATTGACATGGATACCAGGTCTGTTTGAGGAGGTTTGCCACGATTACGAGTCTATGGTACGTATAAATATAGGAAAGAGTATAACTTTAGTGGGTGAGTTTTGGATGATTAGGTAGTAACTAATATATATGAAAAAGATTATCTAAGTCTTCACCTCTATTTAAATGAAAGCATTAAATGATAGGTCTAAAAATGGATGATAATAAGGATCACAATGACTACCAAATTTAGAAATATAGGGAAGAATTTTCTTTGGTGGGTGAATGTTTGACAATTGGCATGTATTTAGGTAATAATTAATATATGAAAAAGATTAGGTTATCTTCATTTTTGGATTTGAATGAGAGCAATGAATGATACATCTAAAGATTGATGATATTAGGGATCATAATTTCTATTGGATGAAATTCTAATTTTAAATTAATTTTTATATTTTAGATATTATAATAAAATTGGACCTAATGTATATGGACAAAGGGTATGGACAAGTAATTCACAATAACTATTTGTCTGGATATAAATGACGAAACACATGAAAACAATAAGAATATTAGTTTTATTTTAAGTTAGTTAATATTGACATGTTAAAATAATATGAATTTGTTTATAAATTATATTACACAATGAATATTTCAAAAACATATTAGTTGACATCACCTTATGTAAATAAGTAGGATAACCACTATTTTCAACAACCATTCTTCTCTTTTGGAAATATATTTCCCTAAATATTTCTTTGTATAATAGGTTTTAATACAAATAATTTAATTTCTATAAATAATTTATATTTAATCACCATGTTTTTAACTTTCATTGATATCAATTTGTTTTCTATACAGATTACATCAGTAAATTGATTGTGTTTGTTATTGTAGAGATAGAAAGTTCATACTTAGTACATTTATTTCTCATTTAATTATCACATTACCACCCTTTAACAAGAATAGTATTGATTATATTTTACTATTTAGTGCAGTAAACTCACTTTGTATCCCAATTAGTTCCTTTCGCACTTGAACACATTCTCTTATCTAATCTTCACAATTTTATTACATGGGACTACCATAATTGTGGGAGGCCCCATGGTCATTTTTTTTTTCTTATTTCAAATCCCTTTCCATCTTACTTTTCATGCAATAATTATCCCATACGCAAACTCAACTAGCTATTAAAGATTCAATTACTCTTAGTCAACATAGAAATTAAATAGTAGATGCCAAAAGTACATGAGGAACTAAAGGACTTAGAAAGAAAATGGGACCAAATCATAAATAAAAATATAATAGTAATTCTTGAGTTAGTATTAGAAAAAAATTTACACCTATGTCATTCCATAACACATTTTTCTTAGCGTATTTGTGAAAATTAGTTTTTTTTCTTTTTTTTACCGAATTCAAGACATCTATGTGGAGTGCAATATAATTTTTGATATTTTTCTGAAAAATGCTTATTATTTTTCCTAGTTTCTTGAATAGAGGTCATTTTTTTCATACTAGACCTACTTTCATTAAAAAAATTTAAATATAATATAAATTAAACATAAGATATATCATAATATTTTAAATCTAATACAAATGGCTACATACAATTCCAAAAAAACTTCATTTTGATCTCCAAAGATGAAGCCAAATTAGCCTTTTGTTAGAATTTTGATAGATGTAAAGGAGACTCCATTAAGGGTTTGATTTAGCCTAGATTTTTTCTATCCAAGGAGATTTTATCTTGTTGGTTCCCAAATCAACAAATTCACTAAATCCTAGAAGTAAGCCACATTTCATACTCAAATCTAGTGTAGGATTTGGCCAACGAACAAGAAATGATATTGGAACACATTTCCCCTACACTTCAGGCTCTGTAGGACCTAGGGGGTGACCCTTTTAGCAATACTTAAAGATTCATACACACAATCAAAAGGGTATTGCTTAATAGATAATGCTCTCACAAGAATATGCTAAGAAACATGAGATATCACTCAACATTGGCTAGGCATTTTTCATTAACTAGCATGTAGAACATGGTAAATATCAATAACCTATAAAAGAGGAAAAATAGAATTGAATGGTTTAAAAAAATTTGAACCAGATTTGGGTAATATCATATATCGGTGCCCAATCCTAAGGCATGGAGTCAAATCTAAGATCATGAATGTAAATTTAAACAATTGCTTATCTCAAACTAGTGGCCCTTTAATATTAATGCCTTACATTAATGTAGCCTCTCATATTACTGCATAATCATGCTTAAAAATCCATTTCATTCCCTCAAACCCACAATAATTTGAATACATGATTTAATTCTTTGCTTGAAGAAACCCATACACAAATCACACAATTGCAAAAAGATTGCAATGAAAAATCAACATACCCTTGCTATATTTAATCCATATGCAATTTGAGAATTATACAAAATGGAGATAACTTCTTCAATATTTTCATTAATATGTTCAAACTAATTGACATTGTTATAGAAATTTGTACATTCATTCACTGTCAACAAAACTCAAGCACTCAGCTAAACATTTTCTATTTCCTTTCCTAAACCAAAAGTTCAGAACCTTTACAAATGATAAGAAGAAAGAAGATATAGAAGGAAGAAGAGCCCTAAAATCTATCAATAGTTGACATCTAGTAACATTTCTACCTTTGATCAATAACTGCCCACCACTTGAAGAAAATCCCCATTCTGCAATCTGTTTTCCCGCTTCATTACTCACTTGCCCTGCAACAGAAAAATATTTCCTTCTCGAGAAGACTCATTCCTCATCATTCTTTGCAGTTGAAAATATCTTGTTTTTACTTGCAGCTAAAAAATCTTAAGTGAAAAGCCTTCATTCTTCATTATTGACTAGATAAAAATCTCCTTTACCTTGTGCATTTAAATTTTTCTTTTATCTACAACTCAAAACTTTTTATTTTCATGGTGAAAGCCTTCACATTTCTCTTTTTACCTTTTGCCGACCTGCACCTTATGCATTGTTACTTTTTAGCAAATAAGGTTTTCCTACTTTAAAAATGGATGCTTTTAATTTCATTATTGGGAAAAACTATTTTACCCTTGCCTCACACATTATTCCACATTTAAAGTTTTACTGCATGGAGACATTTAAAACATTTCATCGCGCTGCATTTTGCTCAATTCACTTGTGAGCCTTTCATTTTACTAATTTGTCAAGTACTTTTGTTTTGTATTAATATTTGAAGGCTTTTTAATTGATTCATTGGGCTATTAACTAGCACTTGCACCCAATGGGGGTTCAAGGGAGATGCCAATAGGAAAATAAAGAAGAAGCAACAATGAATTGTCTAAATACGCAGGTGGTGGTAGTAAAAGATATATTTGTATAAAGTAATGCACTGTACAGGAAAAGCAGGTACAATCTTTTGTTGGGTTTTTTCTCTATAAACAAGGAAATCCCTTTGAATAATTTGTAGCAATTTTTCACAAGTCAAATTTACATAAGAGCATCTATATGTCTTTTTTAAAGACATGCAATGTCTAAGAAGTGAAAGACAATGTCTTTTTTAAAGATCCTCCAGTAGTGATCGACCACCTGTAAAAGCCAAAATGTGTAATTGATTAGTTTTAGTATTGATACTGTATTAAAAAAAAGGACAATAAAAAATGTATAACTTTGAGATAATTAATTGTACATACCTAAGCATGTTGTTGTGAGAGCAAGTGCAAATGAGCTTCTTCTTTCTTCCTGATAGTGTTGTTGGAAAAGCAGGTACAATCTTTTGTTGGGTTTGTTCTCTATAAACAAGGAAATCCCTTTGAATAATTTGTAGCAAGTTTGCACAAGTCAAATTTACATAAGAGCATCTATATGTCTTTTTTAAAGACATGCAATGTCTAAGAAGTGAAAGACAATGTCTTTTTTAAAGATTCTCCAGTAGTGATCGACCACTTGTAAAAGCCAAAATGTGTAATTGATTAGTTTTAGTATTGATACTGTATTAAAAAAAAGGACAATAAAAAATGTATAACTTTGAGATAATTAATTGTACATACCTAAGCATGTTGTTGTGAGAGCAAGTGCAAACGAGCTTCTTCTTTCTTCCTGATAATGTTGTATGGATTTTTTTCTTTTTGGAGTAGCGATCAAAAGAGAATGTGGGCTCTATGCGAAGGCCACTTATGGATTTGACTCTGGAAATGGCTGTAAATGTAAGGCCTTGTCTTTCTGTTGTACCAATATTGATTGTGGCTTTATTTAGTGTAAGGCCTTGCGATTTGTGTATAGTGATAGCCCATGCCATGGCTAGTGGTATATGTCTACGGCTGCCACGTGTCACTGGCTGTATTGGTATAGTTTTTGGGTCTGTTTCATCCCACGGTGGACCAGTGTAGTTATCGAATGTGACTGTAACATATGCAGGCAATGCAGGTGGTTTTGATCCAGCGAGATATACAATATCTTTGACTTGACCAAGTAATCCATTTACTAGTCCAGCTTGGGTTTATAGGTTTGTTGTAAGCATGACATGTTGACACTTGCTTAGTAATACCTCTTGGGGAAGTTGTTCGTCACTATGATCGACACCTAGTTTGGATTGTGTATTTTCTGCACAACTTAGTGCAATGGGGACATTAAGTAGTTTCAACATTTTTTTGTTGTGTAATGTTACCAGCTCATTTGTAGTAAATAAGTGTATCGATTGGTTAAAATGTTCTTGTTCAGTCTTTTTTAGTTGCTTGTTGGTGCGAGTCATTAATAAGTCCCAATCTTGTTTTGTCGGTTTTGCATTGAGAATGTTTTGTAATGTTTGACAAAATTGTATTTGAATTGGATCATCACCTTCTTGTCTAAACATTGTTTGTAATGTAACAACTATATTAAATTTGTGCCATAGGTTTCTTACAGTTGTGTGTGATGCATAGATAGGCTTATCCATAACAGGTGGGAGTTGTGCAAGGTCTCCTACAAGAATTATAGACACGCCACCAAAGAAAGTATGTTGCTAATGGGGGAATGCTTCACGTAACCTACTATCAATTTTCAATAGAACTTTAGGCCCAATGAAGCTCATCTCGTCAATGAGAATGTACTGTATATTTTTCATGTCTTCCTGGAATGTTGTCAGTGCTTCTCCTTGCAATGGTTTCATTTCTCTAATTGGAATCTTGAGGGCTGCATGTATAGTTGAGGCATGTATGTTAAATGCTACAATTCCTGTTGGAGCAAGAACGAGGAGGGGGTTTACTCTTGTTGGTATGCAAGTTTGCAGTGCATTTCTTATGCAATGAATTAGATAGGATTTTCCAGTGCCAGTAGTTCCTTGTATGACCATATGTAACGGTTGGGTGAAGCATTTCTCCATTGAGTGGTTTGTTACTATATTCAGTGCTAGTTGTTGTTGGGGTGATAATGTATAGTTGTGGTGGTTCATATTTGCAGGGGAATGCAAATCTTGTTGAGACATCTTGTTTGTGTGCAAAAATTGAAGGGCAACATCATGTAGATTTGTAGGGACATTATGATTTTCCCAATTGTGATTGTTATCAAAATCACGTCGACCCAACATATCAAGTTCATTCAAGTTTAGATTATTAGTGATGCCCAATTGAGATAGTAACTCCCATTCATTCATTTCTATAGTTTCTTGTTGATCATTAGAAAAATATTTGTCTTCAAGAACATCTTCAGTTTGTTCAGTGTGATTAACATGCCATGGATTGTATTTTTGTGCATTCATTTGCTTCCAATGGTTGATGATTTCTTCTTTGGTAAGGCCTATATCTTCATTTATTTGTCGAAAAGGTTTATACAAAAGCAACTCACTCCAACAGAAGGTTTCAAAGTTTTTTGAGTCTTCTTTTGGAATGGTATGGAAATGCAGAAACACTTGCACAATTGCTTGTTCTTTTCTATTCAACCATTTACATCCTTTTTGAGAAGCAGCATATGTGAAGGACCTAGCTGATTCAATTAGTGATACATTTTCTAGGTGACATGGTCAGTTCATGTAGGATTGTATATAGTTAGATAGTATCTCACCACCATTGCTCATTTTTTTTAGACAGTGGAACACTTTTTTGACCTACATTCAACGACACAAAATTGCGATTACAAACAACAAGGGGTAATTTTTGTAGCATATGGCATGTTTCTTGGGCTCCTATATCTCGTTCAGCAACAATCTCGGCCATGAACTTTTGATATGCTTTCAATGCTTGATCTTGCAATCTTTCATTTGAAGATATTCTTTCCAACATAGCAACACAACTTTCTGATTTTCTTTCAGCTTTAGATGCATACTTGGCAATGTATTTGAGTACAAGGAGGCGTGAGATGATGGGTTGGCAATCTATATTAGCTCTCCATATAGAGAGCATCTTTGTGTTATGAATGTTTAGCCTATCATCATTTCTCGATGGTTCATAAGATTTGTTTCCAGATTCATCACATGATAAAGTGGATTCCTTGCATTCTTTCCATGGAGCTTTGTATCTGCATTCAACATGATGCCCTTTTCTGCATAGGCATGTGCGCTCTATGCATTTAGTGTGTCTTTATACACGGTTAACTAACTCTTCATAATCGATGGATGGATTGATAGAGAATATTTCAGATGTGTTTAGATGGCATGGATCATCCATTGGGGTTCTATGTATGATATTAATCATTTCATATTTAGAGTGAGGGTTCCAAGCAGTCACATAGTTATCAAAGAATTATTTTGCTTTACCCACTTGTGAATTGTTTCCCCAGTCGAGGGTATCCATGTTTGGTGCATTCTTTAGCCAAAGGAACCCATGCACATGTGCAGAGCCTCGATGTTGCCATTCATACCTATACCAATAATTTGTTGCATGCAAGAGTTTCTCAATGACCTCTTCACGAAAGATTGTGAAGCGGTGATGTAGATAAAGAGATGTGGTGTGGGGGTTTCTAATCACATTGTCTATACGATGATTGTTGGAGGAAATTGTGGAAGTATTGTCAGTTGGGAAAAGCTTATGCAATGTAGGCCACTTAGTGTTTGTTGCACTCAATGTGAAGAACAAAGTTGGGGAACCTATTTGGTTGATCATGTTTGTTAGATCAGCACAACACTTGTTCCAATAAGCCTGTGTCCCACGTAAGGTAGAGCCAAAATGCATCAGTTCTTCAGCCAATTGTTTATCCGGTAGGTTCTTGAGGTGGGCACGAAGATGTTCAATAGTTGTAGGAATATTGTCTTTGACTTTTCTTTTGATGAATATTGATGCAGTTGCTTGGCTATGATGTCTCATCATAAGATTTAGTAGGAAGTATCTAAACCGTGGATGTTGGCCAAATCTATTATCATGATATCGCATAAGATGCAAGGCATACTCATGTAGTTGCACTTCCCTAGCTCGAGGTTGCATAGGTAGTGCATTTCCATTTGGAAAAAGTGTGGGGAATGCCATGTCAAAAAGGCCCTTAGTAGTGTACTCATTTATGGGATTTGAACTTATGTTAGGCCAATGAATGATGGTATCATTCTCATTTTCTATTTGTAAAGATTCCTTAATGATTTGCAACTCACGACGTTTATTTGGTAGGCTTACCACAAATGATGTTGAATATTCCATTCCACTTTCTAGATCATCTTCATTATTAGTAGCTTCATTGTCTTTTGTTATGGGTTCTTCATTGTTGCTTTGAATTATATGAAGCATTTCTGAAATGTCTATAGTACAATCAGGGAGTAGGGACAATGCATCAGCATTGATCTGAACATCTTGGTAGTATGGATCATATTGTATTTTGTAGGCCAATGCATTGTGAATGCGACTTCTACTAACATAGCAATCGTAATGCCTCCCATGTGTATGAGTTCTTCGGACAATTAATAAGTCCAAGTCTTTGATTTTATGCGGCAAAGACTTAGTTATTGTTGTGATATCTTGTGGGAAGCTAATTGTGTGGCCACTATATTTGTATTGTCCGCCATGAGCATGGGTAACTTGCAATATTGGATTGACACGTGCAATTAGCATCTCTTCAACCTGAGTGAGAATGCCCAAAACATGTGGTTGTTCACCTGGGTCCATATTATTAGTCGAAGAGAATCAATGTATGCCTTTCTCTGAGCTACATCTTTTACATGTATGATTGTTGTTTGATGAACAAAGATGCATACCGGGATACCGTTCCCTACATATAGAACATGTGTGTAGGTTTGACAATGCATCTATTCTTTGGCAAAAAATTTTAGATGCCTCCATAAAGTTGGCTGACCAGCTCATTCCCTTGTTGTTATTTGGACTCGTGTTTTGAGGCATTTGTGTTGGGAGTTGTGTTTCATTTTGTTTACTATTTCCATGTTCTAGATTTGAACTAATTGATTTAGTGGGAATATATGTACTTGTAGAAGATTGTGTGTGGTTAGGTATTGGCTTATCTGGTGTTTCTAGTAAGTGTTGGGTTCGTTGCATGCTATGACAAATACTTATTTCTTCTCTATGACGGGCATAATACAAGCGACTTCTCTTACGAGATTCCAGGGCTTTGTTTTTACTGTTGGCTACTTGGCTTTCTAATTCTTCCATAGTGAAGTCCATCATCTGGAATATAAACAAAAGATAAAATAAATATAAACAAAGAAAATGTGTATATTGCAACACCAGTAAAATGTGAAAATTACAAAATACATTTTTCTTGACTTATATGTTAGAGCAATATGATAAAAATGAAAACATATGTATGTATGAAAAAAATATGTTAAAGTGTGAATGTTCCAGTTGTGAAAAGTTCATGTGCATTTTGCTTTTTATTTATAGTAAACATATAAATCAAGTTTTTAAGGGATCCTGAAACCCTATACAAGGAAAATTCTCAATCGTATAGCGATTGGGGAAAAAAAGAGCACAAGCAGGCAGGGGAAAATAGACAAGAGTGGACAATTACAATCTTGTGATAGTTTACTTTTCGAAAACATTGCACATGTTAGCAATTTGATTTAATAAAAGATTGCTTTCATTTGCGAAATCAATTGTGCCAACTTCTAAGACTGTTGATTTCAATCGTGATTCATTATTGTAGGTTTCATTTCTACTTGTCAGAGTGAATAGAAATTGTTTACATAGTACATTGTGAATCACCTCTTCACTATTTTCTGTAGCATCTTGCTTGGACTGCAGCATGTATAGTTCCTTCGCAGGCATGCCAATGAGTTTAGTTGCTTCTTCTTCAAAAGCAATTGCCCATAGAGTGCTCGTGTGATCTTGAAGTTTAATTTGAAGAACGTATCGATAATCACAATCTTCAAAGGTAGCTTCACACTTTGAACAATACCATTTTCCGTCATCACTTTGTAGAGCTCTTTTCTTACATTGTTTCCCCTCGATCTTAATGGGGCAAGTTGGATAACAGAATGAATTCGATTTGATAAATACTATTGTTTCTTTTACAATGCACTGGAGGGGTTTTGTTGTATCTGAAGACTCTTCTACGATGTTGGAAATGGTTTTCCGTGTGAGAAGTAGGGGCGCATCTAGAAGGTTTGTCGTGGATGTGAGAAAACCATTCCCATCTTGTGCAAACCAAGCCTGTAGTTGTGTTGTTTCTTCGATTTCAGGGTTAATAAACAATTGGGTGGTAACTAAAGTGCTCACAACCTTACCATTATATTATGTCATGCGACCATTTTTAATGGCAAGTATAGGCGACTTTTGTGCATGGTATAGTTCCTGGAGCTGTGCACCTTCCTTTTGAGTCGTTCGTCCCCACAAAGTCACATTTATAGTGAAGGTAGACATGTCTAGCAACTTGAGGCTCCTCCTAAGAACCTCTATGCCATCTCTTCTTATTGTAGAGGTAGGGTCCACACATATAACAATTCCTACTACATCAATTAAAGAATTGTTATTTGTATTTAGGATCTCATTAATGGGCATGAAAGAAAACTGATGTGTTGGAATTAAGTGATCATCATCAGTAAGAGTGACCTTTGAATCATCCATCAAAGTGATTTCCATTTGACTATTCAACTTATTGTAAAACTTATTAGCAGCTTTGATGGTCCCGCCAGAGATTGTATATACAGACCCAATGTGAACATTTTTGTAATGGAGGTCTGCAACTTCATTAAAGCAAGTCACACGCACTTCAATGTTCTCACTGTCTACAATATCAAAGCTGAAAACTTGCCCGGTCCCTTTCTTTGTGTCAAATTGGTGGATCTCTTTTTTCATAGTTACACGACCTTTTATTGTCCACCTTGTCTGAAATGGATTCAAACTTTTAATAGGAGTGATAGTTGAGGTATCACTTTTCATGCGCAACGATGCATGTATCCCAAACATTTTTTTTTTTGGGGTTGGTTGCATGGATGTGCCACTCTTATCAACATTTGTGCATGAATTAGATGAAATCGCTATTGTTTCATGTATAGGTTGCTCTGGTTCTTTGAAGAGGAAGGTGGGATCCCCAACGACATCATGTTGTGTGTATGCAATCTCCAATTTAGAGATTACAATAAACCTATATGTAAATAAAGAAAAATGCACTTTTAGTAATGCATAGTAACAAATAGAGATGGACATGTTCAATTTGAGAACAACATTGGAGTGGTTGGCTCACCTTGAGTTACAAATAGTAGGGCATGTGTACCCGGTGAGCTGTACGATAGAACCCTTTTGAATTTTCTCTGAAGTTAAAAATGGTTATACTTTCTTGGCAAGATTGCTTTTTGAAGATGCAATCCATCAGACAAATCTAATCTGTATCTAATGGTAGATTCATCGCCATGGCCAAATGTTGAAATATTGAAGACTTGGAGATGTGGATATATGTCTTTGGTGCCAGTGTTTATCAATGTGATTGCATTTTGAGTCAAAGAGCTAGACATAGCCAAAGGGAGGTGAAGTAGCCCTATAAAACCCAATGAGTTGATAAGTATAGTCTGGTTTATAAGTAAAAATATACAAATTGAAAGTTGGATTCTTTTATAAAAGTGCAAAGCAAAACAAAGCATGCAATTTTCCTTATATATAAAATGGATTAAGTATTTAAAAAAGGAGATGTGTGCACCATAAAGGTTCCTTGGTTTTATTATCCTTGCTAGAAAGAATGCTTAAATACACATAAAAGCATCAAATACAATTTATAGAGTGAAGGTGATTGAAAATAACCAAGAGGAGGAAAACAGACTTGTAGGTAATGACTGTATTGTAGTTGGTACAAGGATTTATTTGGCTGAAACAAATTTGATCATGTGGATGAAAGGAAGCGCAAAAAAGTTAGTGAGCACAAGTCATTCATAAAACAAACAAATGGTTTAGTTAATTATTGTCTTGATGCAGGATAGTCAGTTGAAATATTTTTTTTAAAGGAAAGACAAGTTTCAATGATAAGTAATTGACATTCTATTAGTTAAAAAGTCTAAAATTTGAAATGAATAATGGGTCTAGCTAAATTTGATTGTAATGGAAATAAGGGTTAGAAAATTTGATAAGTCATTGAAAACTTATGTGTAAGGGTGTCAAATACTAATTAACAAATTAGATGTATACATTTTAATAGAAAACTCCAACATGTTTTATTTGTGTGTATGTATTAAGAGAGGAAAAAAACACATGCATACCTACAATAAAAAAGAGTAGTTGTTTGTTTGTTTTGTAGAAATAAAACATTGTTGGCACTCAACGTCATTAAGTGTAAAAATGAAGAATCGAAGGAAAGTAACAATAATTTACAACTTAAAAAGTTACAAGTGCAAATCAAATGCAATGATAGTTAATAAAGGCCATAATTCTATTAGAAAATCACATACAATTTACATAGATATGGATTAGATACAAAATACATAGTAGAGAAGGACTTTTGCAATGCAGCTCTAGTGCAAGGCAAACAGTCGTGTTTGTACAAGGAAATAGATATGGATTAGATACAAAATACATTGTAGCAAATGACTTTTGCAATGCAACTCTAGTGCAAGGCAAACGGTCATGTTTGTACAAGGAAAAGATCATTTATCATAGGAACTTCCACCCAAAAAGTACAAGATATACATAGTTGGTAGTACTCGTATACACAAAACAAAACTTGATGACATATGACATATGTGAAACAAAATTATTTCCAAACATTGTGCAAATAGTTCAAAAATGCAAGCTGGATGTATGGAGTGTCGCCCTGTCTGTAGTGAGCATCAGTGCACATTTCGCGTAGAAAAGTGCAAAACGAAGCCAATGTCTCACAAGTCCTATGGAAGTCTTCAAGTGTTCTTTCCATTGAATATATCTCATCGCCTTGCACATTATGTATATATGGAACAAGCTGTTCCATTTTTTGTACAATATCAAAGCAATTGGTGGTGATTTCACATGCAAATTTGTGAATGGTCGTTGGAGGAGGCCCA